>JAKZAP010000006.1:21317059-21799378 GCA_023053575.1 Branchinecta lynchi | reverse complement strand
TAAGTTCTGGAGATTTCTTGCAATTTGGGGTAAAAAGAAATTTGTATTTTTCAAAGACAGCGGCCTATTTCTTGGATGATGACCTGGCAACGCTGCTTACAGCTTGGAATTCGATTCCTATTGAAATCCAGAATGCGCAAGTCTACCCCAGTTCAACGCGCGGCTAAAGAAACATACAGACCACCGTTGAAAGATTTTATTTATTTGTTTTATTGATTGGATGATTATGAAACGACGGCACGGTTTCCAGTTTTTTTTGTTGCTATTTTCTTCTTCCTTTTCATTTTGTTTACCTATTCATATATTTCAGTGTTATTTCCTTTTTTGAAAAAGTGTGAAAAGTACAAAAAGTATGTAAGGATTAATTTAAAGCGAATATTTGTTTGGCTGCCCCATAGGTCCATTCGGGCTTTCCTGCAGCCAGGGGTACCGACTACATGTCACATATCGTCGGTAGCTCTGACCATGTACATCAGTTAAGAGAATAATAACAGTATTTCTAAAAGTTTTGTATGTAGTTAAGATTTACTTAAACCTAAACTGAATTACTTTAGAGTAACAACAACTGGCGTCCGTAGTTAGCTTAATTGACTCAGTGAAGAACGCTGCTGGGGGCCTGTGAGTTTTATTCTAGGACAATTCGTCACGGACAATTCGTCACGAGGACAGTTAGTCACAGAGACAATTCGTCAAATGACAATTCGTCAAATGACAATTCGTCATACGGACTATTCGTCACAGAACAATTCGTCACTAGGACAACTCGTCACTAGGACAATTCGTCTTATTTTAGAAAATGGCAAAGGGAGTTTGGATCAAATAAAAAATGCCACCCCTTTACAAGAGGTTGTTTGAATCATTATTTGTAATCCTTGTTCTAATCTCCAATATTTAATCATCAGTCCAAGTGTTCTCTATTCTCGAGGAGAGTCAAGGATTTATTAGTTAAATTTGGTACTCGAAAAGACTGAGAGAGGTCGTTATTAAGGATTCTCATATAAAAAACACAAATTCAAGCAAACAGCGATGTTATCGACAAATGTTCGTCTTGCAGCGATTCTGCTCTCACCATGAGAATGCTGTCAGCGTTGGCTTTTCTCCCAGTGGTAGACATCCCGTCAGCGTTCAACCGCTCTGTTCAAATATGTCCATCACAGGTCATCAGGTCAATCAGAAATTCTCTCTTTCTATCCCTGTCTGGAACGTCTTTGAGCGCGTCGCAGAAGACCTTCCTAGGACTAACAACAATTCGATGGACGGCATTCAGCATTCAACAAACATGTTGGAGCAGGTCATCCAAACATTTGTAATTCTTTTCGTTTCTGCTGCCGGAGCAAGGCAAAACAAAAATGATTGAGGGGTTTCGTTGCTGGGTGCCCGGAACGACCCAAGAAATGGAAGTACGAAGACTAACCTGTGACTGAAAACCATAGTAGGAAGATACTGGTCTACTCAAACTGACGTACTCGAATATATTTGGGAAATTCTCATAAATGCATGTTTTAATGTATTATATAGTCATACTATTTTAATGTAACTGAGTATTTAATAATATAAAGCTTAAAAACGAAATCCTAAGTTGAAATAAAACTCTCTGTGACTAAATGTCCGTATGGCGAATTGTCCGTATGACGAATTGTCCTTGTGACGAATTATCCTTGTGACGAAACGTCCTTGTGTCAAATTGTCCAGTGACGAATTGTCCTATGACGAATTGTCCCGTGTCGAATTAACCGGACACCGTGAGTTTTGCATATAGACAGGCTGGCAAGATAGTTTGTAAGAAATCTGTGATCTTTAAGATCGGTCCGTTTAAAATCAAGTTTTGTTAGTAACTGCACTCTGTGAGGCCCTAGTAAGCGGAACGATATGAGTTAAATTACCCTAGTTTAACTTCACCCAAAACAATTAAATAGTTAATAGTTGACTTGAAGGGTGTGTTCAACTCCTACCAATTGTTACTAGAGATTACCACGGCCGTACACGAACTTCATTTGGAGCATGTGTTAATTTTGTCATGCCCTTACATACATCTTGGTTCCAGTGTACCGGTTCCCACATTCTGCGAGAAAAAGTCAGGTTATTCATTGTAAATCTCCCTCGTTCATATCGTAACCGTAAGTTAGTTCAGAAGTTCGGCGTCCAAGATCTTATTCGGCTCGGTGTGGATGTCTCTACTATTCATTCAGCTCATCATCTACATGATGTTTTACTTGATTTTTTTTAGGTACAATTAGACATTCACTCAATTTGTTCCTTTTCCTTTGTTTTTCCTTTTACTACGCTGTTGCCTTGTGCATTTGGTGGATATATATATATATATATCTAGACATACTTTGGCAATGGTGGTAGCCTTTAGTAACTATTTTTAGGAGTTTAATCTACACTCTTGGTGACAAGTCTTCGAAAGGCTTGCCAGCGTCAATGTAAGTACAAAAAAGAGGTTCAGCCCAGAGCTTTCAAATGGGTGGCAGGGACTTGAGCCCTCGGTTCAGTCCCAGGGCAAAGGCACAGGGAAAGGACCCTAAAAGTCCCTTCGATAAAGTTGGGACTTCCTGAGTCGAATGACTATACAGAGTGTGAGTAGCGCTTACACGAAGCCTAAATAGGCGGCGTATTTGGTCTTGGCCTTGAAATGCACCTTATTAGATCTTTTACTCCTCGAAGACTAGAATTCTTGATCTACTAAAGTGCAGTGAACCCAAGGCTTCGAATGACACAGGGAATCAAGAGCACATATCGAAAAAACTGGGTTTTATATAAATTATGCAAATAATAGCATCTAACCGGGTATGGTAGTTTTCAAATAAAAGAACAGCAAGTGTCAGTCTGATTCAGTCACAAAGTCGTCTCAATATGAGACGGTTCTTAGTTTTAAGCTTGGCTATCGCCCTTGTCGCAGGTATGTATCCAACATGCAAAGCTCACAAACTTAAATAACGCTTTGTTAAATTTATAACAATGGATAGTCCTTCTGCCCAAGCTGACTGCGAATCGTATTTGATGGTGCAAAACGGATAGGTCAGCTACATTTTATTAGAGCTATATTTCGGCCCTTCTTGGCAAGGGTCCTCTTCAGGCTCAAGCTGGAAAATGAACTTGTAGAAAAAAAAAAAAAATATCTGGCTTCGTGAACTTTTTCTCGTTCATTTTCCAGCTTGAGTGGCTTGAGCCTGAAGAGGACCCTTGCCAAGAAGGGCCAAAACATAGCTCTAATAAAATGTAGCTGACTTATCCGTTTTGCACCATCAAATTTTATAACACTGAGAAGAAAAAAGTACGTGCAACCGTGAAGATGTCGATCCTTTTCAACCAGATGAAAAATTTGTAGCCTGCGTAGTAGTATGGTAGTACTACGAAAACGTTGCATGTAATACTATGTAATAGCAAAGAATACTATCATTTAATGTGCCTCAGACTGGTCCAATCTTATGTAGTAGTATCCAGTAGCATCATGTCTTGCCACGGAAGCATCCAGTCTTGCTAATAGTAGCATATAGTAGTATCCAGTAACACGGTAGCCTTGAAGTAGAAGCATGTCGTAGCATCGTTAGTACTGCATGCAACTTTTTCGTACTACTTCATAGTAGCCTACTAATTTGAGATAAAATTTTCATCGGGAATATTCAAAAAGATTTTCAAACGTAGAAGGAAATCTTCTTGCCCCACTCGTAGGATATGAAATTGATTGCTACAAAGTGTCTGCTTACAACCATCTCAATTGATGCTTTCCGGAAAATGACCAGAGACCAGTCGCTGAATGGTTGAAACGTTGTCCCGTCAGTGTTTGGTAGGCATTTAGCGTCCTAGTCAGCCCCAAAGACTCTTCCTGAATTTAAAAATAACTTCGACGAAAATTCGAAGGCTTTAAAGGACCTTACCTATAATAATAACGCAACCTACTTCCATAATCACTCCATATACATCTAAACTTGAGACCCCAGTTTCGTACGGTACATTCTAACCCCTTTAACAGAACAAAGCTGATTTTCTCACTTGCCGTGTTTTGCTACCTTCGATGTGTATCACGCTGTCGACGGTTGTCTGCGAGAAGTTTTTCCATCAGAAAACCGGTTATTTAAATTGTTTCCCTGTTTTCGATATAAGTCAACGGGTCTCGGAAATGGCTTGAAACAGCCAAAACCGTGGGTTATTTGTTTAAAGCAAAGCCTAGTTTTAAAGCAGTCAAGTATTTTAAAATACTGTAAGTTGAAGAGTAAATAGTGCGAGTAATTCTCCAATTCGGGAGAAAATAGTGATGGGGAATGAATGAAGGCGTCGAAGACTCGGTAACGAACAAACAGAAGGAACTGAATGTTTTCACAATTTTGTAATCGGTTATAACACTTGCGACGTAAGAAAAATTTTACACGAAAGGAGGATACAGAGAGTGCAGTTGGTTTCAAGTTGAAATGATCTTTCACGATGAAATGCTCCAGAAAAGTTTTTTCTTCAAAATTAAAGAAGACTATCCAAAATCTTAGATATATATACCATTCAATATGCTATTGTTGATAATCACAGAAGATTCATTAAGCTCGTAAAAAAGAATTATATAGGAATTATCTTTTGGAATGTATTGATGGCGTCTCCAAATCGGGAGAAAATAGTTATGGGAGATGAATAAAGGCGGAACCAGAAGGAACTGACAGTTTGTGCAGTTTTGGCATCGTTTATGACACTTCGGTGGAAGAAAAGTTTACACGAATCGGGAAATTTACCTCAATTAATTGCTTTGATTTGCACTTCGCAGCAAATAAGATCTGTCGATCTGTTGAATGTTCCTGAGTTGAACCGGTGGTATTTCATAGCAGGTTTGAGCAGGACGGACCAATCTTTCGTGGACCACTCTTTATCGCAGCTTAAGCTGAGCTGATAAAGCTGTGCTGATTAAGCTGTGCTCTTTATCGAGTGTCTTCTTGAAGCGTCAGGAGTGGGGGCCTGAGATTGTTACTTCGCACAGTTTATTCCAGGGGTTGACAACTCTGTTGGTGAACACACTTTTTCTGGCCCTGGTTTTGACTGACTGTTTGAATAACTTCTTTGAGTGTCACTGATACACTGTGGGGGGCCTGGGTAGCGAGGCAAGATTTTGTCGTATGATGAGTTCAGCAGTTTACGTGTCATCGTATGTCGCTACGGTTGAGCCTGTACACGAGGGTAGGAAGGTTTGGAGCCCGTCACCGATCTTGGTATGGTTTGTCCCCAGGTTTTTTTATGGCCTTAGTTGGTAGTTGGTGTAGTTGGTGAGGTAGTTGGTGAGCAGAGGGTTATGAAGACGAGAGAGGACAAATTGACAAATTAATTATTAAATTTTTAGTTTATTTTAGTGAAGGTTTGACTAGAATATGATAAAATGTGTACTGGTTGCGTTTTCAAGCGCGTATGTGCTTTGTGTGTAACCGGTCGTCAAGCCGGAATGATTTTTTTTAGTAAAGTTGATGAATCTTGAAAAATATTGAATCTTGAAAAAAATTGCTCTCCTCGGGACTCCCTCAATTAACCTGATATCTCCTTAGAGCGTGTTCCATCCTACTTACCGTAGTTACTACGATGCCGTCACGAATTCTGGCTTTTCGCCGTCAAGGCTGGAACGATTTTTCTATTTTCCCGCAGGATCTCACGCCAGGGCCGAATCCGACCAATCACGTTACAGAGATGCATAGTTACTACACTTACTACGGTCCCGAGCATGGTAAGCAAATAGTAGCTATTAGTTACTATTCCGACAAGGTTGGAACGGTCAGCGTAGTAACTTTTGATGAGGATGGAACGGAAATAGTAACTATTAGTAACTATTGTTAGAAGGGTGGAACACGCTCTTAGTTCGTTGGGAAGGTAGCGCACATGCCAAAATCCAAAATCAAGAGTAAAGAAACAGCACAGTTGCTTTTGAGCTGAAACAGAGTACCCATCTTTGAATGAGAACTCTTTATAGAATAATGTTTCACAATAAATACTTAGTTTTTCGGAAATACGGATATTGGAACCGTGCAACTAACGATTTCTTCTTTAGGCTATCCAGGTGGAGGAGGAGGCGGCGGCGGCGGCGGAGGAGGTGGAGGCGGCGGAGGAGGAGGTGGAGGCGGGCGGAGGAGGTGGTGGAGGCGGTGGAGGAGCATGGCTAAATCAGGAAACAGAAGGTACGGCTGGTTCTTGGCAAATTTCATACTAGAAATGATCTTTTCATGATAAAATGGTTCAGAGGTATCGTTTTACGGAAATACCGATACTTGCCCGTTCAAATTTAAGATTTTCTTGTTTCGTTGAAGCAGCGTAGGTGAAGACCGTGGGATGGTGGAGGTGGCGGCGGCGGCGGATGTTCGACGCAAAATAATTGCAAGCTGTAGAAAACTACCTTGAAGCTACCTGTGAAGTTTACACTTTTTGATGGGCAGACTCTGATCGGCCAAAAAGCGACACGAAGTCGTAGGTGCAACATGAAACAATGGGATGCTCGGGAAATTCCGAATCCTAGTCCCGTGAATAGATAATTAAACAAGGCAGAATAAGTACGGCAGTTCCTTGTGTCTGTCCGTCCGTCCGTCTGTGCGCGCTATAACTCTCGAACGGAATGAGATATTTTGATGGAACCTGGTGTGAGGATTCGTTGGGTCAACGGTAAGGTCAAGTTCGTAGATGGGCTCTGTAGCCCTTCATTTAGGGGTGGGGGAGGTTCAAATTAAGTGACAAACAAAATATTTTTAAACAGCTAGTGTGATAGTTGATTATGGTGTAAGAAGGCATGCTGAGCACGATGGTGAGAACTATTTTCTCGCCGAACAAGTAGTTCGTCCGGAATCCGGCGAAAACAGGAAAGTTTGTTAAAAGTAAAAGTTTCATTTGAAGTTGATTAAATTTTCGATTGAGGGGTAAAAAGACATGCTAAACACGATGGTGAAAACCGTTTTTTTTTCGGACAACTAGTTCGCCTGGAATCCGGCCAAAACCGGAAAACTTGTTAAAAGCAAAAGATTGATTAGATGACAGATTAAGGGGTAAGAAGACCGGCTGAGTCTGTATATGACAATCATTTTTTACCCGGACATATAATTAGACCGGAATTTGGTTGTAACCGGATTTTTTTGTTAGGTCAAACTTTTATTCAAAGTTGATTAGATGTTCTTTATAGGGATTTGACGCTGGATTTGTTTCTGAATTTTCTTTTTTTGCTGAACTAGTAGTTTGCTCGGAATTCGGGTGATACCGGAAACTTGACAGAAGTAAAGCAGGGAGTCTCGGTCAGTATCATCAAAATAGATATGGCTTATATAGATATACCTGAACTCGGTTTTCTCTGATGATTAGCCTGGCGAAGACTGGATCTGGCGAAGACAAGACCCTATTGTCTGAATCGAATATTAGATTTTTGGGATCCCATCGACACCTTTGGTCTTGTTTAACAAGGAGCACACTCTTTCCAGCTGGCCAATCACGTCAGAAGCGACAAGACACCGAAGTTGAAGCAAAAGAGGATGATACTGTATATCGAGCCGATGAATCGGAAGCAATAGCAAGTAAGTTGGTACCTCATCCCTGTCTTGGACCCTACCCTCAATTTAAGTCCGTTGTTTGGATTCACCAGGCTCAGCACAAAAACTGTGCTATGTATCAGTGAATACTCTTATTGACTAACTCTCCTTGCCGATGCAAAATCGCCGGGTACCTAGCGGAAGAGCCAGAAACGGTATCACCTCGGGTGTCACAGGAGCTCCCGAAGATAACCGTGATTTTTTGACACAGGACTTGAGTTGGTGTTTGAGTCGTTAAGGAGACGTTTATTCCTCTTCCTGAGGAACTGGCGTGTTCTGTACTTAGTCATATAGAGTAATGTACAAACAGCTAGGCTCTCGAGATAGCGTAACGAGCGGCCTATGCTCACCTGCCCACGTGGCAGGTAAGTTCAAGTTCAAGTTCTTTTTATTGATAAACTTATGTATTCACAACTAACATAATACTAACATAGACAAAAACATATATTTATTAAGCAAAATCCCAAGGGCTCCATGGCCCGTTGGTTAGGAAACAGCTATCTATATAATAAAATAAAACAACTCTCCAGGTGTTCTCGCGAATACAACCGACCTACACATCACCACGCAAAAAAAAATAAAGAAAAAAATTCTTGGTGAGCCAACACAAACATCTATTTTTTTTTAAACTATTAAAATAAACAACCATCTTCAAACCTGATTAATTTTAATTCAATAAAAGCAAGACGCAGTATCCGGAATCAAAACACCTCTTTTGGTTGAATTTCATAGACATTTAACGATCACGACACTTCACATATACTTAGAATCTTTCTCTTTAATTTACATCGTTCTTCCTCGTTCCTCTTCTTCCTACGTTGAAATCTTGAAATGAAGCGGTGAATTCCAATATTTCTACACGGAAGGCCGGAGACCTCAAAAGTCCCGGCAGAAGCCGTGGTACCGGGATTGCACCAAAAAGGCTTTCGCCTCTAATATTCAAAGTAGATTCATTAAGCTCGGGAAAATAAATAATTTTTTGAATTCCGGTCTCCAAATCGGTCGAAAATAGTGATGGGAGATGAATGTAGGCGTTAAAGACTCGGCAATGAACAAACAGAAGGAACTGAAAGCTTGCACAGTTTTGTTATCGTTTATACCACTAGCAACAGAAGAAGCTTATACGAATCAGGATATAGACCCAATTTTTACGTAGTTTCATCCCATCATTTATTTCTGGTAATTTCTTGTAAGTGTATTAGTTAATTTGTTTCTTGTGTGTCTGTGTATTTGTAAATTTGTATTCCTTTTCTAGCTGTTAGCTATTCGGAATAAACTTGATTGATTGATTGATTGAAAAAAAAAAAAAAAAAAAAAAAAATATAGAGAGTAAATGGGGTTTTAAGTTGAAATGGCATATTTTAAACCCGACTTTTGCAGAATAAATCATTTCAGAAATACTTTTTCACGATAAAATGCTTCCGAAATATGTTTTTCTTCAGAAATACCAATATTCGAATCGTGGAATTATTGATTTTCTTATTTAGGCTATGGCGGCGGAGGAGGAGGCGGAGGCGGCGGAGGAGGAGGTGGCGGCGGTGGAGGCGGCGGAGGAGGTGGAGGCGGCGGTGGTGGAGGAGGAGGATGGATACATCAGGAAATGGAAGGTAAAGTTAGTTTTAGTAAAAATCTTACTAGAAATGATTTCCTCATGATAAAATGGTTCAGAGGTATCATTTTACGGAAATATCAATACTAGCCCATTGAAATTGACAATTTCCTTGTTTCGTTGAAGGCAGCGTAGGCGGCGGTGGACGTTCGGCGCAAAACAATTGAAAACTGTAAACACCTTTGTTTAAAACAAGAGCTAGAAGCTCATATGGCACTTGTAAGGCTGGGTCCGAGGATGTTGAAAGTAGGAATTTGCCAATTCGTGGGTTTGTTGTGATCATTCGTAAGCAAAACTCTTGAGGTAAGAATGATCATCGGCCGTTGGAAATCACTAGCATATATCGTTTGATAAAAAGTATTTTATTTTAGCACTTGGCTGTAAAATAAGAAAATTATTTGAATACACTTGGCTGTAATGACGCGCGCTTAAGGAAGCTAGAAAGTTATCTGTAAGCAAAACTGTTGCGGCAAAAATGATGATAGGCTCATCGGGATCATGAAAATGTATATTTTGCTCAAAAGTATTTTTTTGTACTTTAAGATATTCACTTGTAAGCAGAAAAAACTTGAGGCAAAAAGATCATGGGCCCTTGGGGATCACGGACATATGCCGTTTGGTCAAAAGTTTTTTTTTTCACTTTTTGGTTAAGATGCGCGCTTCAAGGGTGCTAGACGTTCGTTTTTGCGCAAAACCCTTGTGGCACAAAGATAATGGGCTATCGGGGATGATGAAATGTATCGTTGGTAAAAAGTAATTTTTTTTTCACTTTGCGGCTAGTAGATGCACACTTTAAGGGAGCTAGAATTCATTTCTAAGCAAAACACCTGAGGCAAAAATGATCATGGGCTCATGCGGATCATGAAAATGAATATTTTGCTTAAAGAACCTTTCGCACTATTTACTTTTCAACTTACACTATTTTAAAATATTTGAATACTTTAAAACTAGGCTGTGCTTTCAACAAATAACCCACGGGCTTTGCTGTTTTAAGCCTTTTCCGAGACCCGTTGACTTGTAGCGAAAACTGGGAAAAAATTCACATAACCGGATTTTGTGATGGAAAAAATTCTCGCAGACAACAGTTGACAGCGTGATACACATCAAAGGCAGCAAAACACGGCAAGTAAAAAAACTAGCGTGGTTTTGTTAGAGTGATTAGAATGTACCGTACAAATTGGGGTCTCCGGTGAGGAGTGATTATGGAAGTAGGTTGCGTTAGTATTATAGGTAAGACAGGTCCTTTAAAAGTATCTTGCGTACTTTGCGAGATGAGTAGCCTACTTTAAGAGGCTGTGGGATCTGGGAAGTGCAGACAATTTCCAAGCCAATCTCGTCAAGTCTCTAATGTTCCAAAGTTTCATCGTCCTAACGGATATGAGAGTACCAGGGCTGCATCCAGGGGGGGGGGGGCGACCTATGTCTATGGTCGACGTCCATGTCTTTTTTTTTACTTTTTGGTCCGACCCGCGCGCAACCCCCCCTCCCCCCAAATAAATTCCTGTATACGGACCTGGGGAGTACCTCAACTCGCGATCATCGGCACTCCGAACCCTCCCCCCAACTCCCCAACAGTAACTGAATGCGGTCCGATTCTGTCACTGATGTATCTAGGGCTCGAGTTTGCTCTTCCCACCAAGTTTCATCCGTATCGCTCCACTCTAAGCGTGTCGCAAGATTTCCGGTTCTCCGAGACACGAAGTCTTTCCAAAGATCAAGTTTCATTAAGATTCGACCACCCGTTTGAAAGTTATGCACGCCACTAAATTCCGGATTCCGCCTCCCCTCCCTCCCCCCACGATGGTCGGGTCGGGCAAGTGAATATTTTCGAGCAAGCAAAAGACAAGCAGTCCGAAACGCAAGATACACCTGATGGCCTATCAAGTCTTCCAAAATTTAAAGCTTGAAGCTTTTCATGACCATTTTTGAGAAAGACTTGTTGGCGGGCCTTGAAGCTATCGAGGAAGTTTACGCTGTTTGATGGGCATCCTCCCCTCGGCCAACAAGCGATACAAAGTCGAAGGTGCAACACGAAACAATGGGGAAGCTCGGGAATTTCCGAATCTTACAGTCCCGTGATGGGTGATAAAACAAGGCAGAATAAGAAAAGAACGACGGTTCCTTTAAGCAAGGGGCTCGAAAAGAATTTTCTTTGATTTCTCTTTCATAATCGGAAAGCTTTAAAAAATGAATCACGAGCTTTTTCTTCGTCCCTTTCTTTTTTACAAGGAGTAAGAAGCACACTCTTTCCAGCTGACCGATCACGTCAGAAACGACAAGACGCCGAAGTTGAAGCAACAGTGGATGGTTCCGTTCCAGCCGATGAATCGGAAGCAATAGCAAGTAAGTTGGTACATCATCCCTGTCTTGGACCCTACCCTCAATTTAAGTCGATTGTCTGGATCCACCAGGCTCAGCTCAAAAACTGCGCAAAATATCAGTGAATTTTAACGGTGCCAAAGCCACAAACAGGTAGGTTTTCGAGATAGCGCAACGAGCGGCCTATGGTCACCTGCTCACGTGGCAGGCAAGACCCGGTATCCAGAATCAACGCAGCTTTTGGTTGAAACTTCCTGATCACGATACTTCACGTATAGCTTGCGCAGTATAAGCAGTATTTTTCACTTTAATTTACTTCCTTCTTCCTGGTTCCTCTTCTGCCCGCGCCCCACTATAGTCACACCTAGTAATAACGCCGGTAACAAGGCAGTCTACGTTCGAAATTAGGAAGAAAAGACGCTGAGAATGTAAGATTGTCGAGATGGAAAAATCCATCTCCGCCATTTTGAAACGTATGTTTGGAGTGTTTTGACCAATCACAGACCAGAGTCGCTGATTTTAGCCAGTTTTGCTTACGTTTATTGAGTGATGATGGTGGTAATATCTTCGTTCCAGGTGTGAACAGGATGAAACGTAAGAGTGGGTAATAACCAAATTAACGAACCAAATTACGTACAGATGTGACTGAATGTGGCCCGGGCATTCTTCCTGCGCTGAAAGCGGTGAATACCGATATTACTACGCGGCGGGGCACGAGACCTCGAAAGTCCCTGTACCCCAATAAGCCGGGTACCGGGATTGCACCAAAAATACTTTCCCGTCTATAATTATATTCACGGTAGATTCATTAAGTTCGGGAAAAGAAATAATTTTTGAATTCTAGTTGGCGTCTCCAAATCGGTTTTGTCATCGTTTAAAATATTTGCGACGGAAGAAAAAGTTTACACGAATCAGGATATAGAGAGTAAACTTGGTTTTAAGTTGAAACAGTTTATTTTCAACCCGTCTCTGAAGAATAACTCTTAATAGAAATGATTTTTCACAATAACTGCTTCAGAAATATTGTTTTGGAGATACCAATATTCGAACCGTAGAATTAAAAATTTTCTTATTTAGGCTACGGTGGTGGAGGAGGAGGTGGAGGGCGGCGGAGGAGGAGGTGGAGGCGGCGGAGGAGGTGGCGGAGGAGGCGGCGGCGGCGGCGGAGGAGGATGGATATATGGGGAAACGGAAGGTAACATTAGTTTAGTTAAAATCTTACTGCAAATGATTTCCTCATGATAAAATGGTTCAGAGGTATCGTTTTACAGAAATACCAATACTTGCCCATTGAAACTGACGATTTTCTTGTTTCATTGAAGGCAGTGTAGGCGACGGTGGTGGGATGGCGGAGGCGGTTTCGCAAATGAGGGCTCACACATGGGTTTTACTGTACCAGCTATAGGCTCATACATGCTTTCCGAGGGCAATGGATATCCAGATTCTTGCTTACTACGAACGTACAAGAATTGGTTTCGGCTATGCATCTTCGCGTTAGGCATAGCACAGTGGTCACACTAAGCTTTTTGCTGCGAAGAAAAACCTCCGAAGTAACCCTACACAATATACATACTATACTATTACTTTATCCACTCGATGTACTCGGTTGTCTAGCTCAGATGAGCCTAAGGTGCGCCATAACCTGTCTGAAATATTCATATGGTCAAAAATATATGTTCCAAAGACATATTCACTTATAACTTTTCTCGAATAGGTATGCAACGCATATCTTCCTATGTCCCACAGGATATTATTTTATGACAATTACTTTTGTGGAGGTTGCGACCTCGTATAAGCCGTAACAGCGGCTGCAAATGTTCACCGAGCACTGTTCCTCAAATACTGAAAAGCAGACGCTGACCTCAAAAAAAGAACTTTCAGAAAAAAACACAAAAACACTTACAAAATTATTAAATACGAATAAAATAAATCTTGAACAATGACAGAACATTTTACTCTCTTAGACAACCGGTCTATGCCCTAGGTCATAACCTTGTCACAGTCGGATTACCACTGAAAATACAGCTTGTCAACTGAAACAACATCCTACTATCCTTGCTTTCCAAAAGCTAGTTATTCAGCACTGAAAAAAAGGCAGAACATCTTACTCTCATTGACAACCAGCTCATGCCCTAGGTCATAACTTGACGCAATCATATTTCCACTGAAAATACACCTTGTCAGCTGAAACAACACCCTACTATCCCTTGCTACCAAAGTCTAGTTATTCAGCATTGATCACTGTCTTTTTTCTCGAATGATCGCCAATAGGCGGGGTTTGTTATTGTTTACTTTTTACTTCCACGACCCCTGGAGTAGTCATTTTAGTAGATCTATAGTAGGTTTTCATGATCGCTAGATGGCATCTGAATCGCAAAAAATAAATAAAAGTATATTGGTAGAAACCTGTAGTGCTTGGGTCGTCTACAGTAGGCTTGGGTTGCTATTTTACTAACATAAAATTCCCTACCCCATTTGCGAAAAAGAACAACAAAAGAAGAACTAGACCTACGGATTAAAAATATTCTGTTCGAAAAAGTTATAATAGTTAACGTACCTCCATCTCGATTCATATCGGCATAACAACCTCTACGGCTTTCAAAATATAAACCTCGCTGCACTCGACTGATATTTTGTATAACCTGCCTCGCCTTCGGCTCGGACATGTTATTTTCAATGGCCGTCTCGTTGTTATTTTCTGATATCAACCTCTATGTCTGAAGTTAACTTTTAATAACTTTTCTCGAACACATATGCAATGTATACCTTCTTATGTACCACAACAGGTTATTTTATGACAATTACTGTTGTGGGAGGATGTTACGACCTCGTATCATCCTCCAGAAAGGCTGATATGAAGCCGTAACAACCTCCACAGAAGTTCATCGAGCCCTTTGCTCAAATACTGAGTTAATTGAGCACTTCTTCTCAATTACTAAAAAATAGAAGCTGACTTTTCACAAAAAAATTAATTAGAAAAAAATAGTTTCAGTAAAAACAAAAGAAAATACTTAAAAAATTATACAAAAAAAATAAGAAATAGAATAAGTTAAATGTTGAAAAATGACAGAAAATTTTACTCTCTTAGACAACTAGTCTGTGCCATAGGTCATAGCTTGTCACAGTCGGATTACCACTCAAAATACAGCTTGTTAACTAAGACAACATCCTACTATCCCTTGCTTTCCAAAAGCTAGTTATTCAGCACTGAAAAGATGATAGAACATCTTACTCTCATAGACAACCAGCCTTTGCCCTGTGTCGTACCTTGACACAATCAGATTTCAACTGAAAATACAGCTTGTCAACTGAAACAAAATCCTACTATCCCTTGCTTTCCAAAGGCTAGTTATCCAGCATCAATCACTGTCTTTGTTCTGGAATCATCTTGTTTCTCAGAAGCCTTCACGTTGGTTTGTTATTGCTTACTTTCTCACTTCAACGCCCTAGAGCGGTCATTTTAGTACATCTGTAGTTTTAGGTTTTCACCGCTAGATGGCGTCCGAATCGCCAAAAAAGTAAAAGACTATATTGGTAGAAACTGAAGTGCTAGAGCCTCAACAGTAGTCATTTTATTAGGTCTACAGTAGGCTTGGGCTGCTACTTCACTAAAATAAAATTCCCTACCTCCATTAGCGAAAAAAGTACAACAAAAGAAGCATATGACCTGCCTATAAAAATATTCTGTTTGAAAAAGTTATAATAGTTAACATACCTCCATCTCGGTTTATATCGGTATAACAACCTCGATGACCATTTCGGCTCGGACAGGTTATTTTCAATGGCCGTCTCGTTGTTATTTTCCGATATCAACCTCGATGTCTGAAGTTAACCTTTAATAATTTTTACTTTTTTCAGAAAAACCTGCACCGTTGCAACAGTTATAAAGTCAAGGGATCCCTCATCACTGCAGTCAACGTCGATGCCTAAAAGCCACAACGACAAAAAAAGATTAATCTCTTTTTTACAACACTAAATGATGTTTTGTAGTGAATTCATGTTTGTTTTTAACAATTATATGAATTGTTGTCATTATTTGCCAAGTCTCTACAGGTATGAACAATGATGATTATACAGAAAGATAATTAGGATGACCGGCCGTTACGATAATGATGTCGGGTTAGTTGTGAAATATTCCCCCTCCCTCCCAAAAAAGAACACGGCCCCAGCTAAACGTCCCAATGGCAAAAATGTCCCGAAATGTCATAGATTTAGCAGTTCAATTTGGTCTTCAAGCACATGATCGAAGTGAAATATTTTCAATTTTTGATAGGGACAGTCTTAAAGGCAGTTTCTTATAGTACCAGTTTGGAAACTTGGAACCCTTTGTTTTCATAGGGGGCTAGAATGTGTCTTTGGAGGGCCCCAGAGCTAACGCTCCAGAGGCAACTCGGCACAGGTTCTTCAAGATACGATAAACTTTGTATTTCAAACTGCACGTTTGAGCGCTTACGCACTTGTATGTGAATGTTAAGCTGAACAATCCATTCTTGTGGTCGCTGTGTAGGCCTACCGTTTTTTGTGGAGCTTATATCTCGTGAACCATGAGAGGTATCAAGTTGAAACTTGGTAAACTTGTTGGCATCGGGGCCTAGATGTGCCTTTTGGGGATCCAAGGAAGGGGAGATTCAAAGGGGGGGGGGGGTGGAGGGGGGACTCCCCGCTACATGCTTCAGAGAACCGTATACTCTCAGTCGTATGTTTTGAGCTCGTCTGTATGACAGTTCTACGGTTTGAGCTTGCCAGAAAGGCGCAAAAGCAGTTATAAAAATTGGATTTCGCCCGCAAATGACCTGCTTCTACTCGTTTGGTTACTAAGAGATTCCCTTGTCGCATGTTTTAATCCTGTCAGATTGACAGATGTGCGTGTTCTGAGTGTGTCAGAATGAATGTTGTATGTTTTGATTTTGCCGGAATTTCACCATATCGCGAACGCCTGCAAATGACTTTTTCTTATCGAATTGTATGACCACATTTTTAGTGGTACACTACGGGACAGTTCTGAGCTTGTCAGAATGACAGACATACGTTTAGAGCCCAGTGGCGTCCTGAGGGGGGGGGGGGCCTCCCCCCCCTAACGTTTTGGCCATTCGGTAAAATTTACGCCGAAGGTGAACATTCCGATCGAATGATCGAAATTCCGGTCGATAAAGTAAGCGGTACCGGTCCACACTCACCAAAACTGTCTGTAAGCTGCCGTCGGAACTTCTCAAAATCGGTCTTGAAGTTAACCTCTCAAAATGTGAGTACCTGCATTTCAACCCTTCGTCAAATCGTTTGAATGCTAAAGCTTCTATCTCTCTTGGATCGTTCGTCGTCAGATCAACAGAATCTCTACAATGGCTTGGCATAACATTCAAACCCTCGTTGTCAAAATTTTGCTCTTCGGTTGCTCAAGAAGTTTCTAGATCAATTCGTACCGCCTATGGGCGCATCGTCCCCAACCGGGGCGCTATAATCGTAAAGCTTTGGGAAAGTTGTACAGCACCTTCTGCGCTCCTTCTATACTATTTCGTTCTGGTGTCACTCATGTTCTGCGAAAGAAGGAGATAAAAAAGATGAGATCATGTTATTTTAAATATGCAAAGCACCTGCTCCACTTGTCGAAATTATGCCATAACCATACTTCGACGGAGAAGTTCAAAATTCAAGATGCAAGTGTTACCCTTTTGGATGTTTCTTCGTCGCTATCAAAAATCATTGACAACAGAACCCAACCAGCGCACGACCTTCTACACTGCTTCCTGGCCGCCGATTGAAATTAAGTGTCTTTTTGTGTATGTTTATGTGTTTTTTTGTGTTTTTTTCATTTACTCCGCTTTCTGAAAACGGCGGGTTATAAATAAATTACTTACTTACTTACTATTTCCAGATTGGGTGATAGAACGTGTTTGTCTGGTCTCGTTCGTTAGCGAATTCGGTAATTCACCGGACTCTGCGTAAGTCCGTATCTGCTCTGTCGTTTCCCATCAGTCCATTTCAAATTTCGGTCAATAATCAGATTTATTTGGTTCTGATTCGTTACCGAATTTGGTAATTCACGGGATTTCTTCTTAGTCCGTATCTATACCTGACTTGATACATTCGGTTGTTTGGGTGGTTCTAGCGAGAGTTTTATTCCATTACGAAATTTGGTTGTCATACCGCTCCCATCTATTCCTTATTTTATTAGTTAGTTTTTCGGTAATACGAATTCATTATTTGGTTCACCCCAGTTACTGAGTTCGGTAATTTAAGTGTCACCTATTCACCTATCAGCCTATGTAGCTTCAGCTGGTTGCCATTCATTACTTAACTTTTACTTCTAATGATTGCAGTACTTCAGGAATAAGCACGTCTCTTGATGTGAAAACTAGCCTACTTTTTTTTTGCTGTAAATTCAGAACAAATGTGCCTTGTATCTACTTTACACTGGATGGCTCTTTTTTTTTCGCCAGATAGCTTTGTGGTTTAAAAGGTAGTCGTGGGATCGCAAAAAGGCACTTTGGTCATCAGTGTTTCAAAAAAATTTGGCCGGCGGCGGATTTAGCAGTCTTCACTATTTCGAAGAAGAGTGCGTCATTCAGTTGGCGTTTGAGGTTTAGAATTTTTGGGGGCTTGAATCACATTAAAAGCTAGAATCTGTATGGAAAGTAGTTGACAGACGTTGCCAGAAAAAAAGACGGATTCAAAAAATTTCGCCGGCGGCGCTTTAATTTGCCCTTGTTCCAGTGGTAGCAACGGCAATTTTTGTTGGCACATTTTCAAGTCCTGTTCGCACAACTGGATGTCCCCCAGAAGAAAAAAGGCTAGTGACGGCGTATCTCTGAAAAAACAGAAGTGGAAAAGAGTGAAAACGCACCAAATTTTCTCTTTAGACTTGATTTTGTACATCCTATGCTCCTTTTTACATTGTAGCTTCTTGAAGGCAACTCGCTGTGTTTGGAGAAAAAAAATAATAAATTCTGTCAATATCAGATGCCCATTCGGTCAATTTCACCAGGTACCCCCTCCCCCCCCCCCAATGAATAAAGGCTAGGGACGCTGTTTGAGCTTACCAGATAAAGCCTTTACCCAATCGTGAATTTTGTCTGTAAGTGGCCTGTTTCTAGTCGTATTCGAATTTTTTATAAGCCGTAAGTTATTAGTCAATCGTACGTTTCGGGCTTGTTAGACTGACAGTCGTATGCTTGCAGCTTGTCAGAATGACATAAATGAAATCGGTATTTTGACCCTGTGCCGCACGGATTGGACACAACTAGTTTTGTACCAAAAATACGTATTTTAGCAGAAAACAGGCTGACTATCAAACTTTTTGCCTGCGGCACAAAGGGGTCTATCTCCAGCCTATCTGGTTTTCTGCAAAAATCTCCTTGTTTGGAGGAGACGACAGGCTTCATGACGGGCCTGATGATTGCTCCATTTTTTATTATTCTAAATTTAGAACAAATCTACTTTGTATTTTTTTTCTCGATTGTCAATAGGCTACCTTTTTTCTGAAAGAGTTGATAAGAAGCACTACCGAGTATCAAGTTTCGGCAAAATATTTGGGAGTTACCGGGGTCACAGACAGAGGGCAGATCTGTGTGACATCGTCCAAGAACCACCGTCAACAAAAAGGGTTTCTCTTTTAATTCGATTTTTTGCGCCGACAATTTGGAATCTACTACCGTTAGATTTCCAGAATTCGAATAACCTCATTTCTTTCGAGCGAGCAGCGAGCGAAAGGTCATCACAGGAAGATTGCTTAGCGTTATTCTCCTTTAGACCCCCCCCCCCTCTCCTGTTTTTCTTTTCGTTTGTTTTCTTTCTTTGTCGTTCCTTCTTTCCCTTATTTTTTCTCTCCTTTTATTTAAAGTTGAAACCATAGGTTATTTTTTCCTCTCCTCACTCTTTCTTTAAATAGAATATTCAGTTAGTTGATCTGTTTGGTGTTTAGATTAACATCGGTTACTTCCCTGCCGTAGCCAAGCACTACATTTGTGCTTTCCTGGCAGGAATGTTAACTGTGTATTTTTTTTTCTTTAAATATAGTCCAATGAATGAATGAATGAATGAAATATATTTCCCATTTTTAAGACACAAGTCACAAATGGTATTTCCCATTTTTATGGCACTTGAGCTTACTCAAGTGCCATATAGCGATTGTTATTTCTGTCCGTCAGTCGGTCTGTCGGTCTGTCGGTCTGTCAGTCCCGGTTTTGCTAGTTCGGGCACTTCCAGATAAGCTAGGACGATGAAACTTGGCAGGCATATCAGGAACTGGACCAGATTAAATTAGAAATTGTCGCTTCCTCGATCCGACCATCTGGAGGGGAGTGGAGGGAGGGGGAATCCGGAAAAAATAGGAAAATGAAATATTTTTTAGCTTACGAACGGGTGATCGGATCTTAATGAAACTTGATATATGGAAGGACTTCGTGTCTCAGACCCTCCATTTTAAATCCAGACCGGATCCGGTGACACTGGGGGGAGTTGGAGGGGGAAACCGGAAATCTTGGAAAACACTTAGAGTGAAGGAATCCGGATGAAACTTGGTGGAAAGAACAAGCAGAAGTCCTAGATACGTGATGGATATAACCGGAACGGATCCGCTCACTTTGGGGGAGTTGGGGGGGGGGAGAAGTCCGAATTTTTAGTGATCCCACGAGTTTGGTGCTTCCTGATGTGCTGGGACGCTGAAAATTGGCAGGCACGTCAGGGACCCGACCAGATTAAATGGGAAATAGTCATTTCCCCGATCCGACCATCTGGGAGGGGGAGTGGAGGGAGGGGGAAGCCAAAATGTGTGGTATTTTTATCTTGCGAACGAGTCATCGGATCTTGATGAAATTTTATATTTAGGATGACCTCGTGTCTCAGACGTCCCACTATAAATCCAGACCGGATCCGATGACACTGGGGGGAGTTGGAGGAGGGAACCGGAAATCTTGAGAAACGCTTAGAGTGGAGGGATCGGGATGAAACTTGGTGGGAAGAACAAGCACAAGTCCTAGATACGTCATTGATATAAGCGGACCAGATCCGGGCACTCTGGGGGAGTTGGGGGGGGGGGGGTCCGGATTTCTAGCGATCCCGCGAGTTCGGCATACTTCCTTATGTGCTAGGTCGATGAAACTTGGCAGGTATGTCAGGGACCCGAACAGGTTCACTTGAGAACAGCCGTTTCTCCAATCCGACCATACTGGGGGGAGTGGATGGATGGGGAGTCTGGAATCTAGTGGCGTGTATAACTTTTGAACGGGTGATCGGATCTTGATGAAATTTTAGATTTAGGATGACCTCGTGTTTCAGACGTCCCACTATAAATCCGGACCGGATCCGATGACACTGGGGGGAGTTGGAAGAGGGAACCGGAAATCTTGAGAAACACTTAGAGTGGAGGGATCGGGATGAAACTTGGTGGAAGAACAAGCACAAGTCCTAGATACGTCATTGATATGAGCGGACCAGATCCGGGCACTCTGGGGGAGTTGGGGGGGGGGTCCGGATTTCTAGCGATCCCGCGAGTTCGGCATACTTCCTGATGTGCTAGGGCGATGAAACTTGGCAGGTATGTCAGGGACCCGAACAGGTTCACTTGAGAACAGCCGTTTCCCCGATCCGACCATAGTGGGGGGAGTGGATGGATGGGGAGTCCGGAATCTAGTGGCGTGTATAACTTTTGAACGGGTGATCGGATCTTGATGAAATTTTATATTTAGGATGACCTCGTGTTTCAGACGTCCCACTATAAATCCGGACCGGATCCGATGACACTGGGGGGAGTTGGAGGAGGGAACCGGAAATTATTGAGAAAACGCTTAGAGTGGAGGGATCGGGATGAAACTTGGTGGAAGAACAACCACAAGTCCTAGATACGTCATTGATATAAGCGGACCAGATCCGGGCACTCTGGGGGAGTTGGGGGGGGGGGGGGGTCCGGATTTCTAGCGATCCCGCAAGTTCGGCATACTTCCTGATGTGCTAGAGCGATGAAACTTGGCAGGTATGTCAGGGACCCGAACAGGTTCACTTGAGAACAGCCGTTTCCCCGATCCGACCATAGTGGGGGGAGTGGATGGATGGGGAGTCCGGAATCTAGTAGCGTGTGTAACTTTTGAACGGGTGATCGGATTTGAATGAAACTTGTATGGTGGGAAGAGCTATCGCCTCGGATGATCATTTTTAAGTCCGGGTCGGGTCGGGTTATACCTGTGGGGATGGGGGGGGGGACCCGAAAACTCAAGAAACGCTTAAAGCAGAGGGATTGGGACGGAATTTAATGGAGAGAACAAGCATTAGGCCTAGATCCGAATTTGACGGAGCCAGATCGTTTCGGGGCTCTGTGGGGGGGGGGGGGGTAGAGGGGGTTTCCTGGAATACTGGTAGTCGGGGGTTAGAATAGTTCCAGAAGTACTAAGACAATGAAACTTTGCAGGCATATTAGCGACCCGACATAATTGACTTATTTTATTTAAACTAGGATACGACCAACTAGGGTCAAACAAATGGGTGATAAGAGTCGATGGCCTCGACATGTAAAAGATGCGTTCGAACAAATGCGACCACGGTTGGGGGAACTGGGGGGGGGGGGGACTTTTGACATGCACAAAAACCAAACGAATGGCCCGAATGAGATGCAAGTTCGACAGTGCCGAGTTTATGCGGCCTAGATTTGTTCTTTGGCGTCCGGGCCGGATGCGGCCAAGGTAGGGGGGGGGGGTACTGGAAACTTACAGATAGGCTATGCTCCAATTTCAGTGAAACTTTATGGACAGGAAGAGGGAATTAGGAGATATGACGTTTATGTTTTCAAGTCCTGTTCGGCCACAGTGGCGGGAATTGGAGGGAGATTGCCGGAAACTTTGAGGCTCGCATAGGAGTCAAACGAGTGCATCAGTTTAAATGAAACATAGAACTTAGAGAGAGCATATACCCTAGATGACATATTTTGGGCAAGGATCCGGATCCGACAACGTTGGTGGGGGGAGGGGGTACCAGAATTTTCCAAAAATGCTCAGACTCGACCGAAACTTTAGCGGTGGTATAAAAGAAGATACTTTAGATGATCCATGTTTTAGTCCGAACCAGATTCGGCCACGGTAAGGTGAGATGGAGGGAGTACCGGAAATATTGTAGCACGTCTAGGGATCAAACTAGTGGATTTATTAGGCTGAAACTTGGAAGTTTGAACAGTCATGTGCATTTGATAATCGAGACGATGCCGGAACTGCTTAGAAGTGAGTGAAACAAACTATCCTACTTCTATTTCCAAACCGCATTTTTGGATGGCGGGTGTATTTTATCACGTTCTCATCTACTTTCTTGTACTGCCTACTCGTAACAAGTGCCATATGAGCTCGTAGCTCTTGTTTTTTTATACCACCACCTCATTCTTTACTTATATTAATATTCCCTGATGCAACATGTTTTTTTGTTTTGTTTTTTTACATTATAGTGTCGTCAGTGATGCTTCTGCTGAACGTAGTATCGCGCATTACCCCTCAAGAGGCACCCGTAATAGCTAGAGTCCATTATTTTTTTAATCATCACGCCTGATTCTCAAGGGCTTCCTATAATCCTGCTCACTACGTCTCAGCTACCTTCTTCGACCTTCATAGGTTTGTTGTATCTGCGAGTGAGAGCGCACACTTAGTGCCGAAGGAATAGCTTGCAAAAACGATACCAGATTCGGGGTGAAGAAGATTAAAGTACTGGAAGGTAGCATGTCCCCATAATATTTCATCCGCTTTTCCTGTCTGGAGAACAAGATTGCTTGACTTCTCTAGTAGTTCTGGCAGATACGGCCGACTCAGGGAAGAATATTCTTTCCTGTCTGTTAGTGAAGCTTGTACACATCAGTTAAATTTTCGAATTGGTATAGCCTAAACGCTTGCGCTCAACAGTGCATGTTACATAAAGCATACGTGGAAACAAATGTGGAATAATATAATAATAGTATAATATAATTGCAATATTAAGGCTTTCGCCTCTATAAATTTCTCGGTTTACACTTTACACACTAAATTGAATTTCAGCCAGGTGGTAGTCGACACCTGCTTTGAATTGATTTATATTTTTGGCGTTTACAGCACTTTCTGGGAGATTATTCCAATATTCTACTATTCGGTTTCTAAAGCTCCATTTTCCGATGTCTTTTCGGAATTTCTTACCACTCAGTTTCAAGTTGTGTCCTCTTAGACCGTTGTGATTGAAAGTGAAGACATCATCAGGAATATGGGATACTAGCTAGCATGTGTGTTTTCAAGCCGATTTTCCGACTTAGCAACTGCGGGAACTTTAATGTCCGATGAAGGAACTGGTCTTATTTTTCGAGAGACGATTCGTTTTTGATTAAAAGTGGCTAGCATTTCCTTCAGCTAACCTTATTCTGAATTGTTAAACTGACATGTTCTGTAATTATGTTTGTTATTGGATTGTATTTTAAAATTGTAACAAATGTGTGATTATTTATGACTATGTCGACCATGCATGACGATCCACCAGTATTTGTGTTAAAAAATATCATGGAATTAAACGAATTAATTAAAATTAATAATATTTCAGGCGCAATTTCGAGAAACAAATAGCCACCTTGACCGTCCAGCTCCACGAAGCGAAAAAGCACGCCGACAACGAGGCAGAGGCCTTATTGCAACTTGAAGAAGTAAGAAAGAAGTCGAGAAGTGAAATCGAAAGCCTTCAAAGACAAATCGAAGAGCTGAAAGCTCAAAATGACCGACTCGAGAAGTCCCGCAAGAAGCTTCAGGCGGAGTTAGAGGATGTCACAGTCGATCTGGAGTCACAAAGAACCAAGGTGAGCAACACACATATGAACTACGTCCTGACAATTGTGTAGGTTTAACTGGCACGAGTAGCTATAAAGGTCTTGATTTTCCACCGACGAGAGGACGGACGCGGCACCAAAATCTCCTGTTGCCAGTTAGATGTCGCACTAACCGATATTCGAATTCCTTTGTACCATATTTCACTGAGAAAATTAACAAAAACTTGTGAATTTCAAGTGATTTACTTTCTTCTGTGTAATAAGTGTATATATTCAAGTATTTTAACACATTAAATGTAATGTTCGACGTATTTATAGTGCCGTGTCGGCGCTACGAGTTAGGTCAATAAAAATATCTATCTGTCTAATACTCCCTCCCTCTCTTTGTCTTGCCAGTTATCTCTCTATTTTATCCGAACCTCTAAAGCCGACTGATTTGTCGACTTCCGATTTTTGGCTTGGCTGACGTGACATATTTCGATCAGTTTCGGTTAGCTTTCCACAAGAATTTCGGTCTATAATAATAATAATACAAAGCAAGAGAAAAGGCTTTCGCCTCTAAATAACTCTAAGAAATTTTGAGTAGTCGAACTGATCAGAGTTAAAAATCTCATCAACAATGCACTTAAAACTATTGATCGATTCAGCATTAACCGCATCTTCGGTAAGGCTGTTTTAACCGCATCTTCGGTAAGGCTGTTATGAATACCTTCTAGTTGATGACAGTGGTTGTTTTCGGGTTACAGCGTCACCGGTTACATACAGACGTACCAGTCCTGACCGTGGCCCTCTTTGAATGCCTGTGTCTGCTACAGACAGGCTGTTCCACGAAAGGACATCTTGAGGGAGATTTTGTTACAGCAGCAGGACCAGGACCTTCTGGATAGCTTTGTCAATTTTCTCTAATTTCAGGTTATTGAACTTGAAAAGAAGCAACGGAACTTCGACAAAATCCTTCTTGAAGAAAAGGCCATTTCCGACAGAAATGCGGCGGAACGTGACGCTGCTGAACGGGAGGCACGAGAACGGGAAACGAAGGTCCTAAGCCTAACAAGGGATCTGGATGAGTATATTGTGAAGATCGAGGAGCTTGAGAGATCCCGACGCGTCCTTCAGAATGAGCTGGACGAGCTTGCTAACTCCCAAGGAACAGCAGACAAAAATGTGAGTTTCCTCTGCTCTCCCCCTTTCTATTAAATGCCTCTTTAAGTGGCTCTTCCGAAGATTTTCCAGAAAAGAATCTTCAAACATTCGCATTCTTCACGTTATGGAAATAACTGACGGAAGGATTGTTTAAAGAACAGTAAACATTAATTCTGTCATCGGGTACATTCATCAGACATGTGATAATAAGCCGAGTACCAATAGTCTATAAAACAATGTCTACCAATAGTCTGTAAATCAAAGTTTCTGAGAGAAGTTCTGGAAAATGTTGCAGAGGTTGTGCATTAAGTTGAATGAGACCTCACCCTGATTTTAAGGAACTAGTCTGTTTATACTGTTGATTGTAACTGAAATTGCCGTACTTTACCTTAAATTCTCCCTCCTTGGCAAAGAAATTTTAAAATTATTAGTAAGTTACTCGCTACCGGATATCACTGAGAAATTGTCTGTTCTATACACAAAACTGTCCAAAACGGCGTATGCGCGTCTGTCGCCCTCTCGTGGCTTATTCGTCTGTTTGACTCTGAGTAGATTTTGTTTGTAGGGGTTGTGTTTTCCCTAATTATGTCTTCTTATTTTCTTTTGTTCTTCACTGTTTTCGTCTTGTACGCTTTATGGGTTAAAAATAAATTACTTATTATTATTAATCCTCCAGGTGCACGAGTTAGAAAAAGCCAAACGGGCCCTCGAATCCCAATTGGCTGAACAGCGAACTCAGATCGAAGAACTTGAGGATGAACTTCAGCTTACAGAAGATGCAAAACTCCGTTTAGAAGTGAATATGCAAGCACTGAAGGCGCAGTACGAGCGTGATCTACAGGTACCTAGCACTTTCGGTTTGTCTTTTGTCCTTACCTCCGCATCTGCTCATCCCTCTGGTTGCTACAGTTTAAGAAACCAACCATCCCATGACAAAATTGATGGTTAATAGTTACATTTTTGCAGATACCATGGTATCTGTTACCACGGTAACTTGATGTACAATTAGTCGTTTTTGCGGTTACCGTGGTATCTTATACCCAAAAGAAGAACGGATATCCAGTCACATCGCTAAGTGCCATAAGTCCTTTCCACCAATGACAAAATCCTAGGCTCTATTGTTGGTAATCATGAAAGTGACATGATTTCTCAGATACAACGGTTACGGCTAGATACCACGGTAACTGCAAGAACGCCCTTTGAACGTGGCATCAGACACCATGGTAATCGCGAAAACGACTTTAGACCGTGGTATCAGATACCATGGTATCTGCAAAAATACTATTAATGTCCGTTTGTTGCCAGATCGCAGGCTTGGTTACTTTATTTCACAAGTTACGTCAATCCTGATTTGTATCACGTGTTTGGTGGTTACTATTGACCGGACTTGAGACTTGGTTACCATTCTCTGGACCGTGTACCATTTAGGTAACTTCGAAAAAGCTATAGTTAATAAGTAATTTTAAACAATATGGAAGAAAAGATGGGCCAACGGAGGGAATTGTTCCTTTCGAATTCTTTCATCTGAATCTTCTGCCAGCAGTCTGGCTGAAATATTCCACACAGTTTAAAGTGTCTTCTGCATTAGCTTTGTTTTAATTGGTTCTTTTGTAAAGCTTTGGATTTGGCCACTTTGGATGTGGCTGTGGTGAACAGGGGCGTCGCGACTCAGGGTGGTGGTGGAGGGGGACGCCCCCCCCCCCCCCAATGCTGTTGGCCAGCTGGTAAAAAAATAACCCAGCCGGTGCGAAGCGCCGCTATTTTTCGTCAAAACAGTTGATTTTTGTTTCATTAAAACAGTCGGTTTTTCTGAAAATCAGTGGATTTCTCTGAAAATCAGTCGATTTTTTTCAAAAATGTTATTTTTATTGTTGAAAACGGTCGTTTTTTCTGCAGAAAAAGTCGGTAAATGTCTCTTCCCCCCCCCCCCCCCACCCCCCAGAAAAAGTCGGTAAATGTCCTCTTCCCCCCCCCCCCCTTCCCGAAACATGTTGGCTAGTAACGCTGTGGTGGCCAATGCGGTTGACGTACACGGCATCCCCTTTCCGGTCCTGTTGTACAAATTCTTTAGGAACCGAAGACCTTAGTTGCGTTGTCTTTAACAGTTGACCAAGCGTTCACTACCGGAAGATGCGTATGACCTTTTGTGGTCATAGTAGATAATCACGATGTACCTGTGACATTGTAGGTCCCGTCCGTCTGTCGGACAGAATTCAAATCGACAATTTTGGAAACGAAAATAATGGCGAATTTTATATAGGGATAAAGAATATGCGGGTTTTTTTTTGTTTTTCGTCCTATTGATAATCCGGTCAGGAGCCCGGGTTAAACCGGTAGTTTGGGCCGAAAATGATAGGCTATAACGGAACTGGCTACCGGTTCGTCATGAGTTAGGATTATTTTTAAATAACGAATTTGTCGTTAGCCTACTAATAAACGAATAGTAATGTTCATCTTCCACTGAACTACTAGAGCACTATCGGATTATTACAAAGAAAATGAATAAAGGAGAAATAAAAAAGAGGATAAAATAACATCCACGGAAGAACGTAAATGGTGTAAACATAAACGTAAATACTTGACGTGTAAATATGTCAAAAGCTTCAACACAAATGGTTATACATCTCATAAGACGCACTGGCAGCTTTCTTTCAATCTACTACTATCGATCAGTTATTTACTGAGTGCCATTTGTGCCTGTCACTGGCACGTTTGGTGCTTTCTGTTGTTATTTCTGTTTTAAGAAAATTCTACTACACCTTACCTTAGTCGGTCCACGCGCCGTGTGTGTGAGGTGACCCAGTACAGAATGAATTGATCTTTTGTGACAGACTGAATCGCAGGGCACGAGAAGTCTGCTGTCACAGTTTGCGCATTGCTTTTGAGTACGAACAGCCCCTGTTACATTTGCGGTGAAGCTGATGATGACCTAACCCACTTGGTTGCACCAAGAACAAATAATCTGTGTCTCCCTATCTCTGTACTATCACTTTGCGGAGTGGAATATTTCTCCATATCCTGTCCGCTAGGAACGAGCGGAGGTTATTAGCTTCGCGCCACATCACCTTTCGTTACCTCTACAAATAGCTAAGTCGCTGGTGAGGAAAAGTAGGAGTCAAAGGTGATTGGTTCTGTGGACGCGCTCCAGAGCGGGTCAGCGCGCGGAGTACGCCTCCTGCCAGCCTCGTTCACTATTTCTTGTGCGATAAGCAACGGCGAAGATGGAAGAGGAGTAAACGGGTATCAACATAAGCTGAAAGCTAGAGTAAATACCTCTAGGTCCGCTGAGTTTGGTCGGGGTTTTCATAGTCGCTGCATGCGACTAAAGACAGAAGTTATGTCTGTTTATTTATTCTTGGTTGCAAGGTGTCGCGAACTCTCGATTTTAAGGGAATGTTGCTGGGGACATAGGGAGATACTGTTTCCTGATCTATTGAAGATGACATCTCCAGAAGCAATTAGTGCCTCATGTAGATTTGTGTTCAATAGCATCAAAGTAAAAGTTGATCGGGCGAGTGCAGTGTAGTTTATGTAGTGTGATCTTATAATCTATTATGAAGATTCATATTTGTTGTTTGTTTATGGCCCTAAGGCTTTAATACAGTATTATTATTATTGTTTTGTATCTCAAGGGCAGGGCTTTCTCAGGATTAATAATAATAATAATAAAAGAATTGCAGCAACAAGGCTTTCATCTCTATAAATTTCTCACGACACTATTAAGAACGGTTATCGCTACAGCGCCATCATTTAGGGGGGCTAAAGCACTGAGCAGCGAACATGGGTAGATTTTTGACAGGTACAACACCTGTTCGAGGAGAAAATGAACTGGGCTACTCTAAATGTGTTGTATTTCCAAGCATTTTTGATGGCCTCGCTTAAACTGCAGTCACTCTCCTAGGGTTCACTGTCGTTGAGTCGCTTGTTCTGGTTGCTTTTGAGCACGAGGGATAATTTTTAGCGGCAAACAATTTGGAACTGAGAACAAGGTAGATTACTCTGATTTTCGCTTGCGAGTCCCTTGTCTGAAAATGACTCGCAACTTTCATAGCGGCCTCCCGATCTTTTAACTTCACAATACAGTGTTAATTGGTTTATTTAATTCCCAAGATTTTGTTGCTGATATCGCAGTTCTCAAGACAAGATTTCGCATGCGAAATTCTCGTCAAAGTTTCGGAGCGAAGAAGGAAATCCGCATCCGGCTGCAAAGATCGGACTCAGTGTCCACGTACCTTAACTTTCTTTTGTCTCGACCTGTTTGGCCGAATGCCTTTCAACTCCGTGAAATAAGGAAGGAATTTTTTCATGGGACCAGTATCACTCAAGTTGTTGTCTTTTCTTGGGACACATATCTTCAGGAAGATGGAGAAAATTGAAAGTTTCTTAATTAACTGAATAAGTGCAATGAAATTGGTGAAGTCGCCGAAGTACGAGTAAAACAGAATCGTAATCTTCTTCTCGGATGGGCTGTTTTGGCAATTGATTGCTCGATCGATTTTCCTGTGTAGATAAGACCCAGTACCCATGAGTGGGCACCTTCTCTAGCTCTACCGGAGCAGAGCAAAATAAAGGATTTAGCGCCAAGACTTGACAAAATTGACGCACACTCTGAACGTGTCCGAAAGCTTTTTAGTGCTGTAAATGCTGCATTTAATGCTGCATATTTATTTATTTTTGTCCGAAAGCTGTTGCCTTTATTTCTTCTCTGACACTTCTAGAATACCGAAATTTAAGTTGGGAAGAAGAAGAAAATTAGCTATATAAAGGACGACTCAGACTTCGTAAAGTTTTTTGCAAAGTATGCTCCGTGAAGTTCGTCGCCGCTCAGACGGGAATCCGACCTAGATAACATGATGAAAATTTTGTGTTGCAATTTGTTTTATAAAGAAAAAGATTCTAGGAAGATACTAGGAGAAATGCCGTGCTCTCCAGTTTCTTCTTGAAAATTCAGCATAAAATTTAGCATCTTTGATGAATTAATGCTGCATTACTGAGCGAAAATTTAAGTCCGAAAGCAAAATGCTGCATAAAATCCTGAATTAATTCAGCATTTTCGTTTGTTTCGGAGCTTTCGGACACGTTCTCTAATAGCAGCGATACTAGCAGCACTAGTGATAGAGAGCGTCCCTACTGAAACTCATTCAGCCGTTCACTAGCGCTGGCTCCGATAACTTCATATTCTAAACAAAGCAAAAAATGATACAGCCTCCATTGTTTTCTTGGTGTATGCAGACCGCACCTTTGCTTTACAAGAAACTTCTGAACCCGCAATTTTGTCCCACTTTGAATGCCGCAACCCGTAGTGGGTGGTGCTACGAGTATGGCCCATTTGCAAAGCATGGAAAGCATAGGTCTTGGCGCTACTCCTGAAGTGTTATTTTGCTCTATACCGGAGTCCAAACTTTCAGCCTTGCCTGAAAGTCAGCTAGGAATGCTGGTGTAAGTGAGACCCAGAGGCGTTACTAGCCAAAATGTTTTTTTTTTTGGGGGGGAGGCCCGTATCCAGGAATTTATTTCGGGGGGGGGTCGCCTGCGGGTCGGATAAAAAAAAAAGTACAAAAAAGACATAGATCAGACGGAAAAGCCTGTTAATATGATTATTTGTGCATGTTTCGGGATTGTGGTCAACCCCCTACCCCCCCCCCCCCCCGGATACGGCCTTGGGCGGGATGAGGCATTTACCGAATGGCTGATAATTTTTACAGACTTTTTCCGCAGAAAGAACGACTGTTTTCAACAACAAAAATGACGTTTTGAAAAAAGTTTACTGATTTTTAGACCGGCTCTTTTGACGAAAAATTGACCAATTTTCAGAAAAAACGACTGTTTTCATCAAAAAGATCAACTGTTTAGACGAAAAATCGCGGCGCTTCGCGCCGACTGAGTTATTTTTTTAAGACTAGCCGACAGCATTGCGGGGGGCGTCCCCCCCCCCTAGTCGTGACACCCCTGGAGAAACCTATGTGGTAAAATGTCAAATGGTTTTGTTTGGTCCTGCGAAAATAGTATTTAGTTGTCAGATCGATTAAGAACTTTCGGGGCATATCTGATCTGGGGTCTCTCACGGGCCCTCCGTCCTGCTTCGCCTATAGCACGCTTCAGTCATCAAGTCAAGATAAATCGTATGACAGATGGCTCCCTTGTCTTTAAAACCATGGCCATGTAATGCTGAAGTCATACTACAGAATTATTTTCTGAAATTTGTAACGTAATAAAAATCTGTCACAAAGAAGCGCTCGGCGAAGGCCACCGGCAACATACATATGAAATCGCCAATATTTATGACGCTGCAGGAATCAAGACAAAGATGTGCCATTTTGTTGCGAAACGCAGCGCTTTGACGGTGAGGCTAGACGCAGTTGTATGTAACCATGGTTAATTCTTCCGCAGTTTGATATAAGGGTTAAATTGTCAAGCAAAGTACTAAGTATGGAACTGAAGACAATAAGCAGAAAGTGAAATATGTTAAATGTTTGTCCACTCATCGTAATACCAAAGTGGTGTAGTTTTTGTACTTTTGGAGTACAAAAAGGAACTCAAAAAGAGAGAAATTACTAATAATAAATTATGATTGTAAAACATAGTCCTTACAATAAACACACATTGGCTACTTTTTAGGCTGTAGGAATAATGGGTATAAAGCAAGGCCGTATCCAGGGGGGGGGGGGTAGAGGGTTATATCCCCCCCCCCCCAAAAAAAAAAAAAAAACATACAAAAATAATCATTTTTATATGCTTTTCCCTCTGATCTATGTCTTTTTTGTACTTTTTTGTGCGACCCGCAGGCAACCCCCCCCCCCCCCCGAAATAAATTCTTGGATACAGGCCTGGTATAATGTATGAGAAGGATCTAATGGCTTACAATCTCAACCTCGGTTTTTCAGTTGAAACTATAGGGTCATTAACAAAATTTGTACAAAAGCGTTATTAAAATTAAGAAGGTATTTTGAATATTTGTAGTGCACTGGATCAGCCATTCAAAACAAAACTGTAATGCTGGGCGAAAACGCTTCGACTGTAGCGCACAGCATAAAATAATTTTGAGTCTCTGTCGGTAAATATTCACTGTGTTAGAGCTCAGCTTAGCGATTGGTTATTTCAGCTGTTTGTGCGGTTACCATCGCAACAGTGAGAAGTTCAGTCGCAATCTAGACACGTCCGTGTCGTACTCCCAGGTTTCATTCTCAGAAAGACATATTGGCTCTGTCTTCTTGCAGCTGTTTCCTTGTTCGATTCTTAGAAATCGTGTGACGTAATCATGCTCGTTAATTGGTTTCTTGCGAACCGATTGCTACGCCTCCCTTGCCAGAAGGTTTCTAAGAAATACTCATGGCCCATGTCTCGAGAGAAACACTGTCTACATTGTCTGAAAATGTTTGACAGGTGTAAAAAAAAAGGTCAAGGAATCCTTGGATCAGTGGGGGGGGGGGGTAGTATTTCGTTCGAGAAATAAATGAAGAATAAAAAGGAAATAACAAAATATGGTTGTGAAAATGAAGTTGAAAAGAAATATTTTCTATGTAATTTAATGAGCTCCTTGTTGCCAGAATGGCCATGACAAATTGGTATGTTAATGGAACTTTTTAGGCGTTCCAACCTCGATCGTTGTGTTGGATTTTTAACCTACGAAGAACCGTCCTATAGTAAGGCATTCGTATGCAACAATGCACAGATGGTAAACAACCTGACTTATTTGTCTTCTAATTTATGTTGTGTTTCTTTCTTTTCTCTCTGTGCTCCACTATTTCTATTTATAGAAGTGGGTAAAGAAAAAGATTCATTCACTCATTCAGATGCCGCAACTATGGAACGATACTATTACTCGAATCTTCTGGAACCCTAAAGTCGGTAGTCCGCGCCACTCCGCGTGCAATATCCATTTCCAATGGAACTATGTCACTTTCAAATTCATCACTTTTCAGTGTCCAGCACCGCATTCGCATTTCAGCACCTCAAAGAAAAAAAATTGTCTACAACGGGACTATGTAGCTTAACGTCTAAATAAGTGTATGTGTCTGCGTTTGTTTGCATTTAAAGTAGAACAGCTGGGCTAACTGCGACAAATACAAAAATGAGGGAAAACGGACAAGATAGCTAAGATTTTCTTTAGTGATTTTTCGGCCTTTTTTGGCAAGGGTCCTCGTCAGGCTATTGCTGGAAAAAACGAATCTCCACAAGTAAAAGCTTCTTAGCAACTATATTATATTTAATATTAACTGCTCAAGCATATAAAGTGCTTTCTCGAGATCACAGACCTGTGACTATTTTACTCTGCTGCTGTACTAGTTTGTGGCTGGAAAAGGCAAACTTTGTTATCTCTTTTAAAGAAATCCCGACTCACTTTCAGGCCCGCGACGAGCAAGGTGATGATCAGAAGCGCAACTTGCAGAAGCAGTTGCGCGAACTCGAAGCCGAACTTGAGGAAGAAAGGAAGCAAAGAAGTGCATCGGTAACACTCAGAAAGAAGCTCGAAGCTGACATGAAAGACATGGAGTCTCAGCTGGAGATGGCCAATAAGCTGAAGGTAAATCCGTCCCGTATTCCATCTTTGGTTCTTAGGAATTCGCTTACTTTGTTATACTTAAAGGGCACCTGAATGAAGAGTACCAAGTATTATCCCTATATGTATGACTTCCGTTAACATTGCATGTAGAAAACCCAATCCAAATACGAAATAATGTTTTCAAGCTATGATTTTTGCTCCATTTTGCATCTGTCCTCATTTCAGTACAGAACAATTTTAGAAATGAACAAATGTCTCCAATCAACCCTTCTTCTGGAATATTTTTTAACCAGTTAAGCCCAAACGTATATTTAGAAGAAATTCCAATACGATCCGGCCAGTGCTGTACAAGATTTAAATGAATTGCGCTTTTTGTCTTGGAGTCTGCATGTGCAGACCTCCAGAAATGAACATCCCTATTTTGAAAACGTCACGCTCAAGAGAAGAATGCTCTCCGTGGCCATGTCTGTAAATGCACTCTCCATGGTGTGTTCAAGTATGGTTTCATTGTTCAGGTGTCTTTTAACAGCTATCTCAGAAAAGAACGTGACTTTATTCTTTATGCTTTGGGGCCGAAATTGCGCTCAAATTTTTCCTTTTGTTTATACTAGCGTGACTGGTTCATCACCTTGAATAGGTTTCGATTGCATCAAAACAGAGGTTTGCAAAAAGTTTTGTCCCTTCATTTTTAAAGATGTATAACGAAGCATAAGCTGAGCTGGTAGTTTAAATTTATCATGTTATTTATGGCCGTTGTATATGCGTAGGCCTAATGTGTGTGTGCTCATTTATGTCCATGACTATACCGAACAAACTTGGCGTGAGCCACGATCAGTTTTTGGCGAATAAAAAGATTTATCCATCTATCTATCTATCAAAACACGCAAATGAGTTATGAGCGGTTTGCACCTAGGTTCTCGGAGACCAACAGTAACATTATGGGTACTGAAAGGTGTCCTAGAGCTATTCTTTATGCACTGGGATTAAGGAGTCGAATGTGAGTGTACTAAGAGACGTTCTTTACAATGTACTATGGATTTGTAGGAAGACGCACTGAAACAGCTGAAAAAGCTTCAAACGCAAGTCAAAGACTTCCAGAGGGAAGCCGAGGAAGCTCGTGCTGGTCGAGACGAACTCGTCGCCCAAGTTAAGGACGGGGAGAAGAAGGTCAAAAGCCTTGAAGCAGAAGTTCTTCAGCTTCAGGAAGACTGTGCCGCGGCCGAAAGGGCGCGTCGCGCCGCCGAAGGCGAAAGGGATGACTTAGCAGAGGAGCTTTCATCAAATACAAACAGGTCAGTATAAATATTCTTTGAGCCCAAGCTGACTTTGAAACATTTATTCAAACAATGTTTGCAACGGATACGTCAGCTACGATTCTTCGTCAGCGATATTTCGGCCCTTCTTGGCAAGGGTCCTCGTCAGGCTGTCAATCCTCTGGTTCAACTTCGGGGAAGGAAACAAACCTGTAACTCTGCGTCAGATCCCGATTCTTGGAGTATTTTATTTCTTGATTCTTTCCAGAAAAACGGTAAGCTAGAAGCGTATCGGTATTACAAATGGTAACTAACAATAATCACGACAGCACTCACAGAAAGTGTCGTGCTGTGTGTTTTCTGTCGGGCCTTGTCAGCATGGTGAATTTGGGAGCGGGGGGTCTCGAGATCGCGGCTTCCGATACGGCATGACATATGCTGCTGGAGCCTAAGTTGCCGACGTCATCCGTCGAACCTCAGATGTTCGTTAACTAGCATCTAGAGGTAAAGCGGTCCAAGTATATGAATATGAATATATTTAATAGCCAATTGGCTGTACAAAATACATGATGGTTACAATACACTTTACATCCTCTCAATACTTATCTTTATTCAACTAATACAATCTTTAAAAATTGGCACGTTTTAAGTGTCTAAGCTTTATTTTTTTGTTTCAAGAACATCGGGGAACTTGATAGTATACCTATTAAGAAAATGTCTCCTAGGGTCTTAGAGTTGCTCGCATTCAACCAGAAAATCGCCCCTTCTCTGTATTAAAGCACAGGGGGCATTGTCGCTTACTATTTGGGATCTTGTTATCCCAATTACCGGAGAATCACGCTACCACTTTCGTTTATATTTATTTGATTTAAAGTGACTTTCATCCACTTGGTTTAACCTTTCATTATTTCCACCAGTATTATATATGACGTCAACTTTTTTCAGGGGTTCGTTGGCCATAGAAGAAAAGAGACGACTGGAAGCCCGAATCCAGGCTCTAGAAGACGAGCTGGAAGAAGAACAGGCAAATAACGAGTTGAACTTAGATCGCGCCCGGAAGTCTCAGCTAGCCTTGGAGCAGATGAACACCGATCTGGCGGCAGAAAGAAGTGTTTCCCAAAAGCTGGAGAATCAAAGACAGCTCCTGGAGAGACAGAACAAGGAGTTGAAGGTTAGTTGTGTTTCATTCAAGTCCCTGGTCGTCCTTTTCTGTTCAAGTGAGCTGCACTGCACCGGGGTATGCAATAAATGGACCCTCACCAGTTGGTATAGGCTCCTTTTCTGAAAACCCAAAAAGATGGTGTGAAGAAATCGGAAACTGTGGGATGTACCGTGCAGATAGTGGGTTAGTGCTAAAGGGTGGAGTCGGAAGAGAAAGCTCGGTTGGTTTGGTAGGGCTGCGTAGTTATTTTATGTGTAACGGTTTTTGTTGGAACGCAAAGTACTCGATGCTTTGACGAGCTTTTTATTTGCGTCGTTGTCTGGCAATTGCTAAAAGTTTTGGCTTTATATGTGCAAACACTTTCGTTTGTAAGTGTTCGAATAGTCGTTTGAATAGCGTGTACATAGAACCAAGAAATTTCCTAACCCGAAGCAATTTTCTGTTTTGATAATGCTTTGTTCCAAGTAAGGTTCATCTGAACAACGCATAAGATGAGTCAATTCGAACTTCGTTTCAGTAGGTACGACGGAGTAAAGCTTGTATCTTCTTGCGAGAATGTGTTCCGTGGAGGCTCGATCTGTCCCGACAAAATGTCTGTTTTGGCTTATGGGTACGGTTCCGGATTCATCACTGACATACTCTGGCGGGATTTCTGTAATAATAACAAACATTATTCGGGACAATTTCTCTGTCCGTGTGTCCAAGTCTTTAAATTAAAATAAGCACTTTTAAAAATTGCTCTAATCGCTTAAGAGAAAAGAACCGTCAACGACCTGACAACAGCAGACTTTGCTACTTATATCGATCAGACAATCCGGTTTCAGAAGTTTAGGATCGAATATCGCCTTTTGTTGTCAAGCGTGGCTATCTTGACCTGTTGGCATTAAAGACAAAATACAAGATAGATCACGCCGAGTTCCAAGAAGCAGAACTTACGTTGGCAACCGTCTAATTCGTGACGATCTCTGTTGACGTGGTCCAATCCGTATTTTGGGAATCGGAGCTTGATTAGCGATTATTTGAGAAGAATGAGGAAAAATGAGTATTTTTGTCTTATCTTAACGTTTCTCGAGTCCAGATTGGAAATAACTTGTCATTCTCGATGCAGAGAGCTTTTAGCGAAAAGGTTGACAGTATGGGGGGGGGGGAGGGGGTGTAACTGGGTAACATAGACCGTTGTTGACGTTTTTGGGTTCCCAAAACGTAAGTGGAGGGATACCTATGACATCGCAAAAGTTTTCCGTCTGTCCGTCTGTAAGCACGATAACTCTCGAAGGGAATGAGATATTTTGATGAAACTTGGTTTGAGGATTCGTTGGGTCGTCGGACCAGCCAAGTTCGTAGATGGGCTTTGTAGCCCTACATTTAGGGGTGGGGGAGGGGGTTCAGATTAAGGGGCAAACAAAATATTTTGAAACAGCTAATTTGATAGTCGGTTATGGGGTAAGAAGACATGCTGAACACGATGGTGAAAACCATTTTGTCATCGGACAAGTAGTTCGCCCGGAATCCGGCCCAAATCGGAAATTTTGTTAAAATTAAAAGTTTTATTTGGAGTTGATTAGATGTTCGATTTAGGGCAAGAAGACATGCTGAACAATTATGTGAATACATTTTCTACCTGGACATGTAGTTCCCCCCGAATCCGGCCAAAACCGGTAAATTGTTAGAAGCTTAAGTTTTATTTCTAGTTGATTAGATAACCGAATTAAGTGTAAGAAGAGATGCTGAATTCGTGTTTGACAATCATATTTTACCCGGAAATATAGTTCGACCGGAATCCGGCTGGAGTCGGAAAATTTGTTATAAGTTAAATTTTTATTTGAAGTTGATTAGATGTTCATTATTGGGGAAAGAAGATACCCTGAGTTCGTCTTTGAGCTTTCTTTTTTGCCGGACAAGTAGTTCTGGAGTTAGGCCGAAACCAGGAAATTGGCAGAAGTGGCAGGAAGTTTTCGTCAAAACAGATATGACTTATAGGGGTAAACACACGTGCTGACTCCATATCTGAACTTGGTTTTCTCAGATGACTAGCTATTTGGCCTTAATCTGTTTCTGAATTTTGATTGTAAAAATGTTCAAGTGGTAAATATTCTTTGAGCCCAAGCTGACTTTGAAACATTTATTCAAACAATGTTTACACGGATACGTCAGCTCTGATTTTTCATCAGCGATATTTCGGCCCTTCTTGGCAAGGGTCCTCGTCAGGCTGACGAGGACCCTTGCCAAGAAGGGCCGAAATATCGCTGATGAAAAATCAGAGCTGACGTATCCGTGTAAACATTGTTTGAATAAATGTTCAAGTGGTCTGGCGATGACTGGATCTGGATTTTTGGGATCCCATCGAAACTTTTGGTCTTGTTTCTCATGTTGCTCTAAATCCGAGCGGGGACTCGAATATGGTTCCCGTTGAGGTTAATACTTGCTGTTGCAGATTCCGTTATGCAGCGAGGCTAGATTTCTCGCTGGAGGAAGTCCGTCTCGGTCAGGGATTTTTTTTTTGTTGGGGGGGGGGGGTAGTGGGAAACAGTGGAGGTATGCGATTCTGTCATTTCAATAAGGGCTTGGTCCCGAAGAAATTTGATGGAGATTTTTGCTTGGATAACTTTGTATCCTTCTTGCTTTCTTGGAACAGAAGAAAGCAGACCCCCCTCCACACACACACACTCAAAGCACGTGTTCGTGATGTTTGCCGAACTCTCTAGGCCTACCGAGTAGTTTATAATCATCGAAATGGACACAGCTAATTTCGCCGAGCACAGGAATGGTCCGACCTGGCGAGCGGGAATGGTTATTACTCATCCATATTTCTTCCTTCTATTTTCGTCTTTTCTTTCCTGCAAAACTTGACCCAGATAATTCTAGATTTCCGCATCTATCCTGCCGTACCAACGACCACGCAAGAACTGGTGTTGGTTAGGCACCTTCGCGTTTGGCATAAGATCCTGACCGATCAAAACAAACTTCATTGGGCATTGAGCATTTTAACCGGTGTATATGAGTCAGATTGATATAATGACTGGGCATCAGACGCCTGTTCTCTTAAAGTTGATCTTCTTTGAACCGAGTCCGTGTAATGACCAGGGACCAGACGTATACTGTCGTAAAGGTGATCTTCAGAGAGACAAGGAAAATAAAGTGGAAACAGCCACTAAATTCCATGTATAGATATGGGTGAAAATTCACAGAGAGGTTAAGAGAAAGGGGATACTCACTGTACATACTGTACACGAAACGACATACAAGCCGACTGGAGTCAAACGGGAGGTGGAGTGGCACAAGTGACCATCCGGTCGCTTAACAGTTCGTGTTTTCAAAAATCTAAGTTATTTTCAAAATACCCTCACGGATGAGGCCGAACAGAGTTGTTTTTTTTTCGTCAGACGTATCATGTATTATTATTATTAAACAATTAAAAACAACAGTGACATCCATCATAATTGGGTCAGCGTAAATACCTGTCTAAAAAAAATATGCAATTAGGGAGTAATAATATCAAAAATACACAATCAACAGACAGAAACAATTCATTTATGGGGGTGTTCTGGAATATGCATTAAATAGATGAGTAAATGACGGAACAAAAGTTTATTTGTATCGGTCGTGGGGAAAGGATACTGGCTGAAACTTTGGAATGGGTTGAGCAGCAGCTCGTACCGGAAACTTAACACTGTACCCGTAAATGTGTGTGCCATCTAGGGTAATCTCGTGTTTGGGAAGTCATGCCGACAGTGGGTATGACTCAGAGGAGTTGCTTAGATTTTTGGTCGTAGGTACTTGCGTTTGGTACTAAATATTTTATTTGTCAGACTATCGACAGTAATTTAGTTGTCCTGGAAAGTAATCACCAGCAGAAAAAATCTAGTCCATAATTCCTCGTTAACTATAAAGCCAAATGCAAATGCAACCTACTTTTGTAGTTGCATTACTTAATCCGTAAACCCGGAGATATATTCTAAACCTGCTAACGACATCTCACTAATCTTTGCACTTGCCAGGATTCACTGTTTTCCATGCGTATTATGTTCTCGATGGGTGTTCGCGGATCATGCCATTGATGCGTAAAAGAGGTTATCTGAATTTTACTGTATTTTTGCTAGAAGTAAATGTGCCTGGCAAAAGGCTTTAAAACAGCCAAAGCCGATAATAATTTCTTGAAAGCAGAGCCTAGTTTGTGAAGATTGGAGCATATACATTAAATTGTGCGAGGTGTGCTTTAAGTGTATTAATCTTTGGCAACTTCGTCGGTAAGCTATCGTAACCGTCACACTCTAGTAGCACTCGCTATCCGCCTGATCGACAGGTCATGAAGTATCTGTGCGATATGCTGCTAAAAATAAAAATAAATCTTGGAATGAAGGGCGATGTGTTTATTTCCAAGTTGCCAGCAGCGATGTTTGTAGGAAAGGTTACATAATTACTTTTTAGACCAAGCCAGTTTTCGACCAACCACTCCTTGTTCGTACCCTACTTCTTCCGTAGTTCAGTTTCTTTTTCGTTACAGTCGGAAGTTTGGAGTCCTCGAAATTCTTAAAGTTTTTGTTGTTTTTGGGATCCCAAAATGTAAGTGGAGGGATACCTATGACATCGCAAAAGTTGTCTGTCCGTCCGTCCGTCTGTGCGCACTATAATATTTTGATGAAACTTGGTGTGAGGACTCTTTGGGTCAACAGTAAGGTCGAGTTCGTAGATGGGCTCTGTAGCTCTACATTTAGGGGTGAGGGAGGGGGTTTAAATTAAGGGGCAAATTAAATATTTTTAAACAGATGATGTGGTAGTCGATTATGGGGTAAGAAGACATGCTGAACACGGTGGTGAAAACCATTTTGTCGTCGGACAAGTAGTTCGCTCGGAATCCGGCCAAAACCGGAAAATTTGTTAAAAGTAAAGGTTTTATTTGAAGCTGATTAGATATTTGATATAGAGGTAAGAAGACATGCCGAACACGACGGTGAAAACCATTTTTTTCGCCGGGCAAGTAGTTAGCCCGGAATCCAGCCAAAACCGGAAAGTCTTTTAAAAGTAAAAGTTTTATTTGAAGTTGATTAGATATTCGATTTAGGGGTAGAAAGACATGATGAAAACGACGGTCAAAACCATTTTCTCGCAGGGCAAGAAGTTCGCCCGGAATTTGGCCAAAACCGGAAAGTTTGTTAAAAGTATAAGTTTTGTCTGAAGTTGATTAGATGTTCGATTTAGGGATAAGAAGACATGCTGAACACTTATTTGAAAAGTATTTTCTATCCGGACAACTTGTTCGCCCGGAATCAGGCCGAAACCGGAAAATTCGTTAAAATCAAAAGTTTTATTTGAAGTTGATTAGATGACGTATTTAGGGGTAAGAAGACGCGCTGAATCTGTATATGACAATCTTTTTTTACCGGGACATATAGCTTGTTCGGAATCCGGTTGAAACCGGATTTTTTTTATAAGAAGTTTTACTTGAAGTTGATTAGACGTTCTTTATACGGATAAGGAGATACGCTGAATTCGCTTCTAAACTTTCTTTTTTTTTCTGGACAAGTATGGTAGTTCGTTCGCAATTGTCTGGATCAAGTATTAGATTTTTGGGATCCCATCAAAACCTTTGGTCTTGTTTTTGGGATCCCAAAACGTAAGTGGAGGGATACCTATGACATCGCAAAAGTTGTCCGTCCGTCTGTGAGCACGATAACTCTCGAAGGGAATGAGATATTTTGATGAAACTTGGTGTGACGATTCTTTGGGTCAAGACTAAGGTCGAGTTTTTAGATGGGCTCTGTAGCCCTATATTTAGGGGTGGGGGAGGGGGTTCAAATTAAGGGACAAACAAAATATTTTTAAACAGCTAATCTGATGGTCGATTCTGGGGTAAGAACACATGCTGAGCACGATGGTGAAAATCATTTTCTCGCCGGACACGTAGTTCGTCCGGAATCCGGCAAAAACCGGAAAGTTTGTTAAAAGTAAAAGTTTCAGTTGAAGTTGATTAAATGTTTGATTTAGGGGTAAGAAGACATGCTGCACAAGATTTTGAAAACCATTTTCTTGCTGGACAAGTAGTTCGTCCGGAATCCGGCACAATCCGGAAAGTTGGTTAAAAGTAAAATTTTCATTTGGAGTTGATTACATGTTTGATCTAGGTGTAAGATGAAGTTGATTAAATGATTGATTTTGGGGTAAGAAGATATGCTGAACACGTTGGTGAAAACCATTTTCTCGCCGGACAACTAATTCGCCTGTAATCCGGCAAAAACCGGAAAATATGTTAAAAGCAAAAGTTTTATCTGAAGTTGATTAGATGTTAGATTTAGGGGTAAGAAGAGACGCTGAGTCTGTAGGCTATATGATAATCATTTTTGACCCGGACATATAATTAGTCCGGAATCCGGTTGTACCCGCATTTTATTTAAGTCAAAGTTTTATTTAAAGTTGATTAGAAGTTCTTTATAGGGATAAGGAGATACGCTGGATTTGTTTCTGAATTTTCTTTTTTGCTGGACTAGTAGTTCGCTCGGAATTCGGGCGAAACCGCGAATTCGGCAGAAGTAAAGCAGGAAGTCTCGGTCAGTGTTGTCAAAATAGATATGGCTTATAGAGGTATAGATAGATAGATAGATAGAATATCTGAACTCGATTTTCTCTGATGATTAGCCTGGCGAAGACCGGATTTGGCGAAGACAAGACCCAAATGTCTGGATCAAAACTTAGATTTTTGGGATCCCATCGATACCTTTGGTCTTGTTTACTTAGGACCGAATCCATGTTCACAAAACGGATAGCTTCAAGCCCTTTAAAAGTGATGGAGATGTTAGGGAAAATAGTCGGAATTGAGTGGGAACTAGAACTGATAATCCTAAATGAGAACTTCCAGTTCGCCTTGAACACATTTCCCTGAGTATTTTGATATTACCATGAGCGGTTCGCGAGGCCAGATCCTAGATTATACGCATCTGAAACGGCGTTTGGGTACTGGAAACAGTGTTAGCTGTCTCAGAAATCAAAATCCAGCATGGTTGTATTTAAAAAAAAAAGGAAGACGGCAGTTCAGCTACGGGGTTGTCTTCTCCTGGTCGAGCTTCTCACCTTCATCTTGTCTTGAAAATCTCTTAAAGCTTAACTGAAAAGAAAACACTGAATTATTTGGACTTTGTCAAGGGATTTATTATTGGGATCCCAAACCGTAAGTGGCGGGATACCGATGACATCGCAAAAGTTTTCCGTCTGTTAGCACGATAACTCCCGAATGGGTTGAAATATTTTGTTCAAACTTGGCACGGTGACTCTTTGGGTCATAAGCACAGGTCAAGTTCGAAGATGGGCTCTGTAGATGCATATTTACGGGTGGGGGAGGCGTTTCAAATTAAGGGGCAAACAAAAAAAAATTCTAAAAGCTATTGAGATAGTTGATTTAGGGTTAAGGAAACATGCTGAATCCGAATTAAAATTTATTTTCTTGCCGGACAATTAGTTCACCCGGAATCCGGCGAAAACCGGACACAACATTTGTCGACCAGTTTTCGGCTATAGCAGTCCCACCCCTTTATTTTCAAACTAGTATAGCTCTGCGCCTGGATGCCGGCATTCATTTGTTTATTCTGTGTGACGTCGGAGAGAACGGGTTGATATATTATGTTCAAGCGAGGATGTTATTTAATGAGGATTGACTGGTAAAGTACAGGTCAAGTTCGTAGATGGGTCCTTTAGTCCTATCTTTAGAGGCAGAGAAGCGGTTTCGAATTTACGGTAAAACGCTAATAAGATATTCATTGAGGGGGTAAGGAGGTTCGCTGAATCCATATCTGAACTTGGTTTTCTTGCTGGACAAATGGTTCATCACGAATTCGGCTGATACTGGAAATTTGGTTGAAGCTCAAAGTTGTTTCTGAAATCGGTTAGAGATTTGGTATCGGGGCAAGGCGACATGGTGAATACATTTTTGAACTTTCCTGAATTTCGTACGGTACATTCTAACCCCTATAATAAACCCTCGTTGATTTTCTCACTTGCCGTGTTTTACTACCTTCGATGCGATCACACTGTCGACGCTTGTCTGTGAGAAGTTTTTCCATCAGAAAAACCGATTTTTTCTGAAAATTTTTCCTCGTTCTGACTACGAGTCAAAGTGTCGAAAAAGGCTTAAAACAGCCAACCTTGGATAATTTGTTCAAAGCAGAGCCTAGTCTTAAAGTATTCTATTATTTTAAATACTGGGAGTTGAAGAGTAAATAGTGCAAGGGGTCCTTTCAGAGTGGTTTCGGCCTTAATTGCGTTAGCTGAATATGCAATAACTATTTATAATGCCTGTTATATCAGTATTAATTTTGCCGAGAGTTGTTATTTTTTAAACTTGTCTGTGGACTCGGGGCTCTTTTTTGGTCGACAGGTTGACGTCGGATTGCGTCTCCTATTAAGTTTTGGCAAAATCAAGCAAATCCCCGCCAGAGTGGTTGTTCCGAGAAGAGAAAACTGGCTTTGAAACTTAATCAGGCAATTAGTTTTACTGATAACACGTCCGCTTTAGTCGAGGTTAAATGCAGTCGTGCATTCTGCAAAAGGGACCGACGAAATCTAAATTTTCGAAATTGGTTTAAAATGAACGTATCTAAATGCACAAAAAGCCGGAGGTGCATGGCAGTACAAAATAAACACTAATAATCGACTCCAATAAAGCACCCTAACGCAATAAGATACTGAATTTAGTGAAGCTGAGAGACACCAATCAGAATTCTTTTTTCCTATCGGTTAGGGAGCACAACATTTGCCATAGGATAAGTGACGTTAGATATAGGCTATTCCAAAGTGTGGGTAGGCTGGTCCCAGTCCCCATTAATAAAATATCTTGTTCTATTAATCATCGCAAACCCCAAGTAAAGTCGTAAATTTCTCACACTTAAAAAACACTTCTCTATAGACGTCAGTACGATGAAACTGCCGAAAAATATACCGAAACGGCTTGAATGTTAGCATTCAAGCAGGATCTTAGCTTGAATGTTAGCATTCGAACAGGATCTTAGCTTGAATGAAGCAAGATGCTGGTACTTGAAATCTCATATTCTAATTGTTTCTCTTGTCGTGTAGTGTACGATTACTTTGTCGTCAGCCTATGCTACTATCCAATGGATAATTTGGTATTAATAAATGATTGATTGAGTGATCATTCCAACAGTAATCCATCGACGTCTTCGTAAAAGGTAACCACATCAAGCTGCAATTGTATCGGCTTGTATTCTCAGATTTTGTCCATCATAGTTTACAAGCAAGCAGAAAGCCTCAACTAAAAGATTCACTCCTTCACTTCGTTCCGAGAGGGGATTACCCCAAATCTTGTAATTAGTATTTTCTCACATAAGATTTGTGCCTCACAAGCCTAAAGGGAAGCAAAATGTAATGAGTGTACAAAAGGAAACAAAATATGTAATGAGTGCACAAAAGGGAAACAAAATGTCAACCAAAAATGTAGTGAATACCACTATGCCCTCAGCTTATATTTTAGTTGCTGTTTTTTAACACAGATATAAGCGCACGAACACCTATAATTCCGGAGTGAAACATGCCGTGTCGCACGCACTGCTTGATATTTCCTTGGAAACCGCCTGCTGAGGCGGACAAATCGGCTTGTCACGCAGTCGGGTGCTAAAAAGGGGCTGGAAACCTTGATCGAGAGATACAACCTACGAGGAAGTCGCATAAGCATCTTCTCGAAAGTCTCGGTGGATTTCGCTCAGTGCTTTCTGAAAAAGCAAAAACACCCGACTTTAATTAATTTATCTATTTGTTACCCACAATTCCAGAGAAAAAAAAGCTTGCACAAAAAAGAAAAAGGAGCCGGCACCGGTCGTCACATGTTGAAAAGTTAAAATCAGCATGTCTAGAAGTTTACGGCCGACACCGCTGGTTTCGGCCGGTGCCGGCCGGGAAAGGGTATATATTTCGGGGAGGGGGTCCACCCGTCGGTCCTAATCCAGATCAATCAGTAGGGCAAAAACATGGATCAGATGTTAAAGCCTAGAATAGAGTTGAAAAGATTTATTAAAAATATAAAAACAAGATTATTTGTGTATTGTTTCGGGGGGGGGGGTCGAAACCCCTCCCCCCTCTGGATACGGAGAAGACATGTTTGATTCGTGCTGTAGTAATCGAACTTGTCATATCACCTTTCTCAGTCCTTGCAAGGCCGAATTATGTTCTTTGCCCTGCAGGAAGAAGTTGAAAAAATCAAAATCTTCTGCGACAACAAAAGATTCCTGTACAAAATCAGATTGTGTTTAAACTGTGCGCCGCACGCACAGATTTGGAATATCAGCCTCTTTTCTGCTATTAAAAAAAAGAAAAAGAAAGATGAAAAATAATATGGTAGAACAGCAAGTTTTAAAGTAGAGTGGTCCAAAGTCCAAACTAAAGTATTCTACTACTTGTTCGGCGAAAAAATAAAGATCAAAAACGAATTCAGCGTATCTCCTGCCCCCATCTCGAACATCTGATCACTTCAAATAAAAATTAACTTCTAACAAATTTTCCGGTTTCAGCCGGATCTCTACTAGAACGAAAGGCTGGAACCGCCCCTGTCTCAAATCATTCAACTCCACACATTAGCACATAAAATGAAACAAATCACAACCACACATTGGACCGCCCCTTTTGACTTCCTACATATTTTCTCCGAATTCCCAGGGGGAGGCTATCTCTACGAGTACTAAGACCTGTCAGCGGGAGGCTATCTCTACGAGTACTAAGACCTGTCAGCGTCTTTGCTAGCGTCAAAATTGAATACGGTATTGAGTTGAGCGTCGCGAGCTCGTAAGCCAGGTGCTTGAGAATTTCAAGAAGAGCTTTTAGTTTCGATAGTTCTGTCACTAGCAGAGCTGCCTTCGCGGAGTCCGACTTCCGCCATTCATAAGGCCTTTCTACTGAATGGCGATGCTAATTGCATTTTCACGGTTGCAAGGCGTCTTTTTGTTCTTCGGTCTTCCGAAAAGAAGATAACTCCTTTATATGGCCGTGGAATGGTTTCTCGGCTTCGGAGGCCTTTGTCGATCTCTTTAAAAGCTTTTCTTGGGAGTTCCTTTGCGCAACGAATTCTCGGGACTCATTCCAGTTTCCAGGTACTTCTTGGAAATCGTCACGGAATCACTGTGGGTTTCCTTCCAAGAAGCTGCGGAAGAATGAGTCGCCCGCATGACAATGACGGTTCGCTCCTAGTTTGCGCAAGTAGTGACTAGTCACTTTCGAACGCGGCCTTTCGGTGGTCTTGCGTGGGTGCTCAAGAATATCAGCAATTTATTTGGTTGCCTTTTTTGTTCGAAGTTCTTCAATAGACTGCGGTACAATGCTAAGAAATCCCCGAATACTCCAAGGGTAGGGGGAAGGTCTAACCAAAAAAAAAAGTTCAAGCACTCAACAAATAATCAAAACCCTCTTTTACTTTCATCGCAAGAGTGTTACGTCTTGACTGGCCACACCAAATCGCTACGTTAAAATAATACAAAGCCGTATAGACATTGCCAACGGACTGAAAGCTCATATGGCACTTTTCGGAACAGTTAGCATGTTTGTCAGTTTGTCCCCCTCCAGCCCCCCCCCCCCCCCCCCCCCAGTGATCAGACCCACTCCGGATTTAAAACTGAATATTTGCGATACTCTTTCTTGACAGTTGTCAAATTTCGTGCAAATTTCATTAAGATCATATCACCCGTTCAAAAGTTATAAATACCGCAAGATTCCGGATTCCCCCTCCCTTCACTCCCCCCATGATGCTGGGATCGGAGAAGTGACTATTTTCAACTTATCATTTGGGGTCCCTGATATGCCTGCCAAGTTTCATCGTCCTAGCTTGTGTGGAAGTGCCCGAACTAGCAAAACCTGGACTTACCGACAGACCGACGGATGGACAGAAATTGCGATCGCTATATGGCAAAAATGTTAGTGTTACACTATTCTGGGGACTGAGCTGCATTGCAATAACGCAGCTAGTTCTTATATGATCGATAGATATTTTTATTTATCCAAGTCGTAGCGCCGACATGGCACTAAATACGTCGACCATTACATTTCATGTGTTAAAATACTTGAATGTATACAATTATTACATAAAAGAAAACAAATCACTTAGAATTCAGTTGTTTTTTGTGAATCTTCTCAGTAAAATATACAAAGGAATTCGAATACCGGTTTGTGCGACATCTCACTGGTACTAGGAGATTTTGGTGCCGCTTTCTTCCTGACACCGGTGCTAGATCGGTCAGAAAATCTCTATGTTTTTCACTGGCAAGGATTGATCGGCCAAAACGTAAAACCAAGTTTTCTCGGCGGATATGGAGCGGCTCAAGTCTTAATAGGAGGATGGAAGCTTCGTAACCATTGTACCACAGATCGCGCCCGAACTAGATCGACGATCCTACATACTGACGGATTTGGGCGTGGGTGTGCTTAGTGTAAATGATGCGTACTTGGCGGCACAAACGCCGTCAAGGGGAGCCCTTTCGTGTCATTATAACAAAATCGTGAAAATCTTTCCGGAAAAGTAAAACAAAAAATTAATCGAACTGCCTACCGATTTTGCAATTTTCAGCATGTCAATATACATTGCCCCCATTCGCCGCCCGGTGCCTATACTGAAGGACATCTATGGATGCGCTGGTGGTAACAGACAGTGATTTGATCCTATACTTAAAGATAAAATGCAGTCGAGAGAGTTCGGTCCGGATTTCTTCGACATTGGTCTGTTTCCGGAACCATCACAGTCTCACAAAATCCCAAAAGATCCGTTCCTTGATCTTGCTTAGATTCGGAGAAGTAGTTTCCATCAATGGATTCGGCCGCCTTTCTTCTGCATTTGTGACAACATATGCTTCAGCTTCTGGAATCCCACTGTATTGACCTTAACCTTCTTTGGATCCGGCGCAACTGTGGACCTACAGTTTGTCGATCTACGGGCTTCTTGGGGTCATAAGTCGATACTTCGTTGAGTTTTTTTTTGTATATATGGTTTGTAGATATATATACGCAAGTGATTAAAAAAAAATAGTTGAAAAGAAATTGAGACGCCCCTTTGTAAGTGGCACGTTACGCGTTTAAATTACCTATGATGTGTTTATACGCTCAGTACAGTATTGGTTTGTGGCCCCATAACCGTCGTACTGTTTCTACGCCTACGTATTTTATTGTGTACTGAGGAAACTTCTTATTACCGTTTCGATTCCGGGAATGTTCAGTTTTCTGTTGAACCCGGTTCGCTTACCTTGTTTGCTTATCTCGCGGACGGATTTGGATTTCGAGGAACTTGAACATACGAAGTCTCATGATTCATCCTTAGCATCAGCGTGTCGAATTGAATTCGTAGTTAGTGTAAATCCTTGTTGCGGTTTATGAAATCTTTCGGTCAAAATCGAGTTTGTTAAAGTCCGTATCAGAACTTCAACTTCTGCTTGACTTAAACCTACGATCCTTTGTGTGTCACTATCAATACCAGTCAATATTTCAGACATGGAAATTTGTCAAGAAAGAAGAAGAATAAATCCGCCACAACAGGGTTCCTGTTCCCTCTTTTTTCGCGGCAGCATCAGTTTAGTATCAAGCCAGAGAGCTGGCAGCTAGAACAGGCAGTGATACAAAGGTATTTAGCCTGCAGAAAACAGGTGAACATTCGTCGGACATACAAATGTATGCTATAGGTATTTAGCCTGCAGAAAACAGGTGAACATTCGTCGGACATACAAATGTATACTATAGGTATTTAGCCTGCAGAAAACAGGTGAACATTCGTCGGACATACAAATGTATGCTATAAGTTTTGGATCACGGTCTCTTAAAAACACGACAACTTTCGAAGATGGCATGCGCGCTTCCGAAACTTGGTGATACCCTTGCCTGGCTTAAATTATTGCAGTACAGTACAATTATGTTGTATTCATTAATTTTTGCTCCTTTTAACATAGTGCGTGTGTTTTCAGTCAAGGACACGTTGTTGGAAAGTAGTTTCTATAATGTTTTTGCTCCTCTGATCATAGTTCATTTGTTTTTAGTCAAAGTTGAGCGAGCTGGAGACAGCCACGCGTGCCAGACAGAAGGCTACGATTGCCGCATTGGAAGCCAAAATCTGCAATCTGGAAGAACAGCTGGATAACGAAGCCAGGGAGCGGTTGCTACAAGGCAAGAATTCCAGGAAGCTGGAAAAGAGGATGAAGGAAGTTCTGTTACAGTTGGAGGATGAGAGGAGGCAGACAGACCAGTACAAAGAACAGGTGAGCTCCCGTAGAACTAAAAAGCAAAATCCTGGGAAGAAACCTGAGCATTTTCTTTTTTCGCGCTCAGAATCCGATCCAGTTACAAAGTGTATGACTTCTAGAAGGAAAGGAGGGAAATTATTTCTTTGAAATGTCGCAGAATTTCGTTCGAATTGGAATCTTGTCTTCTGATAAATTTTCCGTGTTTATCGAGTTAGTTTTCAGAAGGTGATCAGCGACATCTTTTTGGCACTTGCTCTGTGGCCAAGTGCCATATACCGATCGCAATTTCTGTCCGTTTGTCGGTCAGGGTTTTGCTAGTCCGGGCACTTCCACGTAAGCTAGGACGATGAAGCTTGGCAGGCGTGTTAGGACCCCAAAAGATTAAGTTGGAAATAGTGACTTCCCCAATCGGAGCATCGTGGGGGGGGGGGGGGGGGTAGGAGGGAGGGGGAATCCGGAATTTTAAGGCACTTTTTACTTTTGAATGGGTGATCGGATCTTAATAAAACTTGGTATTTGGAATGACCCCATGTCTCAGACAACCCACTTCAAATCCGGACCGGAACCTGTAACTTTGGGGGAGCTAGAGGGGGAACCCCCAGAAACAAACCTGTAATAATTATTAATCGGGGAAGGAAATATTACAGGTTTCTGTCCTCCCCGACGTTGACCCTGAAGATTGACAGCCTGACGAGGACCCTTGCCAAGATGGGCCGAAATATTGCTGATGAAGCATCGCAGCTGACTTATCCATCGTATACGTTATTTGAATATAGCATAGCGCTTATCACACTTTAGAAAATCGCCGTCGATATGTACCTATCCCTTCAGCCCAAGCTCACTGGGAATCACGTTGGATGGAGCTAAACAGAAATGTCAGCTGAGATTTTATTTCAGCGATATTTTGGCCCTTCTTGGCAAGGGTCCGCGTTTGTTTCCTGCATTAGGGAACACACGCCACTGAAAGAAATTTATATTGCGATAGAGAGTGGTATCTTGAATGTGAATCTAAACAGATTATGAAGTCATCAGTGTTTGCACAGCTAATATGGCTGTGCTTTTTAGACCCTAAAATGCTTACGGGACAACATTGCTAATGACTTGCGCATATTTTGCCGTGGTGATGCATATGTTTCTGACGGAATTACCCATTTCAACAGCAACGGAGTTATGGTTTTGTGTTGCGAATCGGGCAGCAAAGCAGAATCCCAGAATCCAAACAGGATCCAAAGCAGTTTGTTGGGATCCCAAAACGTAAGTCGAGGGATACCTATGACATCGCAAAAATGTCCGTCTGTCTGTGAGCACGATAACTCTCGAAGGGAATGAGATATTTTAATGGAACTTGGCGTGAGGATTCATTGGGTCACGGGTAAGGTCAAGTTCCTAGATGGGCTCTGTAGCCCTGCATTTAGGAGTGGGGGAGGGGGGTTCAGAGTAAGGGACAAACAAAGTATTTTTAAACAGCTAATGTGTCGATTATGGGGTAAGACGGCATGCTGAGCACGATAGTGAAAACCATTTTCTCGTTGGACAAGTAGTTCGTCCGGAATCCGATAAAAACCGGAAAGTTGGTTAGAAGTAAGAGTTTTCTTTATATTGATTAAATGTTCGATTCAAGGGTAAGAATACATGCTGAACAAGATGGTGAAAACCATGTTCTCGCGAAACAATTAGTTTGTCCGGAATCCGGCGAAAACCGGAAAGTTGGTTAAAAGTAAAAGTTACATTTGAAACTGCTTAAGCGTTCGATTTTGGGGTAAAAGGACATGCTGAACACGACGATGAAAACATTTTCTCGCTGGACAACTAGTTCGCCCGGAATCCGGCCAAAACCGGGAAGTTTGTTAAAAGCAAAAGTTTGATTAGATGACAGATATTGGGGTAAGACAGATATAAGTCTGTATATGACAATCATTTTTTACCCGGACATATAATTAGTCCGGAATCCGGTTGTAACCGGAGTTTGTTTAAGTCAAAGTTGTATTTAAAGTTGGTTAGATGTTCTTCATAGGGATAACGAGAGAGGCCGGATTCGTTTCTGAAATTTCTTTTTTTGCTGGAATAATAGTTCGCTCGGAATTCGGGCGAAACCGGAAGCTTGGCAGAAATAGAGCAGAAAGTCTCGGTCAGTATCGTCAAAATAGATATGGCTTATAAAGGTATATCTAAACTTGGTTTTCTGATGATGAGCCTGGAGAAGACTGGATCTGGCAAAGACAGGACCCAATTGTCTGAATCAAATATTAGATTTTTGGGATCCCATCGACACCTTTGGTCTTGTACAAGGAAAGGAGGGGAATTCTTGCTTTGAAATTTCGTAGAATTTCGTCAAAATTTGGAATTAGTAAACAGTTCAGCCGAAGTCCCCAATGAATGCGCTTGCCTTCTGAGAAATGGTGCTCAGCATAAATTTCCCGTATTTATCGATCGAAAAGTGGTGAAATATCTGTACCTCTGAGTGGCGATACCTCTTGTCAATAGTATGTTACGTATTGACTTGCAGTGCTCTGCTCTTTGGGTCAAAATTGTAACTAAGTGAACTAAACGCCGTGGCCTGCGGAGTTCGTGAAATTAAGTCTAGATGTTTTCGATTCTGTTTTATTTTCCTGGTCTGTCTAGAAACACGGCTACGGGACTCCATTTCGAAGGCATTTTCTAGGAATCATGTTTTCTGGGAATAATTACGTTAGCACGCCACCCATCAGTTAATAAATGCTCTATTTGTTAGCACGATAACTCTCAAACGGGCGGAGATATTTTATTCAGACATGACATGACGATCCTTTGGATCGAAGTACAGGTGAACTTCGTTGGTGGGCTTTGTAGGCCTGTATTTAGGGGTCGGAGATGGGTTTCAAGTTGGGTGTCGAAAAAAATGTTTGTAAAAGCTAATGGGATAGTTGATTTAGGGATAAGAAGACATGCTGAATCCATATCTGAAACTTATGTTCTTGCCGGGTAAGTATAGTTCGCCCGGAATCCGGGCGTAACCGAAAAAATTGGTAGAAGCAAAAGGTTTCTGAAATCGATCAGAATTTGTTAAAGGAGTAAGGAGATGTGCTGCATCTGTTTTCTTGGTTTCTTGCCAGATCAGTGGTTCGACCAGGCATCCGACCAGAACCGAAAAGTTTGCAGAAGTAAAAGTCTCTCTCAATTCGATTCAAGATTCGGGTGAAACTACATGCTGAATGCGTATCTCAAGTTCGTTTCAAGTAGTCCGTCCCGAATCCGGCGGATACCGGAATTTTTTTTTCTGACAATAGTTTTGTCTTAGATTGGTTAGTGTCGAGGTAAGCTGACATGCCGAATCGATCTCTCTGGCCTCTGCTATGTTCTCCTGCTTGGTTGATCCTACCGATGGAACCTGGCAAAAACCGGTGATTCGGAAAATAGAAGACAGAAAGGAATTACCTAATTGATCTGAAAACCTATGACCCGAGAAGTCTGGATGAAGACGTTCGATAAATATTCCACTTTGGAACCCATCGAAAATGGAATAGGAAACGATATCTTTGGTCTCGTGTCCTAAGGGGTGTGGAATTCGTAGAATCAGAGTTATAAGATCTCAAGATCAGTGCTAGAAAGATCCTTATTTCCCCCCCTCCCCCTCCCCATCGTCACCAGACATTTGCACCATATTTGTCACTAACCTTTTGGTATCAGATGGTTAGGCCATATTGGGCCTTGGTTGCAGGACCACATTCAGAGTTATAAGTTCCTGTTAGCTGCCAAACAGAAAGCATCCCTTGTAAAAAAATACTCCTGGAACGGCCCTGCCTTGGGGTTGGAAAAGTGGCTATTATCATCTTACCGTAAATTACCTTAAATTGCACTTCGGAGCAATCTAAGATATAATCCTGATGCGATGCTCCTACGGGTGGTGATTCTGGTAATCGGTTTCATCTAGTTCTTGGTACTGGATTCGGGCGCATCCCTGTACAGCTTCCAGGGCACGCTTAGAAGCTATTAAAACATATATCCCACTTCCCTATATTCCTGGTACACTCCACGTTCCTAATCCTTCCATCCATTCTCGTTACTGAGACTTTGGCCCTCATTTCTCACTTGTGGCACTGAGTTCTCTGCCACGTCTGGCTGTTTTCAAGAAGGATTGTGCTCCCATTTTTTGCTTCCTATGAACTCATCTGTTAGGAATACCCGTGCGAGTTTCTCCGTGTCTCTTATCGATGTTAAGGGGACCGTGCGCGGAAAAAATAAGTCGAGTTCCATATGTATTTTTTTGTAAAACAGTGCAGTTGCAAAGGGGTCGCCTGGAGTAAAAACCTGAAGACGTGAATCGTAAACTATGACATGACCGAACGCTAATCCCGTTACTCTGACAATATTTTTGCAAGCAATCCGAATCACAACTGACAATTTTCTGGGTTTCAATGGATCTCGAATCTTGATGTTCAGCTGTCTGTACATCAGAACCTGTATGCACAAGACACTGCTAAGCAAGACACTGACTCTTAACTAGCTTTCGATATTTGCAGGCTGAGAAGGCCAACTCGCGTGTCAAGGTATTAAAGCGCCAGTTGGATGAGGCGGAAGAAGAAATCAGCCGCGAAAAAGCGCAGCGTCGACGTGTCCAGCGTGACCTGGAAGATTTCACGGAAACCCATGAAACTATGTCCAGGGAGTTAACTACTCTGAAGACGCGACTTAGGTGAGTAAAGCTTGCACTCAATATGAAAATATGGATATTATTACAAAGCAAGTTGGTTTAGAGGCTGTTCATTTAGCCCGACGCAACCAAAGGAGCGCCTTCTGTTGCAGTAGAGCTAAGCTTCTTTGAACGTTAGTTAACTTTGAACAGTGCCATGTTCGTCCACTTGCTGTGACTAAAGTCCACTACCAGTCAGCCAAGTATCTAATAAAGGGCGCCTAAGAACACCTGATTGGGTGTTCGGGTCTTTCTTTAGTTCAGAACTGCAATGTTCAAAGTTAACTGCCGTTCCAAAACGCATAGCTGTACGAAAAAGAATATACTTTATTCAAAAATATTTTCACAGCATACATTGCCATTATTAGGCTGCCATTAATTTGGTAGTAAAATATTTTTGTTCTTGTGTACAAATGGGACAGGATTTCTCGCTCGTTCGGAACTGGCTCTCAGTGTGCCAGGGTTATATGTCTCAACAAAACCAAAGATACTGCCTTTTGCTTAACTTTTTCATTTCCATATGTGTGGCAGTTATGTATGGCTCTGAGAGTTCACTAGCTCAACGACACAAATAGTTCGGCTCTTATTTCGGTGGTGAATTGTCTCGGTTCTCCTTAGAAGACTGGACATACAGTTTTAAACTCTCTAGCTTCGCGTAAATCCAGTATACAGTGTAAAAAAAAATCTTGCAGTATTTGCCACTGGGATTAATCTTGTCTCTTCTGATATAAGATCATCTCTAATTCGGATTAATCTTATCCCAGTAGAGATAAGATTAATCCCAGTAGCAAATACTGCACTTAACTTTAATCCTTACTCGGAGAAACTTTTTACAGTTTATGTCCTGTCAAGTTTGTTCTGGAAATCATTATTTTAGAGCATAGAGGTTACAAAAATTAAAGGTACACTGTAAAAAAAATGTGTGCAGTATTTGCTACTGGGATAAATCTTGTCCAGTTTTGGAGTAGTAATCTTATCTCAGTTACTCGGAGAAACTTAGCAAGATGAATCTGGGCAATGAGAACCTACCCATATTCGTCGTTACAAGTTCTGAGATGCACTTTGTGTACTAATACTTTTATGTTTTAATGCTGTTTTCCTGGTTTGGTAAACCAATTTTAGCTTTAAATGCCACATAACTACGTGTGCGACGTTTCTTGAGCGGTGGAGATTCGTGTCGGCTGAGTTCCTGAACAGCAATTAACCGCCACTTTGATAGTGACGCGACCCCTCTTAGTATTTCCCACGGATGCTGGCAAAAGCCTAGGTATCTCCAAAAGCCTATAAATAAGTGTAAATCTTTTCGGGAAAGTTATTGCAGAGGATATTTAGTACTTCGGGAATCCTGATGACCAGCTATTGGATCGGTTTTTCAGTGGCATGATAAATGAAATACTTTTTCGCTTTTGAAAGGAAAAATTAATCCGTTATTATTTTCCCACTGTCGGGGAGGCAAGCAGATGACATGGCTAGGACCAGGAGCTATTGACAATATTAAGCGAAATAGATGCGATGTTTTTTGTTAGAATTTATGTTTTCGCAACTAAAAAGTTTAATTAACAAATGGTCAAACCGCTGGCTGAATTCTTTTAGATATACCTTTGACTGCCAAAAATCGCTAAGTGGTTCTCACTGCCCAGATTTTTTTTTATCCGGCCAGGAAAGAAATGTGCAAAGTTGTAGTGTTTAAATTTGGTTTTAATTTCTTCAACCAGAAAGGGAGAAAAGAAAGAAAAAAAGTTGTTTGCTGTGAGATCTCATTCTGTAGACACTTGTTGTTACAGAAGTGAATCTTGCCAAACCATATTTCTGGAAATAAACCATCAAACCGTTGTCTGGCAAAGCTTTTGGCAAGACAAATTCTGTGCAGCCAGAACGAACCTTCAAACGAACTAGAGCAAAATAACACTAAGGAGTAGTGCCAAGACCTATGCTTTCCATGCTTTGCAAACGGGCCATATTCCTTGCTACGCCCATTACGCTTGCGGCATTTAAAGCGAGACTAACTTGCGGGTTTAGAAATTTCTAGTAAAGCAAAGGTGCGGTCTGCACACACCAAGGAAACAATGGAGGCTGTGTGATTTCTTTGCTATGTTCAGGATGAAGTTATCGCGGCCATCGCTGGTGAACGAGTTTAAGTAGGGACGTTCTCTATCGCTAGTTTTGCTAGTGTCGCTGCTATTCGACTGTGTCCTACCTAGTGTTGTTTTGCTCTGAAACGAACTGGATTTCCATATGTGAATGGCTCGGCCTCTTTGTCACATAGGTGAACAGCACGTCGAAACCCTGGCGGAAATCGTTTTGAAAATCTTTCTCGCTCTTCAGCAGAGACCCCCTGGTCAGATAAAGAGGATGACCGGTGGCCCTTGTCGCTGTCGGTACCATACTTTTTATCTTGATGCGATCGAGGACAGAAGAATCAAGTTTCGTTAGGGTTTGTAGATCTTTATGGCGATCCGTCCTGAGACGCTACACTGGATTGGACTGGATTAATAATTTTCCGCTTATTGTAATAGACACGCGGAAAGATATTAGGACCTAATTTGTTATTAGGTACGGGGTACTTAGAGAAATATGAGAAAGAGAAAACAGGCAGAAGCAGAGAATTGCTAGTCCCTGACGTGTACAAAACTTACTGGCGAAGCGCCATTAGGTTGTCCTAAACTGTAGAATGTTTAATCGTTTATTAGCAATCCTTATAGCACATGTTGCAGTAAATACAGTTTATGATCCATTGATCCAATATTCTAACATGTGCGACTCCTTTGAAAACTCTGCCGAGTTCCTAAAAGAGTATAAAACCGTTTCGGCTGTTTTCAGCTTCGCTCGCCCCCTTGGTTTTGACGAGAAATACGGAAAATTTGCATAGGCTGTATTTCTGATCATTGAACACCTTGGAAGCGGGGCCCGATCCGCCTCGAGCCAATCTCGGGAAACATAATCAGCGTAGTGCCTTAAAGTTCAACTGAATAGGGCTGAGATCCGGGAGTCTAGTTAAACATCACTTATTCACTTAAATAGGCCTGAACACCCGATAAAAATGCGTTACTTCGATTGTCCGTTATCCTCAGGTAATTTCATTAAATGAACTTATTCTTTCGGATTTGTTGTAGCTCTATGTGCGTCTCCCTCTATGGTTGAAATACTTACCAACTGCAAATGTAAGCCGCTGCTGAAAACTAAAATAACAAGAGCTAGAAGCTGATACGGCTCTTGCGAGGCTGGGTCAGAGGATGAAAGTGGGAATTCCCAAATTAATGGGTCTGGTGTGATAATTTGTCAGCAGTACCATCGAGATAAGAATGATCGTGTGGACTCTTTGAAATCACCTGAACGTATTTTTTCATAAAAAGCATTTTATTTTTGCACTTGGCTGTGATGAACTTTAAGGGCAGTAGAAATTCATCTGGAAGCAAAAGCTTGAGGCAAAACTAATGAGTTCTTTAAAGGATGGTCGGATTGGGAAGTGACTGTGTCTAAACCAATGATGTCAAGTCTCTAATGATCCAGTAAAGTTTCTAAAGTTTCGTAGCCCTAGCACACCTGGAAGTACCTTGACTCGTGATCATCGGAATTCCGGAAACCCCCTCCAGCTCCCTCCTCAGTGCCCGAATTCAGTCCGGTTCTGCCGCTGATGTACCTAGGACTTGTACCTGTGCTTTCCACCAAGTTTCATCTTGATCGCTCCACTCGATACGTGTCACAAGATTTCCGGTTCTCTCCGCTACCCCCCCCCCCCCCACCCTCCCCAGTTTCATCGGATTCTGTCCGGCTGAAAGGGGATATCTAAGAAACGATATCTTTCAAGATATCAAGTTTCATTAAGATCCGATAACCCGTGCCACTAATTTCCGGATTCCGCCGTCTCCCCCTCCCCCCCCCCCCCACGTTGGTGGGATCGGGCAAGTGACTATTTTCAGTTTATTCTGGTCGGGTCCCTAATGTGCATGCCAAGTTCGGTCATCCTAGCCCACCTGGAATATCTCAACTCCGGATCGTCGAAATTCCGGACCCCCTCCCCCCAAGTCCCACAGTGTCCGAATCCGGTCGAGTTCTGTCAGTGATATACTTAGAGCTTGTGCTTGTTCGTTCCACAAAGCTTCATCCCGATCTCTCCACTCTGAGCGTGTCATACGATCTCCGACCCCCCCCCCCCTCCCAGATTCATCAGACCCTGTCCGGACTTGAAATGAGACATCTGAGACAGGAGGTCTTTCCAGATATCAAGTTTCATTAAGATCCAATCGCCCGTTCAAAAGTTATGCATGCCCCTAATTTACGGATTCCGCCGTCTCCCCCTCCCCCCACGACGGTCGGATCGGGCAAGTGACCATATCCAAGTTAATCTGGTCCGGTCCCTGATATAACTGCCAAGTTTCATCGTCCTAGCACATCTGGAAGTATCCTAACTCGCAATCACCGGACTGACAGACAGACTGACGGAAAAGTGTGTATATGTCACTTGGCCGAAGGGCAAGTGCCATAAAATTGTCCGATTCCTTGCAAGACATCTCTTAACTTCATTTTTCTGCTTTGTACAGGCGGGACTTTTCTGAGCTTCACACATGTCGCACTGCAAATTCATGTCTGTTGGAATCCAAATCCCGTAGATGAGTCAAAATATTTCAGTGTATTCAATTAACACATGTAAAAATAAGCTGCTTTTTCAGTTAAACTTTAATAGTGGATAAAAACGTCATAGGAGTTCAGACTCTCAGAGATGCGAACCGGTTGAGGACAGAAGTAAGAAGGGTCCTCAACGATTCAGGCTTGGACGAAAGTATTTGACGATTGTTTTAGGTTCGGGAATATGGCCATGGAAACGGATGATTCCACCGGCCATTTGCGCCGTTGGACATGCGAATATAGCCAAAACTAGTATCGCTGAGTAGGAGCAAGGGTATTTCATGGTTTTCTCTGATGTTTCCGTAATTGTTGCGAATTCTTCTTGTATTTTTTATTATTACTATTGAAGATAAATTAAAAGAAGAAAGACGTTTATATAATGTTATAATCCTTGTTGAGTATGGGCGTATGATAAGGATGGGTCATGGGAGGGTAGAGATATCATAAAAGATTGTTTGGGGGATGTTTTTGGATGCATGAGTTAGCCGAGTTGGTTCGGGAGGACTAGTTCACATACCCTATCTTATTAATTTGCCCGGCTGTGGTATGGTGCAGGATACTATCGCTGATCAGGCCTATTCTGTATCAGAAGGATATACGCAGACAATTTGTGTGTTTTGCGACTGACTTTTATCTCCGACAATCGAATACCAAGCGCATGGAGACGCCGCTGACTCGCAGTTCCGCTCATGATGTTTCTCTTTTTAGGCGTGACGCCGGCGGCCGTTTGGGACAGTCGCGCCTGGGCGGGGCACGTGGCTCCATCCAAGGCGGGATAGACGACTCGACGATGAATAATGGCGACGATAGTGTAGACGGAGAGGATGCGAACTAAATGGTGTATCGGCGAAGTAAGACTAGTTAAAACTTACGGAGTTTGGTAATTCTAGTGCTAAGATTCGCGCGTCAGATACGGAACTAACCTTAGTTTCGTTTGTTCTTTTCGTGTAAAAGGTCCCTGCCACTAACTAATCTTTAGAGAGGCGAGAAGAGGTCAGGAGTGAGGTAGTCTGACTCGTTGAGCCTTCCAGTCGTGAGAGGTCAGGAAATTCCGCCCGATCTTTTAGTTGTCGCTTCTAGGCTTTATGAACTCGGCGTGTGGTCACTTTCTAACTTAAACGCGTAGGATGGCGATTGCCATGGTACATTCCGCGATATTTGTCTGCATTCTGGCATCTTTCCAGCTTAGCAAGTTTATATTTTTGAGCTTGGAATTCTCGTAGTGTATTCGCTGCTTAAGCGTGTGTTAACACGTCTTCAGTTTTAGCGCCAAATTTGAATTTTGATACCGAAAATGATGAATTCCAATGTAGTACCGTGACGTAGTGACGGCAACGCCTCGATTGGAAGACGTTAGCACAAGCGGTGGGCGACTAAGGAAGGCATTAGTAGTTAATTAATTATTGTGCCTTAATATATTTTTTGTTGCAAATTTTTTGAGATAATATCATGCGTGCCACATTGTCGGTTTAGGGAACATGTAAGTTAATTTTAGTGCTTGAAGTTTTGTTTAGCCATGTCCATGTTATTTCTCCTTCGTTCTGTTCTGCAATATACTAAAGTATTAGTAGTTGGACGCTTTGTTTCTGGTTCGGTAGGCAAATTTGTTGTATCGTATATACTACTAGTTAGAGATAATAATGGTGTATTGCCATAAATAGACCGACACAATAAAAATATAAAAATATTATCAGTCTGCTGCCAGGGGTCAAGATTCCCCTCCCCCTCCACAGTTTTAAGATCAGTCAGCTAAAATTTTGTTCCGCAATATTTCAGCTCTTCCAGGCAGGTTCGTGAGTCCGCTGCGAAATCTGAACGTAACAAACTTAAGTTCGAAACAAAATTTCAGCTTACATGATACGCCGCCTGCTTGGTCTGAAGGTGTACGAGCCGACATCGTTCCACACATGAGCGTGGCGAAAGGGAAATCCCTTTTGGGTTCAGAAGAACAAAGCACTTCAAAACTTGCAGTATTTGCTACTGGACCATCTTGTCTCTAAAAAGCTAATCTTATCTCTAATTGGGACTAACCTTATCTCAGTAGAGATAAAATTAATCCCAGTAGCAAATACTGCAGTTAACTTTAATCCATACTCGGAGAAACTTTTTACAGTGTACTGGATAATGCCATTAGAATCGCGAACGGTGTTGCGTGCTTGTTTTTTGTAGTCCGTAGACTGACGATTGTAGCCGTCGTGAAAAGCAGTTGGATACAGGAAGCATAGCAGGCAGTAGACCTCATCAATATTTACTTGGTAGATATTATTGTGGCAGCAAATGCGATCTTTGTATAGCATATGAGTCTTTGCATGAAGACCATCAGTTATCCTCCATTTTAAGGAAACCGGGACATCACTTGGGGATCTTGTGATCCGCGGCCGAGTGATCCGATTCGATGAACAGATGTCCGAACCGCATCCGACCACGGTGGGGGGAGGTGGAGGGCCGGCCCGGAACTATTGTAACATGCAAATGAACCAAACAGACGGAGGAACTGGTAGGAAATCCGGATTGTACAAAGAACATGGGTCGTAGTCATGTTGCTTTGGGGTCCGGACTGGAAATGGCCTCCGTGGGAGAGGGCATGTTGGTGGGTTACCGAACATTTTCTTGAAGTACTCCGATTCGAGTGAAAGTTGGCCGTGATATGCATGTGTCCGAATCCCATCTTGACACGGTGGGAGGAGTTGTGAGGGATGGTATCGGAAACCTTGTGGTTTGCCCAGAGTGGAGGGATCAGGATGGGACTTGTTGGGCAGGACAATCACAATCCCAATATAATTTATTGCACACACATCCTGAGGCCGTGGCAAGAATGGTAACAAAAAGAAAACACAAACGAAATAATGAAACTAAACTGAAGGAAATTCCTCTCTGTGGGCTAAAGCCACCTTTAGGAACCTTACCAGCTTCTTCAAATCTTGAAAACACTTACTTTCAGTAACGTTCATCATCCACACTCATCAGATCCCTCGAATGAAGACTTCCCAAAATGTAGAGTAGAGATGTTTTGATACGGTTATTTAAAGTCTTTGATTCCTGTGGGCCGAGAAGGTGGGAGACACCATCATTTTCGATGGGTCGGATTTTTACGAAGACACTGTTACCTTTGTTTTCCCCAAAATCATCACGGTAGCCAACGTTATCCAGAAATTACTTGAACACAATTCACTCCTGAACGCCAATCCGACATTACTAATTAACTATTCATTGATCTCCTGACGCTTGTCAAAAGATTACTAGAACGTTCGAGAAGATCGTGTAAGAGGATTAAAACAACTCATCGTTTATCGTAATTACATTCCCAAAAATCTCAACCCGCAGGTCACCTAGCTCACGGCATTCACAAATCAGATGTGACAAACTCTCATTCTCACTACCACACATCGGGCAAAAATAGGGATCAGCACGTCCTAATTTATTCTCCAAATAATTCCTCCGTTTCCCAAATGGCAAACAATCGGCCCGGCAACTAATTAAAATTCTTAATCCACCAACTTAATCCCAGCCTTAAAATATACGTCTTCCCCCCATGTCTCTTTGGCTGATGTATAATCCGTGCTTCCACCTTAAATCCGATTTTTAGACGGTACATCCAACCCCTCAAGCAAAACTTTACTGATTTCCATCAGAAAAACCGGTAATGTAAATGTTTCCGTGTTATTGCTAGAAGCACGGGCCTGGAAAAAAGGCTTAAAACAGTCAAAACCGAGGACAATATCTTCAAAGCAGAGCCTAATAGTAAAGTATTTAACTATTTTAAAATACTGGAATTTAAAGAGTAAATAGTGCGAGGGGTCCTTTAAAGAAGGCGTCAGACTTTTTGCCACATGCCATGCTTGAAATTCCTGGTCCAAAAGTCTCCCTGCCACCGCTCGCGCAACCTCACCAACAGGTAGTCCTGATCCATCACCTCCGTTCAACCAAATTGAAAATCCATAATTATGTTATAATACGATCCGGAGGGGACTTGATAGTTGGGCGAGAGCGTCCCATTCACATGTCGGGACGCAACCCTTGGCTGAAATATATGCTAACTGCTCGTATGGCACTTGCGAACTAACAGCGGGTAGTTTGGTGCAAAGGCCGTGTCAGAACCAGAGCAAAATAACACTAGGGAGTAGCGCCAAGACTTGACGAAACTGACACACACTCTAATAGCAGCAACACTAGCACTACTAGCGATAGAGAACGTCCCTACTGAAACTCATTCAGTCGTTCACTAGAGCTGGCTCGGATAACTTCATATTCTGAAAATTGCACTAAAGTGATACAGCGTCCATTGTTTCCTGTTGCTTACAAGTCCCCTACATGTCTCACAACTGGTATCGCCTATTTTTGGTTTCAGTGTGTACCTTACTACTGAATATAAGGTTTGAAGCCAAGCTGACCATTCATTTCATAAAAAAAGAAAAAAAGAAATTTTCGGGTTTTTTTCTTGATCAGCTAGTTACCCCTCCAAGATGATGTGCGAGGGATAAATACAATTTTGGATATTTCGGTTGCACTTCCGGCGGTTCGCCGTTTTTCTACTTTACTACTGAAGTTGTCAACCCCTTGAAATTTTCAAACTGGTATCTCATGAAGGAATTTTTGTAACAAAAAATGGATGACATATACTTTAATCAGCTCATCAACTGCTATCGATTTCCGTCGAAAAAAAAATTCTACCTGTCTTAGTTCAAAAGTTGACTTTTTTGCCGTAGTCCAACTTTTTTTTTTTTTTTTTTTTTTTTTTTTTTATAATCCCGTAGCATCTTTTGTAATTTAATTTATTTTTATATTATTTATAAACTAAGAAATCAGATTTCGTACTTTTTGTGGCTACTCCTCCATCCCTCAGTGACGTTAATTTGAATCTATTTTTACCCAATTTTAAGTATTCACGTCACCTAACTTTCAAAATTCAACTTTCTAACGTTACCATTTAGAAAGGAGCAAAGGATAAGCTCTAGTTTCTTTAGCAATGAGAGAACTTTCAAAGTTTAAGAGGTACATCTGATACCATTTCTCTACCGCAAACCCGAGTGCAAAAAACGAATGATAAACTCAGCTGAAATCGCGAACAGACATGGATAGAAACAATAGATGACAGCACTTTCGGACCCATGGGAAAAAGCCACTTTTTTGTTTCTGTAGATTTTTCTATTTATTACTCAAAGAAGATACGTTGTCTGTGGGGCCGGGTAACTGCCGCGTATACTGCCGCGTATAAGTCCATCTTCAATTTGAAACTGGTGCCTGCCTGCTTGCGTGCTAGAACGGAGCTTTCCACTCGTAAGCAGAAACATGGTTTGACGAAACACAACTTCAGATAGTCCTCTCTGACATGGGCTATAAACTCCACTTCACTTCGCACACCGTAGGCTCTGGCTCGAGGACAAGCAAAAACCATCCTTATTAGCCCCAGGCAAGAGTTATACGGAACTTTCCAAAATGTAATGTTATATTCATCAATCCGGCCTAAGGTCCACACTTTCCGTAAAAACCGCACAGGTTAGCCCCTTACCAGTTACCAGGAATAAAATGAAAACGGATTGCTAGAAAAAAAAAAAAAACGAGGAAAAAACTAAAGTGTTGCTCTCGCAACACAATAAGATTGATCAGAATAGGATCATTCTAACTCCCTAAACTCCTTCCGTATTCCAGCAAATGAAGCAATACAATAAGGCACCTCGGATTGAACCGTGGCACTCCACGAGTACTCACGGGCAATTTACATTTCGAGAGCCCTTTATACTACCAAGGATAAATAAGGGGAGAATTCTTAAAACAAGCTGAGCAGGGTTTTTGCAAGATTTACGAGGGGTGGAGCCTACCCGGTCCCCAACACAGAGTAATTATTGATGCTGGTTCTTCTGATGGCCATCCTTCGCGTCAAGAAAGTGCGCAGAATTCAAAATAGACAGAAAGAGGTAAACATTTTGCCCTTCCCCCTCCAACAAATTGCAATTACCACCAGTCGGAAGAAACGAGATGAGGGGCTACTCTACGGTGATATGATCAAGAATTAAAAAAAAGGGGAGAAGGGACAACTCGCATAGCCTCGATGTCAGCAAGCTAAGTAGGTGTTTTTGCGATTTTAATCGACCGGGGTGGACCTTCGCTTGTGGCCTCTTACAGCAAAAGTGATGAAGCAGTCAGAACAAGACCAAAGGTGTCGATGGGATCCTAAAAATCTAACATTTGATTCAGACAATTGGGTCTTGTCTTCGCGAGATCCAGTCTTCGCCAGACTAATCATCAGAGAAAACTAAGTTCAGATATACCTCTATAAGCCATATCTATTTTGACGATACTAACCGAGACTTCCTGCTTTACTTCTGCCAAGTTTCCGGTTTCGCCCGAGTTCCGAGCGAACTACTAGTCCAGCAAAAAAAAGAAAATTCAGAAACGAATCCAGCGTCTCTCCTTATCCCTATAAAGAACATCTAATCAACTTTAAATAAAACTTTGACTTAAAAAAAAATCCGGTTACAACCGGATTCCAGACGAATTATATTTCCGGGTAAAAAATGATTGTCATGTACAGACTCGGCCTCTCTTCTTACCCCATATCTGTCATCTAATCAAACTTGAGCTTTTAACACATTTTCCGGTTTTGGCCGGATTCCGGGCGAGCTGGTTGTCTGGTTGTCCGGCGAAAAAATAGCCTTCATGATCGAGTTCAGCATGTCTTTTTACCCCCAAATGGAACATTTAATCAACTTCAAATGAAACTTTTACTTTTAACCAACTTTCCGGTTTGCGCCGGATTCCGGACGAACTACTTGTTCGGAAAGAAAATGGTTTTCACCATCGTGTTCAGCATGTCTTCTTACCCTGAAATCGAACATTTAATCAACTTCAAATAAAACTTTTACTTTTAACCAACTTCCCGGTTTTCGCCGGATTCTGGACGAACTACTTATCTGGCGAGAAAATGAATTTCTCTATCGTGGTTAGCATGTCTTCTTACCCCATAATCGACTATCACATTAGCTGTTTAAAAATATTTATTTGTCCCTTAATTTGAACCCTCACCCATAAATGTAGGGATATACATTTATGAACTTGACCTTACCCCTGACCAGGGGCGTCGCAAGTGGATTTTCGGTGTGTGGGGGGGGGGGGGGGTGCAGAGCCAAAATTTTACCGAATCTTTCAAAAAATTTACCGAATCCTGGAACTAAGAATTCGAGCTTTAAATTATGGACCAGAAACGATTACGTAGGAAGAGTAACAATAAAGGGCAACATGAAAGACGATAAGCCAACTATTAGGCAGCATTTTGGAGAAGCCCACATGGAGAATATATTGCCGGGCATGATTGCAGGAACAGTTTCTATCTATTATAGCCAGTTGAAAATTAAATCGTGCGCCGCAGGCGGAAATTTTCGAAATCCATTTTTTTCTGTAGGCGGAAATTTATCTGCTTCTCTTACAAATTCTATCATTTACCGTTGATTAAATATCCAGACTCTAAGAAGTTTCTGAAACCGGATGGAGTGACGTTCCAGCAGCGGCAGCAACTACTACCAATATCAATATACTACCTATAATCACGTAAAGTGAGCGCCGCAGGCTAAATTTTTGTTTGCTTTTCCCTGCCAAATTTAATTTCAATCCAAATTCTAGCTTTTAATGTTTCGAAATCTCAATCCTTAAACTGGCTTAAAACCCCCGTCAAATGACGCGCCTTTCCACAAAATAGAGAATATTACGAAAAGTGCTGCAGGCGGAATTTTCGTAATATTTATGATTAGATATTCTTTTTGGGATCCAAAATAAAAGTAAGGACTGTCGATGATATCACAGATCATCCCTTTTGTCTGCGACCAGTGCTTCTCTCGACCTCTTCTAAGTTTCGAGGTTCGTGGTAACTTCCGAATCCTGGCAATTCTAACGAATAAATTACCGAATCCCAGTTATTTTACCGAATAACTTCAGACCGATAGCATGTTCGGGATCTGTATAACTACCGTATCCCGGTTTCTATAACGAATTGTTTTGGTATCGAAAGACTACCGAACAATGTTCATATTCAGTATACTTTCGTCGAAACTGGAAGAAAGTCGGGATTCGTGGTTAACTTCCTACTCCTGGAAATTATACTGAACAAATTACCGATTCCCAATCATGATACCGAATAGTGTTGAGCCAATAGTTTATTCGGGTGTCTCCATAAATATACGGAATAGTTCCGGCATCGAAAAATTACCAAATGATTTCAGCAAATTCTCTCACCAAATTCGTGATAACTACCGAATACTGGCAATTATACCGAATCCCGATCATTATACCGAACAGATTTGTACAGATAGCCTATTTAGAATTCTGTATAACTACCGAATCCCCATATATATATCGAACAGTTCTGCTATCGAAAAATACCGAACAAGAGGCCCAAAATTTTACCGAATCTCAAAAAGGTGGGTGGGGGTACTGCACCCCACCCCCACCCCTTGCGACGCCCCTGCCCTTGACCCAATGAATCGTCACACCAAGTTTCATCAAAATATCTCATTCCCTTCGAGAGTTATCGTGCTCACAGACAGACGGACATTTTTGCGATGTCATAGGTATCCCTCCACTTACGTGGGATCCCAAAATGCGGCTAGTTCAGCAGTGCTGATTTCTGCTCGGATTATACAAAGGAAAACGACTTTCAGTCTCGGGTCAGATTTGTAATAAGAAGCTTGTTTTATCACGACCTTTCACAAAGGGAATATGGTATTTGACGATGCAAAACGGATACGTCAGCCGCTCAAGGTGGGAAATGAAAATGAAGTTCATTTTCCAACTTGAGCCAGAAGAGGACCCTTGCCAAGAAGGGCCGAAATATAGCTCTAATAAACTGTAACTGTTTATACGGTTTGCACCGTCAAATATGATTCGCAGTCAGCTTGGGCTGAAGGAATATCTATCACCAAAGCACGGGAGTGTGATATTTGATGACTCAGGGAGCAATTAAGCAACTGGAACTGTATATACAGAAATTGCGAACAAGTGCGGAACAATTAAGAGAGTAGGAGGGAACAATTTTAGGACTTGCCTCTTGGCCTGTTCGCTGCGAAAAATTTCAGGTCTGAAAATAGAAATGGTCGTGTCTGCACTTAGGTTCTTCCGCCGTGACGGAAATAGTCTCAGAAAATGAGCATGCTGAGCCCGCATGGGAAAATTTTTAAAATTGGCCCAAGACTGCAGTGGTCCTTCTTTTTTCATGAATTAAGTCAAGGCTTTAGAAAAGGGTAGGATTACCTTATACCCTAATTCCTCCTGCGCCGCTACACACATGCAGAAAGAGCCACTAGTCGTCCCTTGTATGTGCTGCTGCCCATGCGTCTTCCCACTGGAGTTGAACTCGCGTGCTGATGTAAGTAAGTAATCTATTTATAACCCCCCATTTCGGAAAGTGCAGTAGCCTATCTGAAATAAAATAAAACACAATTTTCAGTCTTTGGCCAGAAAATAGTGCGGTACAGTGCACACCATGTGCTGATTTGGCCCAGTTGCCCATGACTTCTTGTAGAGACGAGGAAACTTCCAAAGCATAATTCTTGCTGAAGTTGAAACTCCCTCATTAGAGTGTGTTTATGGCATAATTTTGACAAACGCGGAGCAGGTACTTTGCATATAAAAATAGCACGATCTCATCTTCTGTAATTCCTTTTTTCGTAGAATATGCTTTATACTAGAGCGAAATAAAATAGGAGCGCAAAAAGTTTTGAGGTGTGACGAAGCGTATTTCTCTGTTGTCCTCTCCTTGAAGATCCGTCAGGCTGCCTGTTGCCACTCCAATAGGCTACTCTTATTGGAACATCTGTCACTAGAGGCTGGCGCCGAGGGGTTGCCCACTCCCCGGCACCAGCTGTACACCCTTTCCCGGCACCGGCCGAAACCAGTGGTGCCGGCCATAAAGTAGGCAATTCCGCTTCCAAACATGCTGATTTTGATATTTATACTCATTGCAACCGTTCCCGGCACCGGGCACTTGCTGTGCAATAAAATCGAGAGTGGGCAACCCCTCGACTGGCGCGAGATAGCGAGAACTGTCATGTTAATTAAGCGATATAATCGATTTACACTCTGAAGCTGGATGTATAAAAGGCATTGAAATTGTGAAGCCTCCTTTCTCCTGACATTTATTTTGTGCTTTGATCGAAATTGTCGGTCGAAAATTGCAGAAAAATGGCAAGAGAAAGGAATAAATAGGAAACGAAGAAGTTTTTCCTAAAAAAAGACGAGAATGAGGGTATAGTGAAATCATAGTTCTTGAATAAGCTTCGAATCCAAACTGTTGCTCGCCAGGAACCTTAACGAAGACAACCAGAAAGTGCAAAGAAGGAAGTGGCAAAGTTTACTGAGTAACTAGAGCACAAGAAGAGGGAAGGATCGTGGAGCAAACCCAACTGATTCATGGAGATGCAAACTGAGTATTCAAACAAAAATAGAACAGGATCAGAGAGCAGGACTTGTTATGGGAGAGGTAGAGACGAAACCTTGCTAAAACAGGGAGCGAAGCTGGAAAACGTAGAACAATGAAGAAAAGATGGAGAGAGGAACAGCCTTAATTTTTAAAGTGATTATCTGGATTTTTTTCTTAATTTTTGTTCAGTTAAATACTTCCATGACTGATAACTTAGAAGTTGAGCTCTGATTTCTGAAGATCTGCCTGAAGATCTGTTGACTTAATTTACTTTACTTTTGTTACTAAAACTGATCCGATAGGGCAAAAATTGTCTCAGGAACTGGGTAATTTCATCTCTTGTATCTCTTAATGAAGAGGTGTGTGTTGGCATATAATGTTGTCCAGCAGAAAAATTCATGGGGAACTATGGGTTCTTTTGGTCATGTCAAATCCAGGTTTTGTTGACAGGTTCTGTGAATCCATGTTTTGTTAACAAGTTCTGCGAATCTATTTTTCTTTTTTTTTTAATTTCCCGCTAAAGTTTAAAGCCGAGTTGAGTCATGTCCCTTATAAAGTGTTTTTACAATCAAACCCCCACGGCTAACTTAGCAATAGCAATAAGACCAAAGGTGTCGATGGGATCCCAAAAATCTAATATTTGATTCAGAAAATTGGGCCTTGTCTTCGCCAGATCCAGTCTTCGCCAGGCTAATCATCAGAGAAACCAAGTTCAGATATACCTCTATAAGCCATATCTATTTGTCGATATTGACCAAGACTTCCTGCCTTACTTCTGCCAAGTTTCCGGTTTCGCCCGAATTCCGAGCGAACTACTAATCCAGCAAAAAAAGAAAATTCAGAAACGAATCCAGCGTATCTCCTTATCTCTTATAAAGAACATCTAATCAACTTTAAATAAAACTTTGACTTAAAAAAAATTCCGGTTACAACCTGATTCCGGACTAATTATAAGCCCGGGTAAAAAACGATTCTCATATACAGACTCAGCCTCTCTTCTTACCCCTTAATCTGTCATCTAATCAAACTTTTGCTTTTAACAAATTTTCCGGTTTTCGCCGGATTCCGGGCGAACTAGTTGTTCGGCGAAAAAACGGTTTTCACCATCGTGTTCAGCATGTTCTTCTACCCCCAAACCAAACATTTAATCAACTTCAAATCAAGCTTTTACTTTTAACCAACTATCCGTTTTTTGCCGGATTCCGGACGAACTACTTGTCTGGCGAGAAAATGGTTTTCACTATCGTGCTCAGAATTACCCTATTATCGACAATCACATTAGCTGTTTAAAAATATTTTGTTTGTCTCTTAGTTTGAACCCCTCCCCCACCCCTGAATCTAGGGCTACAGAGCCCATCTACGAACTTGACTTTACCCTTGACCCAACACCAAGTTTCATCAAAATATCTCATTCCCTTCGAGAGTTATCGTGCTTACAGACAGACGGACAGACGGACATTTTTGCGATGTCATAGGTATCCCTCCACTTACGTTTTGGGATCCCAAAAACGGTTTACAAGCAACGAACGGCCAATGTTGAAAGGCGAACGGCGATCAAAAACGCAGCTCTAATAAGACCAACGGCGAACGAAACTGAAAGGCGAACGGCAATAAAAAACGCCACTTTTATATAAATGATATGGCAGAGTATTTCCAAAAGCGATGGGCTCCGACGGTTAAACTAGGTTCGGGTTTTTTGGAAATAAATTCATTCATTCATTCATTCATTCATTGTCTGTGTTGCTGTTCGCTGATGACACGGTACTGGCGGCGACGTCTCCAGAGGACCTCCAGACTTTATTAAACATCCTTTCAGATTATTCGGAAGGAAAGAGATTAAATTTAAATGTAAAAAAGACTGAAATAGTTGTTTTCACGGGAAACAAGACCAAAGGTTTCGATTGGATCCCAAAATCTAACATTTGTTCCAGACAATTGCGAACGAACTACCATACTTGTTCAGAAAAAAAAAGTTCAGAAACGAATTCAGCGTATCTCCTTATCCGTATAAAGAACATCTAATCAACTTCAAGTAAAACTTTAACGGTTTCCGGATTCCAAACGAACTATATGTCCAGGTAAAAAAAAAGATTGTCATATACAGATTCAGCGTGTCTTCTTACCCCTAAATCTGTCATCTAATCAACTTCAAATAAAACTTTTGCTTTTAACAAATCTTCCAGTTTGGCCTGATTCCGGCCGAACAAGTTGTCCTGGTAGAAAATACTGTTCACATAAGGGTTCAGCATGTCTTCTTACCCCTTAATCGAACATCTAATCAACTTCAGATAAAACTTTTACTTTGAACAAGCTTTCCGGTTTTGGCCGAATTCAGGGCGAACTACTTGCCCGGCGAGAAAATGGTTTTCACCACCGTGTTCAGCATGTCTTCTTACGCCATAATCGACTATCACATTATATGTTTAAAAATATTTCATTTACCCCTTAAATTAAACCCCCTCACCCACCCCTAAATGTAGGGCTACAGAGCCCATCTACGAACTTGACCTTACTCTTGACCCAAACAATCCTCACACCAAGTTTCATCAAAATATCTCATTCCCTTCCAGAGCTATAGTGCGTACAGACGAACGGACGGACGGACTGACGGACAGACGGACAACTTTTGTGATGTCATAGGTATCCCTCCACTTACGTTTTGGGATCCCAAAAAAACAAGTGAGGAGTGAAATTTGTATTACCGAGATCACCGAATACAACAGCCGACGAAGTTTAAATGCCTAGGGGTTACTTTGTCACAGAATGGGGGTTGGAAGGATCACCTCGTTGAAATGAAGAGAAGAGGGAGTATGCGGGAGGATGACTTTCTGTGGTTTCAGGACTGGAAGACCTACAAACGCATAAACATATTTTCCAAACAAAAATCCTTCCTACAGTTCACTACGGAGCGGAAATTTGAGGATTCGAAGCTACGGTATAATTGGAGTCGATTCAGCTGCTTCACTACAAAAGACTGAATGGATTACATCCAACAACTCATACCCAGGCAGTAAGAGGTGAACTTGGGATCCAATCTACGAGGGATCATAGGCTAGTGAAGATTCTTAGATTTTGGCTTAAGTTAGTTCGGTTACCCGAAGACAGGTTACTAGCTTTTGGCCATTCCAAGTTAAAGCCATGCTCGATAAAGCAGGTTTATCTTTGGCTCGAGACGATGGTTTGGGATTGGGACCAGATGATCAGTCACAGTTGCTTGGAGAGTTTGAGCAGGTATTACGGGATCAGGATGTTCAAAATTGGTAGGCAGCACTGGATAAATCAGAGACACTATTTTATTATAGACAAATAAAAAATACATTTGGATTTGAGTATTATTTTAAATTAGGACTGTCGGCTCAGGTACTCAGGCTATGGTTCCAACCGAGTCCAACGACTAACTCTCTTCCATTACGGTACAGAAAGAAAGTTTTTGATAGGCGAAAACAGGTCGGTGAGGAGAATTAGAATCGCCCACTTTGTTGCACTGGGCAAGATACCATTGACCACCTTCTAGGACAGTGCCACGAGCTTCCTTCATTGGGTGTAGTTGGGATGGTTGGTGGTGTTCTCTTCCCTGGTATCTTAAAGTCGTCAAATAAAAGTGTAATTCGTGAGGTCGTTTTCCCGTTCTTTTTTTTTTTTTTTTTTTTTTTTTTTTTTTTTTTTTTTTTTTTTATTGCCGCGTAGCATCTTTTCCGTTCTTCCTGTCCAATATGATTTGGCCAGGTGACTACGCTTCCACTTCCCTCGGTGACGCCAACGGTCCTAACATCTGATATTTAATTTTTTGTTTTTTTCAATGACCGACCTATATATTTAGCGTCACCTACACTTTCCTCTATCTCTACATTTAATTATCTTTTTTTTTAATATTCTTTCTTATTCCCTCTTTTAACCCTTATTTCTCATTTTACCATTTCAACACATATTTAAAACCTTTTCTTTGTTTTCCTTCCTTAATATCTCCTTTCCTTAAAATTTTAATTCTTTGAAAACTTAATATTTACAAAAATACTTAATATTTACAAAAATACTATCCTTCGTTATTTTTTTGCAACCAAACCAAAAAAGGGGTTTTGTCCTGGAGACAAAAACAACACAAAAAATATTCGACCTCTTCGCACTCCCTGCGTCAAAGGATGCCCTTCCGTTATAGGGAATCCCTTTTGCAGTGGCATTTCTTACGATCTTTTTTCATTTCCTTCTCCGATACCAAAACCCTTTTTTATTCTAGTTTAAATTTTTAAACTCTACAACAATTAAAATTCCCGTTCTGAATGCAATGAAAAGAAGAACATAGTCTGTGTTTTCATTTTTAGTGGTATAAACTGTTTTTGGCGCTTGAGGCGTCTGTTGTATGGCCGTTTTAGGTTTTTTCCAGTAAATTATTATTATCATTACATAGAGCGTGTTCCACCCTACTTACCGTAGTTAGTACGCATGGCATCACGAGTTCTGGCTTTTTGCCGACAAGGCTGGAACGGTTTTTCTATTTTCCAGCAGGATCTCACGCCACGGGCGAATCCGACCAATCACGTTACAGAGATGCGTAGATACTACGCTTACTACGCTCCCGAGCATGGTAAGCAAATAGTAACTATTAGTTAATATTCCGACAAGGTTTGGAATGGTCAGCGTAGTAACTTTTCGTGAGGATGGAACGGAAATAGTAACTAATAGTAACTATTGTTAGAAGGGTGGAACACGCTCATAGAGAAAGAACAAATTGTATCAGAATATTCTACTTCGACTCCAGTTGTTTTATTCCGGTCGTAGGCCTTGCCTCTATAGGAAAGTAAAGACAGAAATCACAAGGCATATTCTCGCCGTTCCCCCAGGACTCCTCGGGGAATCGAAGAGAACGGCGAGAATAGAGGGAGTCACTCCACGCGGACTCCACGTCCCGAAACAACGAGAACACGGGGAATGCTTCCAAAATGAATTTTCTTCTAAAAATAATATGCAGTTGACGAAATTTTTGTTTTGTTTATTATGATTGTTTTTAATTAATTTCACATTGCACCTACACTAGCAAAAATTGATTCCCCTCTGAATCTGAAAGGGAGTCCTTTTTCATGATGGTGATGGTAATCGAAGCATTCCTTGCCCGTGGGGACTCGCGAGAATACGGGGAGTGAGTCCCCAGGACAAACAAAAACGCGGCACTCCTTAAGTGCAGTCCTCGGGAACGGCGAGATTATGCCTATAGTCTACAGAATCTGGTGAAGACTTGAAACCTACAAGGCCCGATAGTCTGAACGAAGAAGCCCAATAAATATTCGCCTTTGCGGTGCAGTCGAAACATTCTTTGACTCCGGACATGACCAATGTTCGTCGTTGTGACTAAGTTTCTTTGTGTCGATAAAATTTCAAATCGAAGTAGCCTACGATTGAGTAAAAAAATAAAAAAGACGATGGGATAATAATACGAAAAAAAAAAAATCAGTTTGAACTGCAGTGAACGAACTGTGAGTAACAAGCACCCTATGCATCCTACTAAGTCATGAATTCCACCAAGCTAGATGAACGACCCCTGTTTGTTTCACGGCCACGGCCTATCTATCATTTCACTTCGTCTATTAGAAAACTGACGGCATCAAAAAATGCTTTCCGAGAACTGTCTTTTCGGAGAAGAGCGCCCACAAATCTTGTTAGTTCTGTCGTTCCTCGAATCTTTTAGTCAGTCTCTTTCCGTATGCCAGAGTTAGTGGATTCGACTCAAACACGAATTATGCGAAAAACTGCTCCTTGCCCAATCACAGGACTCGCACCCAATCAGTGTCTGATTGTGACAGTGGTAGGTTCAAAAACAGTCGTTCAGATCGTCGTTATTGGTGGATTCTCGCAAGACTTGGTTCTGTTGTAAGGTAAGCAAGGCTTTCAGCAATCGAGTCAGTAATATTACTTCTCTACGTCCTAACTGCAAAGTTCTTTTCGTTTTAATTATGTAGTTAGCTTTTGTTTTTTCTCTTTAGTAAACATTTTAATCATGTAGTCAGTATTGCATGTCCCTTTGTGTTTCCATATGCCAATACATACATACAAAGGCATTAGCAGTTAGCACACTACTGTTCAGGTCTTTTACTGCGATTTCCTATCGCCGCCTAGTATGTACGTTCATTTTTGTTCTTATTTATTTTCCCCACCTTTATGTACAGTTGTTACCATTGTCGGTAATAAATTATAAAAATAATATAATATAAACATAATATATAAATAGTAATAATAATAATATAAACAAAATAATAAAGTATTTCTATGCAGGGCGACATCGCTCAGTTCGAGCGTAAAATAGAAACTCTCCCAAATAAGGGGTTTACCAGCCTGGGAACCACGATCATAAAATTCATAACGATTCGCGAAACTAGTAGGCTACAGATGGCTTGTCAGCCACCCAGTGGCCTCAATCAGCGTGAAGTGGGGAAATAGAGTGGTAGATAGACTGTGAGGTGTTTGAAATGCGGAAGGCCGCGGAAGGCCGCGGAAGCGTAGCCTATTGCAAGGCAAACCTTTGAAACATCAGATATTCTAGTAACGAGAATGTGACTAAAAAACTAAAAATTCAGAAGGGAGGCACAGGCACCGGTGTCGTAATTAGAGCCTGACACTGCATCTTGCATGAACTCAAACTTCGAATAAATAGAAAGTGAACTACGAAGAACATATTGCTCCACTTTCGGATATATACATTTTAACTTATGTTGGATTATCATAAATGACAATAATCATAAATGAACAAATATCGTTTCCGATATCGATATTTACGTCGAGATTTACGTATCCTATTAGATATCGATATTCGATCCGATATATGGAACATCGCCCAACACTACAGAATCGTTGTGTTCTTACGCCAAGCGAGGGGTTGCTCTCTCTCCGCCACCTGTGTACACCTCGGCACGGCACAGGCACGGCATCGGCAAGGCACCGGCGCGCCTCCGGCACGATACCGCCGGCCACCGACACATTTTCTGCAGATTACCTTTCGCCATCTGGCGCCCAATAAGGAAGGTACTTGAACGAAAAAATTATCGAAAACATGCTGCGAAGAAGAAGTAGAACTAGATATGAGGACCATGCTGTTGTCCAAAAGCGCCAAGTAGACAACCATGTTACTGTGCTTGTGATTGGCGATATTTGGATTTTTCGATATATCGATATTTTCACTTTCGATATTCAATAATAGATATATCGATATTTTCACTTTCGATATTCGATAATCGATATATCGATATTTTCACTTTCGATAATCGATTTTGATATTTGTTTATCATGTTTTGCTATAGGATACGTCTCGTTTCGCCAAAATCTGACAAAAATTTTTTCGCTAAATAGCATCTTGGATTATCTCAAACTCCGAATAAATAAGAAATGAATTAAGAAAAACATATTGCTCCAATTTCGGATATATAGTGTAGGTTAGGTTGGATTATTTACAAACAAATATTTTGTCAATATCTGAATCAATATCTGATGAAATTTGTTTACATGTACCTCAGAAATCATGGTTTATCGCAATATTTTAATTTGAAGAAAAAATACGCGGCACTGTGGCACGCGCCACTTGGTGTACATCGTTTTTGGAGTGAGCAACCCCTCGACAACAGCAAAAGAATGTTGGGGTGAAGAAATTTATCTTAAGTGTGGTCTGTCTCATGAGGAACTTGTGTTATTAATGGGTATGAGTGTGAATGGTTTGCCTCTTGTCAAAAGAAGAAAATAGTCGGGTAAAGTCTTGCCCTATGTGTGGATGCAAGAAAGGAAGTATGAGTCATCTTGTGGGAGAGTGTGTATCAGACAAGAGTTGTTTGGAGTGAGAGCGTGTGGGAGTGAGTGGATTATTGAGAGAATGAAAGAGTCAAGCTTTAAGGCTAGTCAACTGTTTGGAAGGTTTCTCCGGATAGGGATAGCACGCAGGGAAAACTGTATGCTTGTTATAGTTATAAAAAAAAAAATTTATTTATTTTTGGTGCGATGGCGCTTGTTGGATCTATCTATCTACTAAACAAAAATCCTGCAAGAGTTTAGTTAACTTAATTTTCGTCGTGTGGCAGTACTTAACTTTCTAGCTTCAACCGCTCTTGTATTGTTTCCTACACGATCTGGGAGTTCTTGCCTCTTCGCATTTTCATTCTGAACAATAACCCCCGCGTACGGCAAAAGAGTTTGTACATTCGGGGTTATTGGCCTTCGATGTTGCGAACCAACGTTTGATTCGAGTTCAGTCGCTAACCTAAGCTCGGCTTGGGTGTTTGCGTCTTGCGATGACGGTTGCATAATCACAGTGAAGTTCAGATAAAATTGTACAGTACACAGAAAATAGTGCTTTTCATTTTGGTTGTTTTCAGTATTGTGAAGGATGACGTTAAGGGTGATTTTCACTGGAGAAGGCTGTGAGAGTTTTAGAACCTTTTCGTTCTGTTTTTTTTTGGGGGGAAGGTGTTTTTTTGTTGACGCTTTGCTTCAGAAAGAATTAAATTTGAGATCCGTTCATTGTTTCTTAACGCCTAAGAGTAAGCCTATTATCGCTATTATAGCCTATTCTTGGTAGGCCCGTATCCAGGATTTTTTTTTTCGGGGGGGGGGGGGGGGGGGGGGGTTGCCTCCGTGTCGGACAAAAAATACATAGATCAGAGGGAAAAGCCTACAAAAATTATTATTTTTGTATGTTTCGGGGGGGGGGGGTCAACCCCCTACCCCCCTGGATACGGCCTTGATCCTTGCACTTGAAACTATGTTTCGCCCCAGTAGTTAGGCTGGACGAGTTGTAGGACTAACTTCAGGACCAATTATTCAAAAATCTCCGCTACGTACTTAGTTGTCTACGGAGATGGCATTGTCTGTCGGTCTGTCTGTTCACTGTTTGCGTGTTAGGATACTTCGGAAAAGCTAGGAGGACAATATTTGATGCCGTCAAGTACGTAAGTTGGCTAGATTCTTCCGCGTCGGTTTTGTCCCGGAGAAAGTGCTTGCTGTTGTTTGTTTTCTTTTTTGCATTTTTGTTCCTTTTTGTTGACATGAGCCCTCGGGTTTTTATCGTGCAATAAGTTCATTCTTTCATCCACTAGACGGGTGTGTCAGCTTTTTAGCGACGTTTCGAACCTGCTTGAGAAGAGTCTTTGTCAACTCTGGCTGGAAGAACAGACATGCAAATCATATAACCAGCTAACTTGTCCGCATCGTCGGCGCCACGGACCGTGATCCGCAGTCGGATTGGGCTGAATCACTACCTATGCCCTGGACAGAGATATCAGGGTCGGGAGCCGGAACTTTTGCCAGTGATTTCCGCACCATCATCACTTCCGTACGGGAAGGTTGAGATTTTTTCAACTTTACAATGAAAGTGAAGGAAATCCGGCTGGGAAAACCTGATCGTCTGTTCGCAGCAATAGGCATTATTTTGTGTGTAAAATTTTGTTTTCCCGGGTTTACCCATCCATGGGTATGGGGGGTAGAACCCGAACACCTAAGCACTTTGTAGTCATGGATTTTTTCTTTTCTTTATCCTGTCGTGCTTTGGGTTGGATCCATTTTCTGTCAGGTTTTTGTCGGCTGGTTTCGAAGAAATGTTTTGTCCCTCTAGTAGCAGGCTAAAGGACACCCCAAGTGCGTTAAACGATCACATCTGAGATATAGTCTGAGGTTGTGTCCGAGAAAGGCGACAGCAAGGCCAGCCTTGTCTTGCCTGGTTCCAGCTGATCGGTAATAAAGTTTTTTTTCTTTTAAGTATCTCCGCCTGTTTTTACTGTGTTAAATATAGTAGGGTAGACGGCTGATTCGGATCAATTTTGTCGGTGGTGATGGAACAAGCCTTAACCAATTTGTAGATCTGAGCCGTTTGAAAACAATGCTTCAAACAGGAGCCAGAACAGGGCTCTTGTCTTTTTAATAAGAAGAATAAATCATCCCTCGTTTTTCATGGCGGCTTTGGAGTGGCGGCACAGTTGGAGGGAATTCCGACTATCTTGTGACCCCTGGGGCTGGGTCTCCGACTATCTTGTTCATAGCAAGACTGGGTGCAGTTGTATTCTTAGAATCAAACATCCGGAAACTGGCGTTATGCGATGATACACACACAGTGTAGTGAGTGAGCTATTCCCAGCCCGGACCATCTCTGGCTCCGAGACCAGGGCCATCGGATGGAAGTTCCATCGGATCTAGTAGCTCCTGTCTGTCGTTGCAGTCGAATTGATGGAAACCGGGATTTCTGTAAGGACAGCAGGTCCGTATCCAGGAATTACCTCCTGGGGTGGGGGGGGGGGGGTCGCCGGCGGGTTGGAACAAAAAGTACAAAAAAGACATAGATCAGAGGTTAAAATCTGTAAAAAACGATTATTTTTGTAAACGATTGTTTCGGGGGGGGGCCTACCCCCCCCCCCCCCCCCCTGGATACGGCCCTGAAGGACAGTATTTCTTAATCATTTGTTAGGCATGGGTTATTTTTCTTTATCCTATCGTGCTTTTGGGTTCGACCCAGTTTTGATTGACTCTATTCGAAGAACTGTTTTTGTCCGCTGATGAAAGGCTAGCCGGATAACTGAGGAAAAACGATCTCATCTGAGATATAGTCTGAGGCGGGGTCCAAGATGGCGACAGCAAGACAAGCTTTGTCTTGAAGGATTCGAGCTGATAGGCTATAGCAGTTTATCAAAGTCAGTATCCAAATCCGGTCTTCTTAATCCCAATCAAACCTTCAGCTTTTTGCTCCTTAGAACCCCACCCTTTGTTGTGATTAAGGCGAGACTTGTTATCATCGTAAATAACAGTCATCGTAAATAACACAATTTCAGGCTAAAAGATGTAAAAAAAATGTTCTTGGTATTTGAAACGATGAAATGTTGACAAGTTGGGATCCCAAAAGTTCAAATTTGATCCAGACAATTGGGTCTTGCCTTCGCCAGGTCCAGTCTTCACCAGACTCTTGTACACTTTTACTATTAAAATTTAGAAACAGATTAAGTCCAAATAGCTAATCATATGAGAAAACCAAGTTCAGATAAGGATTCAGTATGTATGTTTACCCCTTTAAGTCATATCTATTTTGACGAAGCAGATCGAAACTTCCTGCCTTACTTCTGCCAATTTTCCGGTTTCGGCGGAATTCAGGACTACTTGTCCGGCGAAAAAATAAAGCTCAAAAACAAATTCAGCATGCCTCCTTACCCTTACATCCAACCTCTAATCAACTCCAGATTAAACTTTTACTTTTAACAAATTTTCCTGTTTCAGCCGGATTCCGAGCGATCTATACGTCCGATGAGAAAATTATTGTCATATGCGAATTCAGCATGACTACATACCCGCTAATCGAACATCTTATCAAATTTAAATTAAAGTTTTACATTAAACAAATTCTCCAGTTTTGGACGGATTCCGGCCGAACTAATTGTCCGGCGAGAAAATAATTTTCATATTCGGACTCAGCACGTTTCCTTACCCCTGCATGAAACCCCGAATCAACTTCATATTAAACTTTTACTTTTCACAAAATTTCCGGTTTTCGTCGGATTCCGGGTGAACTATTTGTGCGGCAAGACAATAAATTTCATATTCGGATTCAGCACATTTCCTTACCCCTACATGAAACCTCCAATTAACTTCATTTTAAACTTCTACTTTTCACAAATTTTGCGGTCTTCGCCGGATTCCGGGTGAACTATTTGTTCGACGAGAAAATAAATTTCATATTCGGATTCAGCATGTCTCCTTACCCCTAATTCAACTATTACATTAGCTTTTAAAAAATATTTTTTGTTCCCGTTAATTTCAACCCCCCCCCCCCCCCCCACCTCTAAATATAGAGCTACGTAGTCCATCTTCGAACTTGACCTGTACTTTGACCTAAAAAGTCATCATGCCAAGTTTGATCAAAATATCTCAACCCCTTCGAGAGTTATCGTGCTAACAGACGGACGGACGGACAGACGGACAACTTTTGGGATGTCATAGGTATCCCTCCACTTACGTCTTGGGATCCCCAAAAATATGAAACTAATATGCATCAATGACTGATGATTCACGATGACAACAGAAGCGATATGCGAGTACCGCCGTCCCGGCACAATGGAATGGGTGACAACTGCGAGAGTCCGATAGGTGATTGATGAAGGGGTAAGAAACCGAAGGAAGTAGATGTTGGTTCAGTTGGGTCATTCTTGAAGGAAAATGGTTGAAGAAAAAGCTCGCAAGCATCACCAAACTTGTGTTCAAGCAGAAACAGCGTATTTTGAGCAAGTGGTCGAAAAGTTCGCCTTTGTCGATCCGAGGAAAAAACTGCTTTAAGACGGCCTCAGAACACGCTGTCACTGTTTAAAACCAACTGTACATTTTGTTTCCTGACACCTTTAACTTTCCCTTTTATCAATGTCGTGTCATAGTAATACGACAAAACATGCACATGCATTTACTTATTTCAGTCGGCATCTGTTATTTCAGCTGTTAATTGTCTCAAGACCCCTTGCTCATGCTTGCCTCTGTTTTCGCCCATATCGGCTATGCCCGGATTTTTAAATCCTTCCCGAGAGCAGAATGAATCATCTGTGTCGCATCTGTGAATAATAAGCAATAGCATGTTTATGAGTTTTGACACCATCTTGTAAATCCTTGCAAAAATTGTTGTCTTATTTCATTTATGATTCTGTCTTAATCAGAATGTGTTTTATTTAGGATAGGAATGTTTGATGTCTATCTTGTCTCTCCTTGACGACATCCACACCAGAGGGTGGATTTGTACGAAGCAAAAGCTGAATTTTATGTTGGGATTGAGAAGGCCATGTTGGATACTTGCTTAGCTTTTATTTCCTTATTGTATTAAATCTGTCTGTCTATCTATCTATTGACGGCATTTTGCGAAGAAGTGATGACACTATTTTAAGGTTGCGTCACTTGTTTGCCCCCTTGGCACAAACGGTTTGGCTCTATCCCTTTCGGTTGCGAATTCTGGGATGTCTAACGGTACCAGCAAAGCTTCTCCTTGCCAAATCTCCCCAATCAAGCGAATCCATATAGTCCAGGAAGCAAAAATCCCAGCTTCGTACAATTCAACAATCCTAGCAGCTTTTGACGTAAATACTCTTGATGACTAACTCTCCTTTTCGCTGCAAAATCGCTGTGTACCTAGCGGAAGAGCCGGAAGCCGTATTACAGCTGTCCCCAACGATCGCCATGAGGGATTGATACCTCATTTAAGTTTTTGAGTTGTTAAGTTTGAGTAGTTAGGGCGACGTTTTCTCGTTCTTCCTGAGAATCACTGGCGTGTTTTGGACTTTGAGCCCTCCTAGAGATAAGAGGTCCGATCCGCTGGGAAGTACAACTGACCTTCCTGTATCGATCTGGTCGACGTATCTAAACATCTTTGTTCTACCCAAAAAAAAAAAAAAATTACGTTCCGTTCGCTCTACCCGCTCGTCTGTTACGCGTGCCATAATATTCTCAGGGCCCATGGATCTCCCACACACTGGCAAAATCCGGTCAGAATCTGTGCATGAAGGGTATGCGGTAGGGTAAATACGGGTAGTTAGAACCGTTTTCTGACCCCACCGAGTCCCACGCACAGTGATAACCAGTCACCTTAAATTACCTTAAATTACGTAGCAGATAGTATTTTATTAATTAGCTCTATTTGCGGTCGTTGTACGCATATTAGGTTTTCGACACGAAGTCTATTTTGACGTGCTCTAATGTAAATATTTTCCCCGATACGTGAATACCTAACATGGACTCTCCACGCACAAAAATAGTTTGTCGGGAAGTTGCGTAATCCCGGACCAAGAAATGTGTTGATGTTTGTGGTTCGAAAAGGGTTGATTTAGCGAAACTAAAGTTTTGTAATGATCCGAGGAAAAGGTTGTTTGTTAGACCGGAAGCAGGAACCGCCAAGGTCCTTGTCAGGGATACCTCTTATGCAGGCCTATCAGATCTGAGGACGAACAACGTTGGGCTTTCCATGTACAATACATATATACATACATACATAGATCAGGGCTTTCTGGTCACAAAGGCAAGGGTACTGAATCGGATTGAAATAAAAAAAATAGGTCTGATTCCTAAAATTGGCTTCCGGAAATAGAAAAGAATTATGAATTCATTCTGCACGATTCCGCAGCGTTGGAACAGAGAGCTCTAAGTCGGAGTCTGTTGCTTAATTACTGTGGTCTATAGCGTTATTTGTTTCCAGAAATGTAAGGGGTTTCCAGCTCCCCATTAAGGCGTGACGACAACGGGCCACGGACCCTTCAGTCCGCTTAACGGATTATCTTTCATTGTTAACAACTCCAGGGAAGTAAGGAAGAATGTAGATCCTCGGTGCTCTTGGCCCGCCTATTCTTGTTTGTATAAATGTAGTATATATATATTTACCCCTCAATTTACCGACGTAGCTAATGTTGCGTGTCCACTTCCAGTTAGTAACGTAAGAAAATATTGGCAAAGGTTTAAAAAAAAATATAAATCATAAGTCAACTTCAGTAAATTCATGAAATAACAAATGTCTGTTAACTATTTTTCTGTATTTCATCTTCACACATTCTTGTTTGTACCGTGTTGCTCTCTTTGGTCTTTCGTCGGTCTTAGGGTCTCTTTGTGTGCTGCGTGTTATAGATTTTCCTCCTGGCGCGGTTTCTTTGAACAGCTTCTTTTCCAAATGCGTCTTTCCCGGCCCATATCCTTTTAGTACCGTGGGAAATCTAGCCTAAGCAAATGTTCTCAGCCTTCCTTGTAAGAGCAGTGTTAGTCAAGGCTGGAACATCGCGTGCGACGGGCAACCCATAAGCAGACTTGGTGAAATAAGTACGGTACTACTTCAATAAAGGAGTTAGGTTCCAGTGAAAGTGTAACCATTTTGTGTCGGTTTGGTAGTGTTTTCGCTGCTTCTACGTAAAATATTTAATTCTTGATTTGTTCCTTTTCTTATTTATTTATTAGTTAATTTCAGCTAATAAAAAGGACGGAGCACAAAGGAAAAAACTAAAGAAAAACATTCAGCTTTCACACACTGAAAGAATCAACAGTTTTGGATTCTCTGATCATAAACTGAACATATTATGCACACTTTTATTTGTGTGTGTTAAGGCTGAGCTTATGGTGGCTTTTGGGGAAAAAAATACGCTCGCCTTCTTTATTGTTGTATTGGCAGGCTACAGTTGACTGATCTTTGAACAAGTATTTGACATTTCAAGAGCTGTATTGTCGGTAGTTTACTGTTTTTTCTGTGTATTTTGGAACAACTGTTTGACATTTCTGGGCTTGTTTCCGTGACGCACATGTGAGGGCATGCTTTTGCGACTATGACACGTTTCTCTGCTGAATAGCATCGCCTAGCCGGTTCGGTTATTTCTTATGATATGATATATCTTTGTATGATACATCGCTGGCTGCGTTTTCTTTGTCTTGTATCCCTTATTATACGCCACTAGCCTTCATGCAGTTCATTCGGTAAGAAAGTATCATAATCCTCATCACAGCAATATGCACCTTCAGAACGTGGGGTGGGATAAGCAATACGCAGCATACTAGCTTCCTTCTAAAATGGTGTACAGACATGTAAGCGGTGATAGTTAATCTGATCTTTCTTGCAGTTGAACCTTGGCCATGTCGTGTACGACTCTTCACAGTTCGTCGTACTACCCAGTCTTATCAGTGAAACCATCCAACGAAATGCTGTGGATTGATCCCGCCGAGCCTTACATTTTTTGCTCTTCTATCCACCTCGCAGCATTAAGCGGTGGGAGCTTGATCGAACGAGGCGAAGATATCCACGCCACCGGCGCGTTCCCCCGAATACCCTCTCGTGACCCCTGGTGCCAGGAATCGGTGATTAGCGGTACCTCGCGTAATAAGAGGAATCAGACGATTGCTGAAATTCAGAGGAGTGCTGTCGTCCCTGGATTTCAGTCTGTTATTGACCGTGGAGAGAGCAACTTGAATAATATGGTATGTGGTCGGGTTCCCGAAGCGAGACACATGAACCGGAATGAGTCGGCAACTTTATTGTTTGCCGGTGAGTTTTCGAACTTCACCAGCGAGAGATCAGTGCACTCCGGTTGTGGTAGTGAAGCTTGCGACTGTATTCGCTTGACGAAAACAGGAGGTGTCGGTGATGTGCACCACTTTCCGAATCGGATGTCCCAGAAATCTGTGGATTTATTGAATTTATGGAAAGTTTACCAAGATCTTAGGACGTCTGGATGGTATTATGAAGGATTAAGCATGCAAGAGTCAGTCCAAATGTTGTCATCCCAAGAGGTAAGTTGTTCGGCGTACCATAATTATGTTATGTCCGTGCTTAACCAGTCAGCCATAAAGCCCTGATTTTTGGATGCCCTATGCCAAACGCTGGGTATGTCTAGCGTTTGGGATACCCTATTCCAAACGCTTGCTAGCTGTTGTTAGCCTAAGCGTGACCTACTCCACTATAGATGAATTCTGATTGGTTGATTTTCTAGCTTCACTCAAATCATCAATATTTTATGGGGTTCAAGTATCCAGCATTTGGTATAGTGTATCCAGCACTGGCTTGGCATAGGGTATACCAAACGTTAAAGTTTAACTGAAAAGCAAACTTATTTTTGTATCATTTAGTTGAATACACTGAGTTATTTGGATTCTGCTAAGATATTTTTTCATTTTCCACTATCTGCTCTCGTAGTGAGGTTCAGAGTATCTACGGCTGTCCTCACAGCGTAAATTCTACTATGACGCGGAATATTTGAATCGGCACTCAGACGCGGCTTTTTAGTGGGCGGTGATAAGCTTGGCGGAGACTGCTTAGTGCCTTAACAAGAAAATTTTCATAAATCAATTCCGTTAAGCATGCGACACAGGTAGTACCACACATCTGACAGGGAAATTCCACTATTTGAAAGTTGGTTATTCGTGAATAGTGGAGCAACAAAGTAACGCATTTTCATCGGGTCTTCAAGCCTCTCTAAGTGAATAAGTGAGGGGTAACAAGACTGTCCCTTCTCTGCCCTCTTCAGTTAAACTTTAAGTGTACCCAGCGTTTGGCATAGGCGTTCCCAAAATCAGGGGTTTTTGGTGGACTGTGCTTAACCCACCTACGTGTCATCTTATTCCTTTTGATCTTGGGCCGACATTACTCTATGCATAAAATTTTGCCAGGTCAGTTCTCTGGGGTGTCGGCAGTGGGACCAACATCAACGGCTTCTTTATTCAGACCCGAAAACGGAGATCCAGGCCCTGAGCAATTAACATAGCCCTTTTGGGTACAAAACAATTTGGGTAATTTACCAAACAAAAGTTTATTTTTTATTTATTTTACGTATCCGACTTCGACTTAAACAAGACCAAAGGTTTCGATGGGATCCCGAAAATCTAATATTTGATCCAGACAATTGCGAACGAACTACCATACTTCTCCAGAAAAAAAAAGTTTGTATCTCCTTATCCGTATAAAGAACACCTAATGAACTTGAAGTAAAACTTTAACTTATAAAAAAAAATCCGGTTTCAGCCGGATTCCAAACGAGCTATATGTCCAGGTAAAAAAAAAGATTGTCATATACAGATTCAGCTTGTCTTCTTACCCCGAAATCTGTTATCTAATCAACTTCAAATAAAACTTTTGCTTTTAAGAAGTTTTTCGGTTTGGCCTGATTCCGGCCGAACAAGTTGTCGTGGTAGAAAATACTGTTCAGATAAGGGTTCAGCATGCCTTCTTACCCATTAATCGAACATCTAATCAACTTCAAATAAAACTTGTACTTTGAACAAACTTTCCGGTTTTGGCCGAATTCCGGGCGAACTACTTGCCCGGCGAGAAAATGGTTTTCACTACCGTGTTCAGCATGTCTTCTTATCCATAAATCGAACATCTAATCAACTTCAAATATAACTTTTACTTTTAACAGACTTTCCGGTTTTGGCCGGATTCCGGGCTAACTACTTGTCCGGCGAACAAATCTGTTTCACCATCATGTTCAGCATGTCTTCTTATCCCTAAATCGAATATCTAATCAACTTCAAATATAACTTTTACTTTTAACAAACTTTCCGGTTTTGGCCGGATTCCGGGCGAACTACTTGTCCGATGACAAAATGGTTTTCACCATGCTCAGCATTTCTTCTTACCCCATATTCGACTATCACATTATATGTTTAAAAATATTTCATTTGCCCCTTAAATTAAACCCCCTCCCCCACCCCTAAATGTAGGGCTACAGAGCCTATCTACGAACTTGACCTTACTCTTGACCCAAACAATCCTCACACCAAGTCTCATCAAAATATCTCATTCCCTTCGAGAGTTATATTGCGTACAGACGGACAGACGGACAACTTTTGTGATGTCATAGGTATCCCTCCACTTACGTTTTGGGATCCCAAAAACAGACAAGCCGAGAGACAAGCAGACCTGGAAATACAACAGATGAATACTAACTATATTATTTTCACATTATAATTACCACTTCGGCCTGTGTCTGGGTCCCATTCCGAGGTTGGGGCCCCTCAGCAGCTGTTTAGGCAGAAGTTGAAGATTTGTGAATAATCCACATGACATATAATAATAATAATAATATTGTATTTAAAGCCTTAGGGCCATATACATACAACAAAACAAAAAGCTTCATAATTACTTCTAATATATCACTACATAAACTAAACTGCACTCGCCCGGTCAAATTTTACTTTAACACTTTGCAGCACAAATTTACATAACGCACTAATTGCTCCTGGAGATGTGCTCTTCAATATATCAGGAAACAGTATCTCCCTTACCCCCCAGCAAGATTCCCTTAAAAACGAGAGTTCGCGACACAGTGCAACCAAATGGGCTAGGTCATCATCACCTTCATCGCAGAGTGAGCAGGGGCTGTTCGTACTGGCGGATACACCGAAAACTTGCGACTAGGAGCTCAAGAGGGAATGCTCAATCTATTTTATGTGAAGAAAAGGAAAATCTTTACTGTGTATTTTGAAAAGGAAAAACTGCTATAAAACCATAGAGCTTCAAGAGACTACTTGTGAGAAAAAAAAAATGATTCCGCCACCTTACAGGCTATGCAGCCTCCCTGTTTATTATTTGCTCTTAAAACCTCGATAAAAACTGACAGGCTCCTAATGCTGTAACAAAATATTTCCCAGTTAGTGTTGGGCAATATTTGGATTTTTCGATATTTTTCGACCATATTCGCGCCCAACACCATTCGTAGTCGCTATTCCTTTTATTCAGTGCTTTGTTAAACTTTGTGAATTTTGGAAACCGACGATTAAATAGGATGGTACCCTCCCCGGCACCGGGAGGTAATTTTCAACGTAGTTGTTGATTGTTATGATGCACTTAATTGTTTATAGTACTTTCTTTTGTACTTTCTTTTTTACTTTATTTACGAAAATTCACCCTAGAGAGGTTAAAAACTGAGAAAATTGGGAAGGTGCCGGGAACGAGTGTACACCGGGTGCCGGAGAGTGAGCATCCCCTCGGGAGCAGCATTAGCAGGTTAGCCTGTGCGGATCCGCCTACTCCGCGATCTTTAATTCCAGTGATTACGTTTGCAATTCTCAAAGGCTCCACGCTCTACTCCAACATGCCCCACTAAAGAGGGCAGTAATATTTATGTAGTACACTGGCCTGAAGAATCACGAGGAGGAATAAGAAATCATTGGCCCTTCCTGCCAGATATGGTACTAGTTGCCCGTTCGAACGGTCTGAACCGAAAGCATTCAGTTGTTCACGTCGTATTCTTTTTTCCATCCACTAATTAATCGTAGGCTACCGACGGGGCAAAAGATGCGCTATTCTTATCCTAGAGTCATAGTTAAGCCTGGTGCTGATAAAACGCTGTTTCGCATTTCAACTAGGCGATTTTTTGCGTCGCTAGCGTAAATAACTCGCGCCGCCCCATTTCGACTCCAAAGTCGATTTTTTTGTTCGTTTCGCCTCGCGGAAATGATCCGCGTGCTATGGCCACCAACCTGACAGAATAGTTTAATGTAAGCTTAGTCCTGAGGCCATTAGTCACGGTGTGTCGGGATCGATTATTCAAAGCATTCCGAGAACCGCTCATTTTCTGCGAAAAAATATCATGTCTCTTCCAAGAAATGGCTGTCATAGATATGTCACGTGTCATTAGCGAAAGATGTTTCGCAGAGCTCGTTGCCGCACTGCTGTAGAATGAGCGCGTTATAACGGCTGAGTAGTCAAGGACCCATGATTTTATAATCATCGTTGGAAAACCGAGGGCATCTTAAGAAGATATGGTACGGTAGCCTTGTCTTCATAAACTCTAAGTTGTGCTCTGATGTTGTGTACTATTCTCCTGTGACTGTAGCGTTCCGCTCCACACTCATACACGCATTGCGATCGGGAGTCATCATCGCGGTACAGAATCCTACATATTAAAGATTGCGCATCGAACCGATTTTAGTAGTAACCAAGCTCTAATTTTGTTGTTCTTGTTGTTAGTTTTTCGGTTATGAACCTCGGCCACGGGTCTATAGGCTATGTGTCCATCTGGGGGGGGGGGTGCACTCATGGAGCACAAGTAGTCTAGGGAGGGTAGATCTGCCAAATTCCATCTTCGTAGATCGTTAAAGCGGTAGTGACGTCAGTCATTGGGGAGTCTGTCCAGTGTCCCCTTGCTCGGAAGAAAAGATGGGCTGTGACGACTGTGTTTCGATCCTGGTTCAAATAGCTTGTTTGCGTTGCGCGCCTCACTCACAAAGCAGTCTGGGTGTATTAGCCCCTGAATCGGGTGGGAGGCGGCCGTTTTTAACTAAACAAGCAAAAAGTTGCTGATCATTCTGACTGTCCCTAGATCTACCGTCGATGTAATCTGGTACTTATTGGGCAAGGCTAAGTAGACGAGGAAAATATTTGCTAGTTATGAAAAACATGATACCTATCGCTGGGTGGCTAGGACCATCGTTATCAAGGTGGGTAATCGTACAATTGAATCCGCTTAGTAATATCCATGATGAAAAATAAATTAGATTCCCTACGATGTCATAGAAGTTTGGAGACTCCATTTTAGTAAATCGATAATCTTGCAATGCTTTGCATCGGTCCTTGCCTTTAATAACTTGTGCCCGTACCAAAGGGAGTTGCACAAAGAAAGAAAATTACGCGGCAACAACGAGTAGTGTCAGCCAGCGAGTTTTACCGGCCCTCATAAATTGCCTATCCTGTCAAAAACGCAGATGCGTGCCTCTCTTGATGCCAACCTAAATAGACTTAAAATCAGCCTAAAATGACAAAAACAACGCCACAAAAAAAATTCTTATCCTTCACATACGGTTTGGCGTGTTAGTTGTCATGCTAGTATAACATCAATTGAAAAATACTATGAAGACACAAAAGTTAGAGAAGTATGCCGCGTTAAAAATCTAAGACAAATTGTCCTGTGCCCGACAAGAATTGGTTTTTAGTCAGTTTAGAAAAGTCGACTGTCCTAAGACTCGAGGCAGGACTTGCGACTCGCAAAATAACAAGAAACACTAGTAAAAATTGCCCCAGTAGCGAGTATATATCTGCGACAAGAAAAAATCGGTTTGTTGCCACCTTTGCCCTGTTTTCGAAATGAAGAATTTGAATTTGTATCCGTATTCATCCTAATGTCAGCGCACCTTTAGGTTGAGTGTGAAGTCCAATCTAACTTTCGTACGAACAACTATCTATTCTATGAACTAGTAATACCACGAGTAACCAGCAGATTTCTTTGAAAACCGTCGTAAACATGAACACTTGTTTTCAGGGAACATCAGATTAAAGATAATCTTATTGGTGAGCGGAGCACTTGGAATAGAATAAAATTTAATTTTCTCAAAAGCAGCTGTCACAGCGTTACCGCCGAATTTGACCTTTTCGTCATACAAAATGATGAATTTCGTCCTTGTCCACGAAGGAAACAAGACCAAAGGTTTCGATGGGATCGCAAACATCTAATATTTGATCCAGACCCAGAAAAAAAAGTTCAGAAACGAATTCAGCGTATCTCCTTATCCGTATAAAGAATATCTAATCAACTTCAAGTAAAACTTTAACTTATAAAAAAAAATCCGGTTTCAACCGGATTCCAAACGAACTATATGTCCAGGTAAAAAAAAAAGATTGTCATATACAGATTCAGCGTGTCTTCTTACCCTTAAATCTGTCATCTAATCAACTTCAAATAAAACTTTTGCTTTTAACAAATTTTCCGGTTTGGCCTGATTCCGGGCGCACAAGTTGTCCTGGTAGAAAATACTGTTCACGTAAGGGTTCAGCATGTCTTCTTACCCCTTAATCGAACATCTAATCAACTTCAAATAAAACTTTTACTTTGAACAAACTTTCCGGTTTTGGCCGAATTCCGGGCAAACTACTTGCCCGGCGAGAAAATGGTTTTAACCACCGTGTTCAGCGTGTCTTCTTATCTCTGAATCGAACATCTAATCAACTTCAAATAAAACTTTCACTTTTAACAGACTTTCCGGTTTTGTCCTGATTCCGGGCTAACTACTTGTCCGACGAACAAATGTGTATCACCATCATGTTTAGCATGTCTTCTTATCCCTATATCGAACATCTAATCAACTACAACTTTTACTTTTAACAAACTTTCCGGTTTTCACCATCGTGTTCAGCATGTCTTCTTACCCCATAATCGACTATCACATTATATGTTTAAAAGCATTTCATTTGCGCCTGAAATTAAACTCCATCCCCCACCCCTAAATCTAGGGCTACAGAGCCCATCTACGAACTTGACCTTACTCTTAACCCAAACAATCCTCAAACCAAGTTTCATCAAAATATCTCATTCCCTTCGAGAGTTATAGTGCGTACAGACGGACAGGCGGACAACTTTTGTGATGTCATCGGTACTAACTTATCGGTTATTGTACAGCTCAACAAACGCTGTAACAAGCTTTCCAGTGCTTTCTTCTTGAACCTGCAAGAGTAACCTTAAATGACTGGGAACCATGCCGTTAGTCTGAAAAGGTGAATATGATGTGATATTTATTACCCTAAAAGCCCGAGGGCCGATACAATACAAACGAAAAATGAACACAACGACGAACTATCTCTAACAACCCCTGAAAACTACACAACAAAATTCTCTGACATTTACATAACATTTCTTTACGACTTGAGCTTCAGTTGTCAATTAATACTCTCTGTCAAGGTCTTCTTTGAAATAGGTGTTTGGCTAGGTTAACAGAACACTTCTTTAGGACCAGCTCCACTCGGCAATTAATACCCGTCTGTCAAGAACCTTCTTGAGACAGGTTTTTGGCTAGGCCCAATCCTTAATTCCCAGAAAGCATCCAACATCCAGAGTCACTTAATCTTTTTTCCCCTCAAGCTTTGCAATTTTAAAAATACAGGCCTGTGCTCGAAAGAGGATGAAAACAGAAGTGACGGTGTCGATCGATGTTCGATAAATATAATATCTGAGACGAAAAGGGATTGGTTGATTTTCTTCCGTCTTATTACGATTTACGTGACGACACTTTCACTGATTGTGTTTCAGACCGAGTTTTTTGTGACTAAAAACCCTAATTATTTATCTAAATAATCATGGTTGTTTGTTTGAATATTAATTATCCGTTCTTTATGAGGTCAGTTTGTGGTTTTTCGACCTGGTCGATGAGCGGATGTTTAAGGTACGAGAATAAATAAAATGTCCCGACTAGAAAGAAGGCTAACGAGCTAGGCTACTGCCTTAAAGTCATTTTCCAAAGACACAATGACAACACGAAATATTTATTTTGTTGTTTCGAGATGCCGCCAAGATCGATGTCAAAGTTTAATTCACAACCATCTACCGTGTTTACTTGAGCTGATTACGGTTAAAATCGAGTTTTAGTTTTGATATTGAAACGCCATAATAATATATATATTTAACTATCATTATTCATTCTTGATGAAGTCGGTTTGTGTGATTTTCCATTCTGGTCTGAGCGGATATTGGAAAGTAAATAAAACATCCTCCTGACTAAATACGACAGTTATAAGCATACTCAAGTACGGCTACTATTCAAATCTCTTTTTGCAAAGGATATTTTTTTGTTTCTGTTTCGAGGCATCGGTAGACATGTAAGAGACATTAGGTTTTGTTTGTTTTGTTGCCTATACGCACCTGCTTTGTCACTGTGCTTACATGAAAATGATTAAAAAACAGTTCCGTGGGCGGAAGTTTGTGGAGAAATGTTGGCACTTGGCCGACTTACCGACCATAATACACAGTAGATAATAAAAGTCTGTTTCGTGTTTTGACTGGCTGGTAAATCTGAACGCACCTTTTTCTTCTTTTTGGGATCCAAAGCGTAAGTGGAGCACTATCTCGTAACTCTACGCACTATAACTCTCGAAGGGAGTGAGATATTTTGATGAAACTTGGTGTGAGGATTGTTTGGGTCAAGAGTAAGGTCAAGTTCGTAGATGGGCTCTGTAGCCCTACATTTGGGGGGGAGGGGAGGGGGTTTAATTTAAGGGTCAAATTAAGTATTTTTAAACATATAATGTGATAGTCGATTATGGTGTAAGAAGACATGATGAACACGATGTTGAAAACCATTTTGTCATCGGACAAGTAGTTCGCCCGGAATCCGGCCGAGACCGGAAAGTTTGTTAAAAGTAAAAGTTATATTTGAAGTTGATTTGTTCGATTTAGGGATAAGAAGACATGCTGAACACGGCGGTGAAAACCATTTTCTCGCCGGGCAAGTAGTTCGCCCGGAATTCGGCCAAAACCGGAAAGTTTGTTCAAAGTAAAAGTTTTATTTGAAGTTGATTAGATGTTCGATTAAGGGGTAAGAAGACATGCTGAACCCTTATGTGAACAGTATTTTCTACCAGTACAACTTGTTCGGCCGGGCCGGAATCAGGCCAAACCGGAAAATTTGTTAAAAGCAAAAGTTTTATTTGAAGTTGATTAGATGACAGATTTAGGGGTAAGAAGACATGCTGAATCTGTATATGACAATATTTTTTTTTTACCTGGACATATAGTTCGTTTGGAATCCGGTTGAAACCGGATTTTTTTTTTTTTATAAGTTAAAGTTTTACTTGAAGTTGATTAGATATTCTTTATACTTTTTTTTCCGACAAGTATGGTAGTTAGTTCGCAATTGTCTGGATCAAATATTAGATTTTTGGGATCCCATCGAAACCTTTGGTCTTGTTTTATAGTGAAGACACGAACGCTTCCTAGAATCCCAAACTTAGTGACCGTAACGAAACACGCACTTTTAAGATTAGATCGACCGTGGAAATGCTGGCAGGCGGCCTGTATCTTACCACGTAGCCTATTTGGGGGGAATACTGCTCACCAATTGCCGTCCAGTGTCCCTTCAAAGGAGTGTGAGCTGAGGGGCCGGTATTCGGTTTCCAGTTTCCACTCAGAAAAACTACGAGAGGTATAGAATTGAAACCTCGGTTGAAACTGTGTACCGATTGACGTTGGTGGCTGGGTGTGCCTTGGGGGTTCCCTTCCCTCCATGCACCTGGTCCAGCGGAAAAACAGGTTGCCCTGATTTCTTAATTTCGAACCTGGATTCCGGTGAAGTTCATTGTTTGAGAACTAGTTAGGTTAGGAGAATGTGTGTGATCTTCCTAGCTTATCCTCTAGGATCTACCTAACCGTCGCGGTAATGTCATGTGCTCCACATGTAGAAGTTCAGTTCAGTTCAGTTTATTTTTACGACCCAAATACATTTAACTATGTTGCCAGTACCCGCCCCAAGAAAGGTACAAAAAAGCACTTGCAGTTGGGCGGGTACATAAAACTCATTTCCTAACTAATAATTAACTAGAAACAAAACATACCAGAAAAGAGCACTAAAACAAGAAATAATAACCAATATCTCATCAACTCATTTAATAATAATACTGAGAAAAAAGAAAAATAATAAGAAAAACAAGAAGAAAAAACTATGAACCTTGGCCTAACAAATACTTTTTCAGTTTATTTTTAAATAGCCCCAGGTGCTCAGCCGCCCGAATGCTCTCCGGAACAGAGTTCCAGACATTAGGCCCTGAAAATCTAGTTGGGAAGATCAGTTTGACTAGTTAAGTTCACTAACTAGAACCCAAGACTAAGAATGTCTATCCTTGACCCCGAGCCTATGGATAATTAGTCACACTAAAGAATCTGACGTGTATTATTTAATGCTTTCGGTTAAGTTCGCTCGAAAACGGGAACTAACAACATACCTGAAAACAATGGGCCAGGATTTCGACTCGGGATTCTCCAGGCCTCTGAACTGCGTATGTAACACAAAGTTCCGGAGGCATGACCCCCACCCCCCTTACACACAATAACAAAAATGGCGATGATGAGAGATAAAGAAAAATACATATTACGTCATAAAACTAGTGAGGACGGAATTTGAGTATAAAAGGAACATTTGTTGATTGTTCTGTTTTATGCACCGCCACCCATCCCGACAACGAATACACTAAGTTCACTAGAAAAAGAGGTGATCGTTTTAGTAAGGCGAAATAAGAGCTTGTTCCTTCGTTCAAACAACGTTTCTGGCTGAAGCTGTATTATGTTTATTCCAGAGGGAATGCACAGCAGTAGCCTACAGGGATCAGTAACCTAACCTTTCTCAGCTACCACTGTAAAATGTGACCGGTTGGTTGAACGTTTACGTTTTTGCTTCGTAATTCTGCAGATTTTGAGCTCATGTGCTCAAATCATGTCTGTTTTAACAGCATAGATAATATAAACAGCATAGCGATGCTCCAAGCAGAAACTGATATTTTGTCGTATTTTTTATATCATTACTGTCGCCTGTAAACAAAAAAAATGTAAATCGGATTTTGTAGCGGTGTCGTAGTAGTAGAGCGCAAAACGTGACCGACAGGACATCCTCTCTGTTGATTTGCTTGGGGCGCTGCTGAACCACTCATTCAGACGCTAAAATTAATCCGTGCTGCGGTATGCGGAGGTAAAGCCGACGAAATCGAAAAGTTTTCAAAGGTACACAGGGAAAGCAGTGAAAGTTTCTCAGAGCAAAATATCGTTTGAAGTAATTTCCTCAGGTTCTCTACGTGGTCTTTCCTTTTTCACAGTTTCGAAGCTGCGTTGCAGTTGAACCAGAGTAATTGGTTCCTTCCGAAGCTGAGCTGAACCGATGAGGGTTTGTTCAGAATCGTAAAATGAATTGACCCAGCAATACTCAACCTTTCCCGCGATATGTCGCAGAGATGCAATTAGAATGCACGTAAATCTGAAATTCGTTGTGTGCCATGGCCACTTAATGGACCTGTTCCTGTCTGCGCAGTTAACCCATTGATTTCCGATAACGATTTTCTCTTCAGTCAAGTATACTATACTATCTACTTACTCCTACCCTCCGACATTTTACCCGGGTTCCTATCCGATCTTTATCAGGGTTCTGCCCTGATAATTTTCTGATAGGAAACTCGATACCTCCGTGGGATTGTTGTGTAGGCATTTCCAAGCCGAAAGCGGAGATATTTGTATTTAAAAACTTGTGGCAGAATTACGTAATATGGAATGTTTACATCAGGAAAGCTTACGGGATGTTTCACAATGGTTAAAGGACACCTAAATGAAGACTACCAAGTATCATCCCTATCTATATGACTTCCGTTAACATGGCCTGCAGAAAACACGAAATAGTGTTTCCAACCTATGATTTTTGCTCCATTTTGCATCTGTCCTTATTACATTACCGAACAATTTCAGAAATGAACAAATGTCTTCAATCAACCGTTCTTCTGGAATATTTTTAACCAGTTAAGCCCAAACGTATACCTAGAGGAAATTCCAGTACAATCCGGCCAGCGCTGTACAAGATTTGAATGAATTGCGCTTTTTGTCTTGGAGTCTGCATGTGCAAACCTCCGGAAACGAAAATCCCTAGTTTGAAAAATTCACGCTCAGGAGAAGAACGCTCTCCGTGGCCATGTCTGTAAATGCATTCTCCATGGTGCGTTCAAGTATGGTTCCATTGTTCTGGTGTCCCCTAACGTTGTTTTTTTGTTTTAGGTTGGGACTTTCCTTATTCGGGACTCGTCCGACTCTCGTTACCTCTTTTCACTCAGTTTCCGAACGAACAGGGGCCCAACCAGTGTCCGGATTCATTTCAAAGTCGGCCTGTTCAGCCTTGATTCGGACATTGTTGCAAAGCCCGACGTACCGTCTTTCACTTCAATCCAGGAGCTGGTTTCATTTTACACTGAAGGGGCAAACAGAAATAAGAACAATGGGCAAGTGTGGCTAGATGGCCAAGGACAGGTATTTGGAAATATAATGCTGAAAAGACCCCTGTTGAAAACCGTGCCAAGTTTACGACATTTAGCGCGTTTAAATTGGAATAAACTGGTCCTGAAGCAGCAAGTGGAACTTTCAGGTAGAACGGAGGGGATTCCCCCTGTGATTATGAACTATCTGAATTCGTATCCCTACGTATTGTGAAGGGGCTCGATCTCCCAGCGTCGGAGTTGATGGATGTGTGAGTCATTGTGCAGGATTATTAACAGAGCTGTGATTTTGTTTTGATTCAGATTAGAAAGGACGAAAGTGTTAGCGCTCCTGATTCCTTAATTACAGAGGAGTGTAGTGTAGGCTATCTTAAGGAATATCAGAGTCGCTACCCTATTTCTGCCAATTCTGCTGCGGGCATACGGCAAGGATTGCCGCCGTCATGCGAATACTCTATATGGATACGACTGTGATACTCTTGATGACTATCTCTCCCTGCCGATGCAGAATCTCCGGGTACCTGCGGAAGAAAGGAAGAAACGGTGTCACAGGATTTGAGTCGTTGTGTTCGAGTCGTCTCGGACACGTTTAGTCCTCCTTCCTGAGAATCACTGGCATGTTTTGGACTTAGTCATATAGAGTATTCTGCAATGGGGACAAAGGAAACGTCGCCGAAGCAAATCCTTGAAATTGACTCAGAACCTATGTAAACCAATCAACAACGTTTGTTGTGGTGACGTTTCTGGTCCTTTGCTAGGAACAAGGCGATACTTCGTCGGCTCGAAAAGTTAGTCATCAAGAGTACCCGGATAAAAGTGAAACCTGATGAGCGTGCGAAAATCAGTTCGAGAAATCTAGACCGTCTGTCCGGAGCATTACGACCCAATCGGTTTATTATTAGTTACGAGTTGGCGGGATTTTGGTAATGGCTCCTCAGTTATTTATCTGTAATTTATTCTGAAGATATACCGTAGTTAGTTTAAAGGTTAGTGGTAGAGGCAGCGTGGCATCAGAAGCAGAGATGAGCGGCATTGTATTCGTGTTTACTCCAGGATTCGTATGCATGCCCTAGTTCATATGACCCGAGTGAGTTTATAAATAAGCGTTCTTTCTGTTATGTATTACGATTAGCTAGTTTTTCTCACCTTAAAGGAAATGATGTACTTATAGTACTGGTCTACTACTCTTATCCCCTAACAATTCAAATGATTCTGGGGTGACACTCAGATCGGAAATGAGAGTAGAAGAAGTGTGTTGCTTATGGTAGACTTACACGTTGGGGGACAGCAGGGATTTCCGAATTCATGTTTGTAAAACATCTTGAAAGCATCCAGAAAGTAAGAGGTTCAAAGTCGTAGATTTACTAATTTTGCTGGTTTCGGTCACATTACTTAGATCGGACACTCTGTAGATTTTACATTACAGTTTTCGGAAACTCTGACCGTCCGCCCTCTTTTTTCTACGTACGATCCCTGTCATTGACTGTATGGTTTTCAGAAAAAAGACAACATACCGAAAGCTTCAGCCCTGCAAGCTGATTAGTCTCGGATTGTCCCCTAACGTCTGGTTATCACCATTTGCTATAGGCCTACGAGATGGTTATTTAGTTAAGAGCAGGTCAACTAGCCGATATTTTGTGCTTTTCACGCTTGTGCTTTTAAATGAAGCCCCGAAGGGTTGCCCACCCTCGATTTTAGTGTATGGCAAGTGCCCGGTTGCCGAGTGTTATAGCTTCAAAATAAGCATTTTCAGAAGCGTTTGAAAGATGAATCGTCAAATTTATGGCGGTCGGTGCCAGGAAAGGATGTGCAGCAGGTGCCGGGGAGTGGCTAACCCCTCGGGAAGCCATTACACATTCGTAAATGCATCCGGACACTACGCCATCAGTGCACTGAGAAACCATGTTCCCCAGCTCCCGAAATTTAAATGAACTGAATTAATTTAGAATCCGACATCCTAATTCCAGACATTACTACCTTTTTTTTTTTTTTTCAGTTTTAAGAAATCTTTCCTGACACCTGTCGCGAAACCTGGCTCAAACTTTCTTCTAAAAAAATTCATAGACCGAAAATGAAGATCATAACTTTAGTCAGAGAGATAAAGTTTTGCTTCCATATAGGTTTAGATTTTTTTTTTGTTTCCGATTTTGTGTTTTTGGCATTTCCAAATGGTCGTTCGGTAAATGTCACCAGTATATTTTTCTTCCACTCTGAATGCAATAGACCAAGAAAACTAAAAACATACCGAGGAGGTTGCAGTGGGTTAAAACATAGAGGGAGAGAGTGAATAATAACTAATTTTGTTAGGACTCGTAGGTTCGCGCTTTAATCTTGGCATAAGTATTTTTGTGCTACTTGTACTTTAGTCGAAATGTTTTGTTTACGTACCTGCAAAACTCGGTAAGTAGGCTTCTTTTGTGGCCAAACATGAAATTGAGCTGTGATTTTTCATTTTTGGTAGGAATGAAGGTACTGAGAGTGTAACCATTGTAAACTAATACTGAACAATGTGCGATTGAACAATTGTGTGAGCGGACTAGACCTTCATTTTTCTGGGAAAAAACGGGTCTCTTTTAATCGTATAGCCTAAGCCAGAGCCTAGGTGTGTTTTTTATGAATATGTTGTTGAGAATAAGTAAATATTTGTGAAACTACCGAGTCTCTAACGCTTCCCCTATGTACATCACCCAGTTGTAGAACGAGGCTCGTCTGCTGTTTTATCTCCCTATGCGCAATGCAACCTTCCTCCGACTCGCCGGGTTGGTCCTACTGTTGCCGCTGTACCGGACACGTGCAAATTTCTGGGTCCATTCAACGTCCAATTCGCTTTGTCCCAATTCAGCGCTTCAGGTGTTTTTTATATTAATGCCGATTGCTTGTCTCATAATCGCCGATTGTGATAGACATAAGTAACGTTTTTGATCTGAATTCTCCTCGCGATTCTCCTCCAAAATCTCCTATTTCGTGTTTTTGGACAATTCAGATGAAGGGAATTCTCCTTTTCTTGCGTTTTTGTCAGAATCGAGAACGGGGAAACCCTCGCGATTCTGCAGATTGGAGAAGTTGCTCCGATGGTGAATTCTGGATTCTCCTCTCTCCGTTCTCCTCCCTGATTGGTCAACAGAGTGCGGGTGTTAAATATGCATAACAGGTATACCGGGTTGCGGACGAGCTACAAAATTAGTGTTTTAGTCAAAAGCAAGAATGGACAAGTCAGAGGAGTAAAAATGGTAATTTGTACGAGAATCGAGAATTCGGAAATGAAACCCAACTATAGTAAAAAGTCGGATCCAGAAGGTAGTGGGTAACTTTCACTTTCTACTACTGAGACATATGCAAAACCTTAATTACCGGAGAAGCAGATTGCAGATTTCCTACTCATTATCATGTGGATTTATTTTACAATGTCTGTCACAAGTGCTGACAGAAGTAGTCCGCTCGGAAGCGCTGGACTGGAATATGGAGAATACGAAATTTGTTTGGTCCTCCGTGGTGTAGACGGTGAGTTGTCGCGATGGCATCCGCTCAGTAACATGGTAAGCAAACGTGATCGTAGAACTGACAGGGTGCACTGGAAAAGGACGGAATCCTATCTTCTGTGGATTATTGTTCAAGCGCAACTGAAGGTGTCAAGAACCTATGATATAGCTTGAACCTATGTCCGTCCAGTTCGATAAGAATTTGGATGCGAAATAGGCATCCGATGCGGCAAAATTCCGGACCGAACGTAGTAATCCGCGCCCGAATGAGAAAATCGGACTGAGTACGCTGTCGGAAGTTTCATAACGGATAATACAATGATCCACAGTTTCAATGGATAAGACTTGGGAAGTTAGCTGCTATGATTTTGCAAACGTTATGCATTAAACATTATGCATAACAAGCATTGCCAGGAAGAGTCGAAAAACCGCCGGAAAAGCAGCTGCTGACTATTCTGTTGTCATAATGACAAAAAAAAATATCCGCAGTGTTTTTTGACGCTGTTTACGCTCTTATTGAACGCATAACGTTTTTAGTGCGTAACGCTTGAAAACATAATGCTTAGCAAAAACATAACCGCGCATCTTTGCGTTATCTGTTATGAGACTTATGACAGTGTATGCACATACCTGAAGGTATACCTCAATTTCTGCCAGGATTTTGGGTCCAGCCTTAATTCCGATAAAAGGACTTCATGACGAAAGCATAGACAATCTGTCCGGGAAAACCTTGTCATCTTTCGCGTCCCCATCTCCTCAAGCACTCTCACGCTTGATAACTGTGGACTCCCACGTCGGAAATCTGTGTGAGAGAAGTGCCGATTTTCTTTGGATCCCAACAGATGACTCCATAAAGTTGAACGTCCGTCTGTCTGTTAGCACGACAAGTCTCGAAGGGATTGAGATATTTTGTCCAACATCGGTCTGAGGATCCTTTGGCTAGAAGTACAGGTCAAGTTCGTGGATGGGTCCCATAGCTGTATATTTGACGGTGCAAAACGGATAAGTCAGATACATTTTATTAGAGCTATATTTCGGCCCTTCTTGGCGTTTTGGCAAGGTCATTTTCTAGCTTGAGCCTGAAGAGGACCCTTGCCAAGAAGGGCCGAACTATAGCTCTAATAAAATGAAGCTGACTTATCCGTTTTGCACCGTCAAATATGATTCGCAGTCAGCTCGGGCTGAAGCAACATCTATAGCTGTAACTTAGAAGTGGGAGAGGGGTTTCAAATTCAGGGGCTATTTTTTTTAAAAAAGCTACGAAGATTCTCAGTATATGGGTAAGGAGACATGCTTAATCCGGAAAATTATTTTCTCGCTGGACAAGTAGTTCGACCAGATCCGGCCAAAACCGGGAATAGGCTAAAACTATAATTTTTTTTTAAATTCGATTAGATGTTCGATTTGCGGGTACGAAGACGACAGTCATTTTCTCACCGGATGTATAGTTCGACCGGAATCCGGCTGAAACCGGAAAATTTGTTAAAAGCAAAAGTTTTATGTGAAGTTGATTATAGGTTCGATGCAGGGGTAAGGAGACATGCTAAATTCGTTTTTTGAGCTTTAGTTTTTTGCCAGTCAAGTAGTTCGGCCAGAATCGGGCCGATCGGGTAGACACACGTGCTCAAGGGTGGCCCGAAGCACTCAGGCCAGGGGGGTGAGACCCCTCATTTAAACGATTCCTGGATCGTAATATACGGCTCGCAAGTACCGACGAAACAGAACTGTTGCCACTACGCGGCAATGTCGCACGTTCCCCACCAACAAATAATAAAGCCGGTGTAATATTAGCTGCAATACATCAGCTGAAATTATTCTTGTAATCAAAATTTTTGTATACATACCTTCATAGCCTCAGCTTTACATTGCAGCTTTTTTTTCTCGAAAGATTCTAGCCTTTAACGTGTTTCAACTCTAAAAAATTGGCGTAATCGCCAAGTAAATGACACACCGTTCCTCTAAATAGAGAATACTATGAGCGCCAAAGGCGAAATTTTGTGACACGCCGAGGAGCAGAGCGTCTTTTTGCGATCACACTGAGAAGGAAAAAATAGCTGTGAAATCACAAATCTTTCCGTATAAAAATGTTACAAAATACTGGCCATAGAAAACAAAGCAGACACAAAGTAGATTTGTTACGGATTAATAACACAAAAAAAAAGTAATTTTCATGTTCAAGACACTCTTATTCAGAAACAAAACTAGACCTACGTTGCCCGGGCAACGTGAAGTGTTGCGGCAACCTTTGTCCGGCTTCGCCGGCTAAAGTGTTGCGAGAGCAACACTTTGGTTTTGTTTCTTCGCTGTCGGTTAAATGCTGAAATTGTCAACTTATCGAAGCTTTTAAAACGGTATGTTCTAAAAAGAATAATCACATAATCAAAAGCTGTTCTTTAGCGTTGTAAAACCAACAACAAAACAATATCGGAAGAAGGCTATTTGTAACGTTTCAGGATTAAAATACCATAGATGACACTATTAATTATTACAAAACTACCTTATTGTTTTACATTACCGTATCGTTTGTACCCGTTGCGTAAACAGTTAATCCTAGGTTATAGCGATAGACCATCGATACAAACTTTCTTACTGTCATATTTACAGAAATCGAATACAATGTGCACCAATTTTCAAAAATTTCTAGCCCCTCGTGAACCGATCTTACTTACAAGTCCGTCTCCCGTGATTGACAATAAATTCACCGGAAACAAATAATGGATGCACCAGCTATCAAAAGTTGCAAACCCCTCATCGCTGAAGATGATTATAGCATAAAAGCCGATTATTACTTACAAGTCCCATGCATGTCTTACAATTGGGAACAAAATTGTTCTTACCATCGAATACACCTGAGACAAATAACAGGTATACCAACTAGCAAAAGCTGCAAACTCCTCGTTGCCGAAGATGATTATGAGCTAACAGTCGACTGTTGCTTACAGTCGAATGTTGCTTACAAGTCCCTTACATGTCTCACAACTGGTATCGCCTATTTTTGGTTTCAGTGTGTACCTTACTCCTGAAGTTGTCAACCCCTTGAAACTTTCAAACTGGCTTATCTCATGAAGGATTTTTGTTCAGAAAATTTGATGGCATATATTTTGATCAGCTCTTCAAGGGCTATCGATTGCCCTAACCACAACAAAAGCATATCGGAAAAAGGGACTAAATTGACTTTGCAGTCAGTTGAACTTTATCCTTTTCAATCGTAGACATCGTGACGGATGAAAACTTGGAATAATATCCTATATAATCTAGTTGGTATTATAAAGCTATCCGTAACTTTTTAGGATTAAAATACCATAGATGACACTATTAATTATTACGAAACTACCTTGTTTTACATTACAGTATCGTTTGTACCCGTTGCGTTAACAGTAAATCCTAGGTTACAGCGATAGACCAACGATACAAACTTTCTTACCGTCAGATTTATATAAATCGAATACAATGTGCAACAATTTGCACTAATTTCTAGCCCCTCGTGCACCGATTCTACTGACAAGTCCCTTTCCCGTGATAGACATCAAGTTCACCGGATAAAAATAATGGGTATACCGACTAGCAAAAGTTGCAAACCCCTCATCGCTGAAGATTTGTGTAGCATAACAGCCGATTATTACTTACAAGTCCCTTGCTTGTTTTACATTGGGGAACCAAATTGTTCATCAAATGACAGGTACGCCAACTAGCGAGAGCTGCAAACCCCTCATTGCCGAAGATGATTATGAGCTAACAGTTGCCTGTCGCGTACAAATCCCCTAAATGTCTCACAACTGGTATCGCCTATTTTTGGTTTCAGTGTGTACCTTACTACTGAAGTTGTCAACCCCTTGAAACTTTCAAACTGGTGTATCTCATAAAGGAATTTTTTTTACCAAAAAATGGATGTCATATACTTTGATCAGCTCATCAGCGGCTATCGATTGCCGTCGAAGTTGAACTTTATCCTTTTCAATCGTAGATATCGTGACGGATGAAAACTTGGAACAATATCTTATATAATCTAGTTGATATTATAAAGCTATCCGTAACTTTTCAGGATTAAAATACCATAGATGACACTATTAATTATTACAAAATTACCTTATTGTTTTACATTACCGTATCGTTTGTACCCGTTGCGTAAACAGTTAATCCTAGGTTATAGCGATAGACCATCGATACAAACTTTCTTACTGTCATATTTACAGAAATCGAATACAATGTGCACCAATTTTCAAAAATTTCTAGCCTCTCGTGAACCGATTCTTGCTTACAAGTCCGTCTCCCGTGATTGACATCAAATTCACCGGAAACAATGGATATACCAGCTATCAAAAGTTGCAAGCCCCTCATCGCTGAAGATGATTATAGCATAAGCTTTTTAAACGGGATGTTCTAAAAAAAATAATCATATGATCAAAAGGTATTCTTCAGCGTTGTAAAAACAACAACAAAATAATATAGGAAGAAGGGACTAAATTAACTTTGCAGTCAGTTGTACTTTATCCTTTTCAATCGTAGACATCGTGACGGATGAAAACTTGGAACAATATCTTATATAATCTAGTTGGTAATAGAAAGCTATCCGTAACTTTTCAGGATTAAAATACTATAGATGACCCTATTAATTATTATGAAACTACCTCATTGCTTTACATTTTCGTTTGTATCCGTTGTGTAAACAGTTAATCCTCGGTTACATTGATAGACCATCGACACAGACTTTCTTACCGTCAGATTTATAGAAATCAAATACAATGTGTACCCATTTGCAAAAATTCCTAGCACCTCGTGAACCGATTCCTACTCACAAGTCCCTCTCCCGTGATATACATTAAGTTAACCGGAAACAAATAATGGGTACACCAGGTAGCAAAAGCTGCAAACCCATCATCGCAGAAGATGATTGTAGCATAACAGCCGATTATTACTTACAAGTCCCTTGCATATCTTACCATTGGGAACCAAATTGTTCTTACCATCGAATACACCGGAAACAAATAACAGGTATACCAACAAGCAAAAGCTGCAAACCCCTCATTACCGAAGATGATTATGGGCTAACAGTCGACTGTTGCTTAAAAGTCCCCTATATGTATCATAACTGGTATCGCCTATTTTTGGTTTCAATGTACCTTACTATGAAGTTGTCAACCCCTTTGAAATTTTCAAACTGGTGTATCTCATGAAAGAATTTTTGTACCAAAAAATGGATGGCATATACTTTGATCGGCTCAACAATGGCTATCGATTGCCGTCGAAAAAAAAATTCTACCTGTCTTAGTTCAAAAGTTGACTTTTTTGCCGTAGGCCAACTTTCTAACGTCACGACTTAGAAAGGAGCAAAGGATAAGCTCTAGTTTCTTTAGCAATGAGAGAACTTTTAAAGTTTAAGAGGCACATCTGATACCGTTACTCTACCACAAACCAAAGTGCAAAAAAAAAAATTTATAAACTCAGCTGAAATCGTCGCAGACATGGACAGAAACAATAGATGGCAGCACTTTCGGACCCGTGGGAAAAAGCCACTTTTTTGTCTCTGTAGATTTTTCTATTTATCACTCAAAGAAGATATGTTGGCTGTGGGGCCGGGTAACTGCCGCATATATTTAACACTTATAGATTTTAGTCCATCTTCAATTTGAAACTGGTGCCTGCCTGCTTGCGTGCTAGAACGGAGCTTTCCACTCGAAAGCAGAAACATCTTTTGATGAAACGAAAGGTTCGCTACACAACTTCAGATAGTCCTCTCTGACATAGGCTATACAACTCCACTTCACTTCGCAAACCGTAGGCTCTGGCTCGATGACAAGCAAAAACCATCCTTATTGGCCCCAGGCAAGAGTTTTACGGAGCTTTCCAAAATGTAATGTCATATTCATCAATCCGGCCTAAGGTCCACACTTTCCGTAAAAACCGCACAGGTTAGACCCTTCTCAGTTACCAGGAATAAAATGAAATCGGAGTCATAGGAAAAAAAAAAAAAAAAAAAAAAAAAACGAGGACAAAACCAAAGTGTTGCTCTCGCAACACAATGAGGAAAACAGGTTTGCCAGTGCAGTAGAAAAAAATTCAGATTTATGAACGAATGATGAGTAAAACGAAAAGTAAAGAATGGCTATGAAATCACGACTCTCTCCATCGAAACAAGACCAAAGGTTTCGATGGGATCCCAAAAATCTAATATTTTATCCAGACAATTGCGAACGAACTACCATACTTGTCCAGAAAAAAAAGGTCAGAAACGAATTCAGCGTATCACCTTATCCGTATAAAGAACATCTAATCAACTTCAAGTAAAAGTTCAACTTATAAAAAAAATCCGGTTTCAACCGGATTCCAAACGAACTATATGTCCAGGTAAAAAAAAAGATTGTCATATATAGATTCAGCGTGTTTTCTTACCCCTAAATCTGTCATCTAATCAGCTTCAAATAAAACTTTTGCTTTTAACAAATTTTCCGGTTTGGCCTGATTCCGGCCGAACAAGTTGTCCTGGTACGAAAATACTGTTCCCATAAGGGTCCAGCATGTCTTCTTACCCCTTAATCGAACATCTAATCAACTTAAAACAAAACTTTTACTTTGAACAAACTTTCCGGTTTTGGCCGAATTCCGGGTGAACTACTTGCCTGGCGAGAAAATGGTTTTCACCATCGTGTTCAAAACGTCTTCTTATCCCTAGTTCGAACATCTAATCAACTTCAAATAAAACTTTTACTTCTAACAGACTTTCCGGTTTTGGCCGGATTCCGAGCTAACTACTTGTCCGGCGAACAAATGTGTTTCACCATCATGTTCAGCATGTCTTCTTATCCCTAAATCGAACATCTAATCAACTTCAAATAAAACTTGTACTTTCAACAAACTTTCCGGTTCTGGCCGGATTCCGGGCGAACTACTTGTCCGATAACAAAATGGTTGGCCCCACCCCTAAATGTAGGGCTACGAACCCATCTACGAACTTGACCTTACTCTTGACCCAAATAATCCTCACACTAAGTTTCATCAAAATATCTCATTCCCTTCGAGAGTTATAGTGCTTACAGACGGACAGACGGACAACTTTTGTGATGTCTTAGGTATCCCTCCACTTACGTTTTGGGATCCCAAAAAGTGACAAAATAGTGCGGATCGAAAACCAAGTAGATTTGTTCCGAACTATAATACCAAAAAAAGTAATTTTCACGTTAAACAAGACCAAAGGTGTCGATGGGAGCCCAAAAATCTAATATTTGATTCAGACAATCGAGTCTTGTCTTCGCCAGATCCAGTCTTGGACAGGCTAATCATCAGAGAAAACCAAGTTCAGATATACCCCTATAAGCCATATCTATTTTGACGATACTGACCGTGACTTCCTGCCGATTTCCGAGCGAACTACTAGTCCAGCAAAAAAAAAAATACTGACAAAACCAGCGTATCTCCTTATCCCTACACAGAACATCTAATCAACTTTGAATAAAAGTTTGACTTAAAAAATAAGAGCTACGAGCTCATATGGCGCGTGTTACGAGTAGGCACGGCTCGGTTATGTCAATGACATATCTAGTGTTTGCTCGGTGTCTTCCCAACAAGTTTCATATCGATCCCTCCACTCATAGCGTTTTCCAATATTTCCGGTTGCCCCCTCCAGCTCCCCCCAAAAGTCACTGGATCCGGTCCGGATTTTAAGTGGGTCGTCTGAGGCATGAGGTCTTTCCAAATATCAAGTTTCATCGAGATCCGATCACCCGTTCAAAAGCTATAAATACCTCAAGATTCCGGATTCCCCCTCCCTCCACTCCCCCGACAGTGCCCGAATCGGCTCGGTCATGTAAATGATGTCCCACCAAGTTCCATCTCGATCCCTCCACTCATAGCGTTTCCCAAGATTTCCGGTTTCCCCCTCCAGCTCTCCCCAAAAGTCACTGGATCCGGTCCGGATTTTAAATGGTTTGTCTGAGGCATGAGGTCTTTCCAAATATCAAGTTCCATCGAGATCCGATCACCCGTTCAAAAGTTATAAATACCTCAAGATTCCGGATTCCCCCTCCCTCCACTCCCCCACGGTGCTCGGATGGGGGAAGTGACTATTTCCAACTTAATCATTTGGGGTCCCTGATACGCCTGCCAAGTTTTATCGTCCTAGCTTATGTGGAAGTGCCCGAACTAGCAAAACCTGGCCAGACCGACAGACCGACGGACGGACAGAATTGCGATCGCTATATGGCACTTGGCCGAAGGGCAAGTGGCATAAAAAATCCAGTTACAACCGGATTCCGGAATAATTATATTTCCGGGTAAAGAAGACCAAAGGTTTCGATGGGATCCCAAAAATTCAATATCTGACCTAGACAACTGGGTCTTGTCTTAGCCAGATCCAGACTCCTTGACCATTTTTACAACTAGAATTCAGAAACAGATTAAGGCCAAATAGCTAATCATCTGAGAAAACTTCCTGCCACTACCGCCAATTTCCCGATTTCGGCCAAACTCCAGAACTAATTGTCCGGCGAGAAAAAGAAAGCTCAAAAATGAACTCAGGGTATCTTCTTTCCCCAATAATGAACATCTAATCAACTTCAAATAAAAATTTAACGTATAACAAATTTTCTGACTCCAGCCGGATTCCGGTCGAACTATATGTCCGGGTAAAATATGATTGTCACACACGGATTCAGCATCTCTTCTTACCCCTAAATCGGTTATCTAATCAACTAGAAATAAAACCTTAACTTCTACCAATTTTCCGGTTTTGGCCGGATTCCGGGCGAACTACATGTCGGGATAGAAAATTTTTTCACATAAGTGTTCAGCATGTCTTCTTGCCCTAAATCGAACATCTAATCGACTTCAACTAAAACTTTTAATTTTAACAAACTTTCCGGTTTGGGCCGGATTCCGGGCGAACTACTTGTCCGTCGAAAAAACGGTTTTCACCACCGTGTTCAGCGTGTTCTCCTACCCCTAAATCAAACATCTAATCAACTTAAAATAAAACTTTTACTTTTAACAAACTTTCCGGTTTGGGCCGGATTCCGGGCGAACTACTTGTCCGTCGAGAAAATGGTTTTCACGATCGTCATCAGCATGTCTTCTTACCCCGTAATCGACTATCACATTAGCTGTTTCAAAATATTTTGTTTACCCCTTAATCTGAAACCCTTCCCCCGCCCCTAAATGTAGGGCTACAAAGCCCATCTACGAACTTGGCTGGTCCGACGACCCAACGAATCCTCACACCAAGTTTCATCAAAATTTCTCATTCCCTTCGAGAGTTATCGTGCTTACAGACGGACGGACGGACAGACGGACAACTTTTGCGATGTCATAGGTATGTATCCCTCCACTTACGTTTTGGGATCCCAAATACCATTGTCATAAACCGACTCAGCCTCTCTTCTTACCCCTTAATCTGTCATCTACTCGAACTTTTGCTTTTAACAAATTTTCCGGTTTTGGCCGGATTCCGGGCGAACTAGTTGTCCAGCGAGAAAATGATTTTCACCATCGTGTTTGGCATGTCTTTTTACCCATAAATCAAACATTTAATCAACTTCAGATTAAACTTTTACTTTTAACCAACTTTCCGGCTTTTGCCGGATTCCGGGCGAACTACATGTCCGGGTAGAAAATTGTTTTCACATAAGTGTTCAACATGTCTTCTTGCCTTAAATTGAACATCTAATCAACTCGAAATAAAACTTCTAATTTTAACAAACTTTCCGGTTTCGGCCGGATTCCGGGCGAACTACTTGTCCTTCGAGAAAATGGTTTTCACCATCGTCTTCAGCATGTCTTCCTACCCCTAAATCGAACATCTAATCGACTTCAAATAAAACTTTTACTTTTAACAAATTTTCCGGTTTGGGCCGGATTCCGGGCGAACTACTCGTCCGATGACAAAACAGTTTTCACTATCGTGCTCAGCATGTCTACTTACGCCATAATCGACTATCACATTAGCTGTTTCAAAATATTTTGTTTGCCCCTTAATTTGAAACCCCTCCCCCACCCCTAAATGTAGGGCTACAAAGCCCATCTACGAACTTGACTGGTCGGACGACCCAGCGAATCCTTACACCAAGTTTCATCAAAATATCTCATTCCCTTCGAGAGTTATCGTGCTTGCAGACGGACGGACAGACGGACAACTTTTGCGATGTCATATGTATCCCTTCACTTATGTTTTGGGATCCCAAAAACACACTTCCTCAGAAACGAAACGAGGAAAACAGGTTTGCCAGTGCATTTAAAAAAAAAATCGGATTTACGGACGTACGGTAGTAAACTTTTGTTCTTCGCCCGACAGGAGTTTACAGATAGGAAAAGACGTCGGTTCGCCGACGAGACTCGAGTTGCTTTTTGGGATCCCAAAACGTAAGTGGAGGGATACCTATGACATCGCAAAATGTCCGTCTGTCCGTCTGTAAGCACGATAACTCTCGAAGGCAATGAGATATGTTGATGAAACTTGGTTGAGGATTCATTGGGTCAAGGGTAAGGTCAAGTTCGTAGATGGGCTATGTAGCTCCATATTTAGGGATGGGGGAGGGGGTTCAAGTTAAGGGACAAACAAAATATTTTTAAACAGCTAATGTGATAGTCGATTATGGGGTAAAAAGGCATGCTGAGCACGATAGTGAAAACCATTTTCACGCCGGACAAGTAGTTCGTCCGGAATCCGGCAAAAACCGGAAAATTGGTTAAAAGTAAAAGTTTTATTTGAAGTTGATTATATGGTCGATTTAGGGGTAGGCAGGAAGTTTTCGTCAAAACAGATATGACTTATAGGGGTAAACACACATGCTGAATCCATATCTGAACTTTGTTTTCTCAGATGATTAGCTATTTGGCCTTAATCTGTTTCTGAATTTTAATAGTAAAAGCGTTCAAGGAGTCTGGCGAAGACAAGACCCAATTGTCTGGATCAAATATTGACTTTTTGGGATCCCATCGAAACTTGGTCTTGTATTCTTGTATTAACTCCACCCTTTCGGAAAAGTAGCGGCCATCCAGAATAAAGTAACACAAAATGGACTTGTTCGGAATTTGTAATAACAACAAAATTACATCAGAAGACGTGTTGATTACTGCAGTACTGCAATCACCAGGCCCGTCATTTCCCCTGCTAGTTTATTTACCAACTCCAAAGGTGACCAACAAATAGAACAGGTTGAATCCAGTGAAAGAAATTGTTAGTTTTTTTGGGATCCCAAAACGAAAGTGGCTGGATACCTATGACATTGCAAAAGTTGTCCGTCTGTCCGTCTGTCCGTCCGTCCGTCTGTCCGTCCGTCCGTCTGTCCGTCTGTCCGTCCGTCCGTCTGTCCGTCCGTCCGTCTGTCCGTCCGTCCGTCTGTCCGTCCGTCCGTCTGTCCGTCTGTGCGCACTATAACTCTCGAAGGGAATTAGATATTTCGATGAAACTTGTTGTGAGGATTCTTTGGGTCAAGAATAAGGTCAAGTTCGTAGATGGGCTCTGTAGCCCTACATTTAGGGGTGGGGGAGGGGGTTTAAATTAAGGGGCAAATGAAATTTTTTTAAACACATACTGTGATAGTCGATTATGGGGTAAGAAGACAAGCTGAACACAATGGTCAAAACCACTTTGTCATCGGACAAGTAGTTCGCCCAGAATCCAGCGAAAACCGGAAACTTTGTTAAAAGTATAAGTTTTATTTGAAGTTGATTAGATGTTTGATTTAGGGGTAAGATGACATGCTGAACACGATGGTGAAAGCCATTTTTGCACCAGACAAGTAGTTAGCCAGGAATCATGCCAAAACCGGAAAGTCTGTTAAAACTAAAGGTTTTATTTGAAGTTGATTACCCGATGAAAAATTTATCTCTAAATAGTACTATGAAGTAGTATGAAAAAGTTGCATGCAGTACTAACGATGCTACTACATGCTTCTACTTCAAGGCTACCGTGTTACTGCATACTACTATATGCTACTATTAGCAAGACTGGATTCTGCTATGGCAAGAAAGGGTGCTACTGGTTACTACTACATAAGATTGGACCAGTCCGAGGCACACTAAATGATACTATTCTTTGCAATTACATAGTATTACATGCAACGTTTTCGTACTACTACCATACTACTACGCAGGCTACAAATTTTTCATCGGGTAGATGTTCGATATAGGGGTAGAAGGACATGCTGAACACGACGATGAAAAGCATTATTTGGCCGGACAAATAGTTTGTCCGGAATCCGGCCAGAACCGGAAAGTTTGTTAAAAGTAAAAGTTTTATTTGGAGTTGATTAAATGTTCGATTTAGGGGTAAGAAGTCATGCTGGTCACTTGTGTGAAAACAATTTTCTACCCGGGCAAGTAGTTCGCCTGGAATCCGGCCAAAACCGGAAAAAGTTAAAGTTTTATTTGTAGTTGATTAGATATCCGATTTAGGGGTAAGAAGAGATGCTGAATCCCTGTACTGTAAATAATTTTTGCCGGGACGCATAGTTCGACTGGAATCCGGCCGGAGCCGAAAATGTTTTTGTAAGTATAACACACATACGAAATCCCTATTTGAACTTGGTTTTCTCAGACGATTAGCTGTTTGGCGAATCTGTTTATGAATTTTAATAGTAAAAATATTCAAGGAGTCTGGCGAAGACAAGACCCAATCGTCTGGATCATATATTGATTTTTTGGGATCCCATCGAAACCTTTGGTCTTGTTCTTATCGCAAGGCAAGGGTAGATCTCGGGTTAGATGTTCTACATAAGGGAAACAGAACAAATCTTTAATCCATGATCCGTCAAAAGCCGAAGCCAGAACCTAAATAAAATAAAATAAATAAAAAGAATCGTCGTTCGCTCTAGATGGACCTAGTACGGTAAACAAACAAACAATAGAGCAACTCCGTTATCCGTTAAAAATTTACAATCGCGCCTTGATCACCGCATAATTAATGAATCAAAGGAAAATAAATCAACGGAAAATAAGTAACAAACTACTGGTTGAACCAGGGGCGGTTCGAAGGGTTTGGGCATAGGGGGGGGGGGGGGGGACTTCAAAATATAAGACTGACTAAAAACACAAAATCATAGGCTCAAGAAATATTGACGTTATAAGTTTTAAAACGCTATGGAAAATGCCATTGTAGTAATAAAATAATAAACAAATAAATAACAGGAATTAGACGATGCTGTTCATACCAACATTTGTTGGAGAGATGACAAGCCTTGGTACCAGTTTCTGACATTAATCAAGACAAACGAAACTGAGCGCCGCATGCAATTTTTTTTTTCAGTCCGAGCAAAATTCAACTAATCCTTTACAATTTTTACCTTTTAGTAGTTTAGACCCTAAATCTCAAGCTTGAAATCGCACATAAATTATGCACACTTGATCTAAATAGAAGTAGGGCAGGTTTACTAAAGAGCCGCATGCACATTTTTTTTTAGTCGGCCTTCATTCGTCAATATCCGACTACTTCCCACACAAACTCTTACTTTTAACGTGGCTCAGATCTCAAGCAGCCGCTTTTGCCGTAGCCTCGTTTTTGTTGCAATAGCGCTGCCGCATCGCTGCTGCAGCACATCTTTGCTTTTGCACAATATACATTTTTGGATTCACTTCCTTCTTGATTGAAGCGGCAGCGCTCCGGCATCTTGCAGGGAAGCACGGACTTGGTCGGTGAGCAAGTCCGCGATTCTCGAGAAGTGCTGCCGTCTTCCTCGGAAGCGCTGCAGTGCACAAACGGATGTAGAAAGAATCAGTCCGGAATCGGCCGAGAAGTGGACCTGCAGCATGCAACAAAAACGAGTCTCGTATGTACCCAAGATAAATTTAAACTGAGCACCGCAGGCTATTTTTTTTATTTTTGCAGAACATTTTATGGGCTGCATACGATATCACGTATCTGTCCGTGCCCCGATAACTTCCAAACGGAGTGGGATATTTTCTCGAAGTTGGTACGTGAAGGGCTTCCACTTTAAATTTAGACTACAAAAACAGAGTGCAATCATCAGGCCCGTCATACGGCGCTTACAAATCTTGTTTATGTGCAAACCTTACTGCAAGCCGTTTGAAAGAACTAAACATGTTTCTTTTTGGGATCCCAAAACGTAAGTGGAGGGATACCTATGACATCGTAAAGTTGTCCGTCTGTCCGTCCGTCCGTCTGTTAGCACGATAACTCTCGAAGGGGTTGAGATATTTTGATCAAACTTGGCATGTGGACTCTTTAGGTCAAAGTACAGGTCGATTTTGAAGATGGGCTATGTAGCTCTATATTTAGGGGTGGGGGAGGGGTTTAAAATTAAGGGTAACAACAAATATTTTTTTAAAGTTAATGAAATAGTCGAATTAAGGGTAAGGAGACATGCTGAATCCGAATATGAAATTTATTTTTTTGCCGGACAAATAGTTTACCCGGAATCCGGTGAAAACCGGAATATTTTTGAAAAGTAATATGAAGTTGGTTGGAGGTTCGATTTAGGGGCAAGGAAACGTGCTGAGTCCGAATATTTTCTCGCCGGACAAGTAGTTCGGCCGGAATCCGGCCACCGGAGAATTTATTTAAAGTAAAACTTTTATTTAAATTTGATAAGATGTTCGATCTGCGGGTAAGTAGACATGCGGAATTCGCATATGACAACCATTTTCTCACCGGACGTATATATCGCTCGGAATCCGGCTGAAACCGGAAAATTTGTTAAAAGTAAAAGTTTAATTGGAAGTTGAGTAGAGGTTGGATATAGGGGTAAGGAGACATGCTGAATTCGTTTTTTTCGCCGGACAAGTAGTTCCAGAATTCCACCGAAACCGGAAAATTATCAGAAGTAAGGCAGGAAGTTCCGATCTGCTTCGTCAAAATAGATATGACTTAAAGGGGTAAACACACATTCTGAATCCATATCTGAACTTGGTTTTCTCATATAATTAGCTATTTTGCCTTAATCTTTTTCTAAATTTTAATAGTAAAAGTGTTCAAGGAGTCTGGCGAAGACTGGATCCGGCGAAGACAAGAGCCAATTGTCTGGATCAAATTTGAACATTTGGGATCCCATCGAAACCTTTGGTCTTGTTAAGATACGGATATGTTTGCACAAAACTAGATAGGATAATGTTGAAACGTTGCACCGCAGGCGAAATTTTCGAAAATCAGCCTGTATTCAAACAGATTTGTTTATGGGATCCCAAAACGTAAGTGGCGGGATACCTATGACATCGCAAAAGTTGTCCATCTGTCCGTCTGTCCGTCCGTCTGTGCGCACTATAACTCTCGAAGGGAATGAGGTATTTTGATGAAACTTGGTGTGAGGATTCTTTGGATCAAGAGTAAGGTCAAGTTCGTAGATGTAGCCCTACATATAGGGGTCGGGGAGGGGTAAACCCCAATTGATCAAATAATGAATTTTTGGGATCCCATCGAAACCTTTGGTCTTGTTTCACTTTTAGTCAACCTTTGACCAAAAATCCATGCACATAATCTTGTCTCTCACTTTAGGTTTATAAGGAATATCATTATATCAGTGTTATCTAGTCAGACTTCACTTTAACAACTAACCTATTGCAATTTTGACAGGCTAAAATCTGAAAGACCTAAGTGAGGCAGATACAAATCACATGGGAGTAGAACAGTGCTACCCTGAATCATGTCTCCGACCTAACGGGGTTATGCACCCTGGTTTAAACGACTCGGCTGGTCTTTAGGGGCGAGTTTTTGGGATCCCAAAACGTAAGTGGAGGGATACCTATGACATCACAAAAGTTGTCCGTCTGTCCGTCCGTCTGTCCGTCTGTACGCACTATAACTCTCGAAGGAAATGAGATATTTTGATGAAACTTGGTGTGAGGATTTTTTTGGTCAAGAGTAAGGTCAAGTTCGTAGATGGGCTCTGTAGCCCTACATTTAGGGGTGGGCGAGGGGGTTTAATTTAAGGGGCAAATGAAATATTTTTAAACATATAATGTGATAGTCGACTATGGGGTGAGAAGACATGTTGAACACGATGGTGAAAATCATTTTGTCATCGGACAAGTAGTTCGCCCGGAATCCGGCCAAAACCGGAAAGTTTGTTAAAAGTAAAAGCTATATTTGAAGTTGATTAGATGTTCGATTTAGGGATAAGAAGACATGCTGAACATGATGGTGAAACACATTTGTTCGCCGGACAAGTAGTTAGCCCGGAATCCGGCCAAAACCGGAAAGTCTGTTGAAAGTAAAAGTTTTATTTGAAGTTTATTAGATGTTCGATTTAGGGATAAGAAGACATGCTGAACGCGGTGGTGAAAAACACTTTCTTGTCGGGCAAGTAGTTCGCCCGGAATTCGGCCAAAACCGGAAAGTTTGTTCAAAGTAAAAGTTTTATTTGAAGTTGATTAGATGTTCGATTGAGGGGTAAGAAGACATGCTGAACCCTTATGTGAACAGTATTTTCTACCAGGACAACTTGTTCGCCCGGAATCGGGCCAAACCGGAAAATTTGTTAAAAGCAAAAGTTTTATTTGAAGTTGATTAGATGACAGATTTAGGGGTAAGAAGACACGCTGAATCTGTATATGACAATCTTTTTTTTTTTTAGCTGGACATATAGTTTGTTTGGAATCCGGTTGAAACCGGATTTTTTTTTATAAGTTAAAGTTTTACTTGAAGTTGATTAGATGTTCTTTATACGGATAAGGAGATACGCTGAATTCGTTTCTGAACTTTTTTTCTGGACAAGTATGGTAGTTCGTTCGCAATTGTCTGGGTCAAATATTAGATTTTTGGGATCCCATCAAAACCTTTGGTCTTGTTACGAATGAAGCTGGGCAGAGCCAAAAGTAAAAAAAAAAATTAAACGACTCGGATTGTTTTAAGTTAATGAATGCCCGGGACCTCGGCGAGGCCAAAATAAACGACTGATACCTAATTGAGGCGGATACGAATCACATGGGAGTAGAACAGGTAGCCGAATAGCTGCTACCCTGAATCATGTCTCCGACCTAACGGAGTTATGCAACCTGGTTTAAACCAATCGGCTGGTCTTTAGGGACGGGTTTTTACGGCTGAAGGTGGGCAGAGCCAAATGTAATTTTTTTTTTTAAACGACTCGGATTGTTTTAATTAAAATGAATTCCCGGGACCACGGCAAGGCCAAAATAAACGACTGATACCGAAGTGAAGCAGATACAAATCACATGGGAGCAGAACAGGTAGCCGAATAGCTGCCACCCTGAATCATGACTCCGACCTAACGTGGTTAAACAACCTAGTTAAAACGACTCGGCTGGTCTTTAGGGGCGGGTTTTTACGACTGAAGCTGGGCAGAGCCAAAACTAACGATTTTTTTTTAAACGACTCGGATTGTTTTTAATTAAAATGAATGCCTGGGACCTCGTCGAGGCCAAAATAAACGACTGAAACGACTTGGCAAAAGGCGGGGGGGGGGGGGGGTGAATCACCCCTCCCTCACCCCCCCCCCCCCCCTTCGGGCCACCCCTGACGTGCTGAATCTATATCTGAACTTCGTCTTCTCAGATGATTAGCATTGAACTTAATCTGTTTCTAAATTTAACAGTAAAAAATCCTTAAGAGTCTGGCGAAGACCGGATGTCTACAAGACATAATTATCTGGATCAAAGATTATATTTTTGGGATCCCATTTAAACCCTTGGTCTTGTTTAGTTTCGATGTACTCAAGAATTCTTCGTCTACCCACCAGTAGCTTTTGGTTTTATCTATACCTATGACGTCGTAAAGTTGTCCGTCTGTCTGTTACCATGACAACTCTCGAAGGAATTGAGGTATTTTGTTCAAACGTGATGTGAGGATCCTTTGGTTCAAAGTACAGGTCAAGTTTGTAGATGGGCCCTATAGCTGTATATTTAGAGGGAGGGAGCGGTTTCAAATCGAGGGGCGATTTTTTTTTTTTTTTTTTTTTTTTAAGGTAATGAGATAGTCGGTTAGGAGTAAGGAGACATGCTGAATCCGAATAGGAAACTTATTTTCTCGCCGGACAAGTTGTTCCAGGAATCCGGCAAAAACCGGAAATTTTCTGAAAAGTAAAACTTTAATCTGAAGTTGATTAGAGGTTCTTCGCGGCAGCCGCGTGTTTTGTCGGCAAATTTTTTTATTCCGTCGGCACAATCCAGACGTCCCCCCCCCCCCCCCCCCAAGGTAAAAGGCTAGTGACGCCCCTGGTAAGGAGACATGCCGTTTCCGTTGTGAAGTTAAAGTTTTATCTGAAGTTGATTAGAGGTTCAACACAGTGGTAAGGTGAAAAGCTGTAGTCGTTTTTTAACTTTATTTTTTCGTCATTTTCTTGGCGTGCTAGTAGTTTGCCCGGAATCCTGCCGAAGCCGGAAAATTAGTAAAAGTGAAAGTTTTATCTGAAGTCGATACGAGGTTCGACATAGTGGTAAGGAAGCACGCTGAACTCGTTTTTTAACCTTATCTTTTTGCCGGACAATTAGTTCAGCTGCAATCCGGCCTAAACTGGAAGTTAAAGCTTTCTTTTTCTGAGGTTGATTAAACGTCCGATATCGTAAACATACACGCCGACTTCGTATTTCTTTGCTCATTGGTCGAGCAATTCGCCCGGAATCCCAGGGTTGGTCACTAAGAACCAGGGTGTACGAGTTACTTCAGAATACTTTGGGTTACTTTTGATTACATTGGGTTACTTTGGGTTACACTGCATTGGGTTACTTTGAGATACTTTTGGGTTACTTTCCAGGGTGTACGAAGTTACTTTTGGTGACCAACCCTGGCCAGAATCCAGCAAAAAGAGGAAGTTTGGTTGATCTGAAGTTTAATTCTCAAGTTTATTAAGGTTTGTTTTGGAGGTAAGTATGCATGCTGAATCAACAATCTGTGCTTAGTTTTCTTAACGGATTAGTCTTTTTGTCACGTTTTGGAGAAAAGGAGAGCCCCAGAATACGGGGACATCAAAAGCCATCAGTAAAACATGGTGGAAGGTGGTGGACATGGTGGAAGGCCGAAACAGACATGATGAGTTGGTAAACACTTTATTCTCGCCTTCGGTGGACAGTCTGGTTAGAATGGCCGGCGGAAGTTTACGAATCAACGTGATTATTAGATATACTTTTTGATGTGAAGTATTACCTAATGCTAACAGATCTCGATAAGTCATCTGCAAGTCTACATTGCAAGTTTAGTCTACATCAGACCCACTTGTCTGTATCAGGAAATTTAAACATGTTAAAATTGGGATCCCATCGAAACCTTTGGTCTTGTTCTTCCTGGTACACCAACCTCCAACCAGTTTTATTGGGGAACTTTTTTCATGTCCGTAAATTTACAGTCCCTGCCGTAAATTTCGAGGTAAAAATTCTCCCATACGGTACCTTTTACATTTTCCTCTCTTCAACTAAACTAAACAGTTGATTGCTCGATGCAACTTTTGGGGCTCATAAACCTAGCAGCTCTAAACCTCTATGAAATGTGTATCGAACGAAGGGTTGCCCACTCCAGATTTTAGTGTACAGCAAGTGCCCGGTGCCACGGTATCTGGCCGCGGTGCTGGCACCGACTGACATCAGCGGCACCGGTTTACCAATGTGTTAAAATATTAAAATAAGCATGTTTAGAAGTGTTTGAAAGGTGAATCTCATACTATATTACCGACACCGCTGATTTCGGGGGAAGGGGTTTACAGCAGGTGCTGGGGAGTGGGAAACCCCTCGGTATCGAGCCAACCTGCAACTTCTCAGATCTAGCCGAGGCGCGACTCTTCAAGCTGCGCTACCGATCTTCGTGTTACACTTCCAGCAGTTCCAGGAATCTTCAAAGAATGAAGGTGGTGGTTTCCGCCGGATTGCGGTCAGACAACTGATCCGCCGAGAAAAATAAGAACAGATACGGATTCAGTAGGTATTCTTACTCCCAAAATAAACTTTAATCGACTTCCGAATCAAACTTTCACTCCCACCAAGCCTGCGGTTTTGCCAGCTTCCGGGCGATAAAACATAAAGTTCAGAAATAGATTCAGCATGTGTTCGTACGCCTATGTTGAAGCTCTAATCGACTCAGAGTAAAAGATACTTCTAACAAAATACTACCTGTCCGGCGAATAAAATACCCTCGCAACTGTATAGGGCTACGGCGCCCGTCTTGTGACCCAAAGGATCCTCACACCAATTTGAACAAAACATTTTAACCCCTTCGAGAGTTTTCCTACCTTGCTAACAGACGGACGAACAAACTTTCGCAAACTTTACGAAGTCACAGGTGTCAGTTACTTATGTTTTGGGATCCGAAAAGATAAACTGATTTCGACTATCCGGCAATCATCATGGATCGAAAACAAATGGACCTTTTCCGTCTTGCTCGACAATTTCAACTAGACGTATAATTAAAGCAAAAACATTAATCATTATTTACTTTGATCATTATCTTAATACCTTCTCCTTTGTGAGCAGCTTGCAGCGCCTCTAGCGAGTTCCTCAGACTGAATCTATGGGTAACAAATTTGGACAGATCGATTCTCTCAGAAGAAACCAAGTCAAGGGCACTTTGATAGCTGAAACAAGAATGTAGTGATTAAGGGCTGTCCAAACCTGGACATACTTTTCACTCGTATGCGCCTTACACACGATACTTCTTAACGCCACTGACTATACCCCCCCAACAAAAAAAATCATTAAACAAATTAAAAGACGACCGGAAGTAGACTAACTTCACTGACGATAAATTTAAATTGTTGTTAATTCACAGCTAATGTTTGCGTTAGCAAGTCTAATCTTAGGGTCTTAATTTTTCAACTCGCAATCTGACTGGTTCGATGCAATACGTCAGTGAACCAGGGCCAGGAACGATTAGATGAGATTCGATTATAGATGGGGTTTCTTGGAAAAAATACCCAACACCCTCCATAAGTTTATACTTGTTAAGAGGTTTAGCAAACCCCTTTTGACAAATTAACCTACATAGCACTACAATAAAAAAAGATGGAAAAACAATGAAAAAAGGAAGAAAAAATTATGCACTTACTGGGTTCCTGACCAAACACCCAAGAGAAACAAAATTTCACTCCAAGATCCCGTCTCCAAAAACAGACTAAACCAAATAAAAAAAATGTATTAATAAATGAACAGAACGGATTCTGGGCCAACCTGAGAACGACTCAAGATAAAACATATCTGTGTCTTAGTCTAGGGTTTTCTGATAGTCTCGAGACAAATGTTAACTTAAAAGGTGGTTAAAGGATCCGTTCCGGTAACTGTGCCCATTCTTTAATTTTCTCTGTTCGGGTTGCGCATTTTCAGTCAAGTCCCCCATTTTCACAGAATTTCTTTTTTACACGGAACGTCGTCAGTATTTCCCATCCCATGCATGTGGTTAAGCAAAATATTTTGGCCTGATCAGAATCGAGCCCTCGACCAAATACGAGAATCTGGAATCGACAAAAGACCCAGGGGTTTTCTTGTTAAAGCCAAAATAATTACTCTAACAACATCATTTTACGAAGTACATTGAAAAAGAAACAAGTGCATAACAAGTCTGGCTATTTAAGTCTCAAATTTTAGAACACTGGTCGTCATTGACTTCCCAAACAAATTCTGAGACAAGAAAACAGAAACGGCTGTGTTTCGATCAAATATTTATCGCGTAACGGAAGACATAAGTAGTGTCACGAACAAGTACTTTTGAATAACCCGCCACCGTAATTCCGTAAATCCCACCAGTTTTTAGAGCGACAACAGACGTGTCATTTATGCCTTCAACACACGATCAGAATTTCCCGGCCGGATTTCCTGCACTTCCATCATCAAGTTGAACAAATTTCAACTTTTCCATGTGGAAGTGATGATGGAGTCGAAAATTTCTGGCAAGAATTCCAGTCCGATCGTGTGTTCGCAATATTACTGGTAGATGCCCCCCCCCCCCCCATAAACTAGCGGCTTTATGTCTCAGCTGAAAAACAAAATATGATGTCACGAGTGCTTTATAAACATTAATATTATCATAATGATGATAACAAATACTCGGGAGTAGCGGTATACGTGGTATGGCCACGGGAGAATGTAGGCAAAACCGACAAAACGCCGATTGCTCGACCTGCCGGTGTCCAAGGGCAGGGTTGCCCTTTTGGTGTCATTTAGAAATTCGAGAAGCTTTCCACCATTAAAGGACCTGTCTTACCTATAATACTAATGCAACCTATTTCCATAATCAATCCATATATTTCAAAACCCGAAGACCCCAATTTCGTACGGTACATTCTAACCCATCTAACAAAACCACGCTGATTTTCTCACTTGCCGTGTTTCGCTACCTTCGAGTTGTATCACGCTGTCTTACGAGGTTGTCTGCGAGAAGTTTTTCCATCAGAAAAACCGGTTATTGTTTCCCTGTTTCGCTACAAGTCAACGGGTCTCGGAAAAGGCTTAAAACAGCCAAACCGTGGGTTATTTGTTGAAAGCAAAGCATAGCTTTAAAGTTATTTTAAAATAAATAAAAATATATAATTATATACAAATATTTTAAAATACTGTAAGCTGAAGGGTAAATAGCGCGAGGGGTCCTTCAAAATACACACGGGTGCCACGACCAGCGACGGGGAGCGGAACCCCATTCAACCTCTTGAGGTGAGGTGTGTTCTTAAGTGACAGTTTTCAAATTTTGATCCAATCTCCTTTTAAAGTGCCGATTTTAAAAATCCGGTCTTCAATTTCACGTTTTTAAGAGGATAGTGAAGTGCTAGTTTTCAAACCATGATCGGACCCAGTCTAGGGAACGGGCTAAAAATGTGGGAGCGCCTCCCCGTATTTGGTTAGCCACCGGATACGGCCATATACGTATGGGGAGAGATCCCTCGGATTAGACCCTGAAGCCGCGCCGATTTTCTTTTTGGCAGTGGCGCGCCAAAAACCTTCGGTGCTAAGTTCGCCGCCGTTTGGGGCCGTTTGACGGACTTTTTAAAGCAACATTTTGGAGCTTTGGGTCCATAATCTGGAGGATTTCGTGCCTGAGTCGGCTGTATATGTAGACGATTAGTATAAAAATATCGGTTGGACTGTGGAATCCCTGCATTTTTGCTTGTACTAGGGACTATCGGGATTCACTTCCCTCATTCTCACGGGTCTGCATGGATGGCGATTGCCCCGGTTATCATTTCTAAAAAATAACCCCTTTCGGATTCGGTGTAGAGTCGATTTGGGGAGTTGCTGGTGTCGTTGGTTTAGAAAAGAAAACAGGTTTCGAGAACGGTTAAATGAATTTCCAAGATTAAGATTTAGTCAAAGGAAAGGACTAATGCTTATAAAATGTTAAAACTTTATTTTACTGTTTTTCTTTCTGTAAATCCTGCAGTTGTAAAATTAAGTAAGCAAATCAAACCAAAGAAAAGTGAAAATAAAATGAACCACCACCTTTTACGGACTAGTTCTGTTTCGTCACAATCAGTATAGCGAGGAAATAAATCGACAAATTTAAAAAAAAAAACGTTACGGATGCATTCATATATTCTCGTTGTTTTCCGTCTGGATAGTCCCCAGGAAGTGACTCTTTCTATTCTCGTGGCTCCCTTCGATTCCCCAAGGAGTCCCCGGGAAACAGTCAGAGCTCTAAGAACAAATTATACAATTAAACATTAGGTTGTTAGGCCTATTACCTTATAACACTCATAACAATTTTCAGATGTTGGAAAAATTGAATGAAACAGAAATGAAGTTGATCGGACGATCTAAATCGGACGGCTTCATGGATCGATTCCTATAAACGAAAGAATCGTTCTCAAATTCGATTAGGTCTACTAAGCCTGAAACTATATTTAAAACACGAGATAGGCCCCCCCCACCATCACCGACGATCTGATCCTGGAATTACCCGATGAACAATTTATCAAAAATAATACTATGAAGTAGTACGAAAAAGTAGCATGCAGTACTAACTGATGCTACTACATGCTTCTACTTCAAGACTACCGTGTTACTGCATACTACTATATGCTACTACTAGCAAGACTGGATGCTACTATGGCAAGACAGGATTCTACTGGATACTACTACATAAGATTGGACCAGTCTGAGGCACATTAAACGATAGTATTCTTTGCTATTATATAGTATGCAACTTTTTCGTTATACTACCATACTACTATCCAGGCTACAAATTTTTCATCGGGTAAGGTGTCAGCATTTTTTTTGGGTCCTTTCTGCGCATGCTACTAGTCAACAAAGAACAGAGACGAGACGTATCCTCGGATATATCAAGGATACGATCATGGCTTTCCGTAGACATTCAATTCAGTTAATCGGTATTTGTTGTTGAGGATTGCAACTGGTTAGATCTCGTGGGTGCGAGTGATTCACAGCGGCAACACATGGAATCTAGCTCTCATATTTTTTGAGGATACAAGACCCGGGCTACTAACGTCAACAAATCACCATGATCGGGATATTGTACTCAAATTAACATCAATGGTATCTGATGGCTTTTCTGATTAATTGTCACTGTCAAGAGACTCAGTAATAATGAAAAGCATTCCCGTCGAAAAAGAACGGCGGCACGCCGGCGCCGTTTAACTCTTGCAGCTCATTTGCAAACAGAAATAGATATTCCTATGAAATTGTGTTATGTAAGCTTAGAAAGTTTCAAAAAAGTGTCATTGGCAAAAAGTGTTACAATTTAGCCTGAAAGTGTGGAAAGTTTCCAGAAAGTATGACAATGACACCAAAAATGTAACTTTGGCAAACCTGCCAAAGGGAGCTCCCCGAGCATCTGCATTTACACATGTTTGCTCCACTATTGTAATATCTCACAGCACCGATGATGATTGGTCGATAGTTTTATACGCCATCGAGAGCAAAAGATTTATTGAAGTCCTTATTCTTGTTGTATACATATTACAATATCCCACAGAACCTTTTTATAGACTCCAGAAAGTGTCAGAATGACAGCAAAAGTGTCACTTTGGCAACACTGCCAAAGGGAGCTCCCCGAGAACATGCAATCTGACCAGCCATTTACACATGTAAGCACCACTATTGTAATATCCCGTAGCACCGGTGATGATTGGTCGAACGGTTTATACACCATTGAGAGCAAAAGATTTCTGAAGACCAACCCCGTTACATATTCGGGTCACGACAGCCTCCCTTTGTCACGGCCAGGCGAGACCTGACTACTAAAACTAAAACCGTTCATTCTAGTGCAGCTATAACTAAGGAAAGGTTCTCAAGACTACGAAGCGCTTTCCACCCAACGAAGCGTGTTGTAGAAATGCTGAAATCTTTACGGGGAACCTACGTAGAACCACCTATCTACGGCAAAAAGACATGATAAGCGGTTCTAGAAGTCTCTGATTAAGGGATTAAGCTCGACAATCCCGCAGATTATTCTCTTACAACAATTCTTTATCAAATTAATTTTTTTTCTGATTTTCTGGCCTGAACTGTCCGCGGAACCTTCCACTGCCCTTCTAGAAAGACTTGCGCAGAAAGCTGTTTCGTTTCTCGAGTACGAGAACCAAACGACAGTGATTCCGGCTTTGCTTTCAGCTCGCAAAAACCCTCCCCTATTCAACCAGCGGGGCACCATTTGCTATGCAATTTAGCCAGGCGTCGAATTTCCCAACAAAAGGACTGAAAGCTTAGGGAAGCTTTTCAATTGCATCATGTCGAACAAAACTAAGTCATTGTTTGTATTTGAATACATACCAATTAGCGTATCGAAAAATCCCGCGGATATCCAGTTCCTTTGTAAGGATTTCCGCAGTAGGCAGAGACACCTCCGTCGCACCTCGTCCTACAGTTACCATGACGCCACGTTTGGCGAGAGCCTATCAAAGAGAGAAGGTACAGTCGAGCACGAGGAAAACGCAATGAATTAAGCCTACGTTCCAAAGAAGTTATTGCAAGTTATGATGATAAGAAGATACACCAGCTCAACTGTGGTAGTTGCTACCCTCTCTACACAGAAAATAATAAAAACGCTGACAGACGTCACCATTCCGACGGGAAAGCCTGCTGAACAAATAGTTCTTAATACTTACGATGCTCTCGACCATTATAACGATTATAAAGAAATATGATAGTAACTCTACTGGAACACGAAACGATATGAGGGAGGAAAAAAGAACAGAATCGTAACGATCGTAACTGATAATAACTTGTCGGAACGCAACTTGAATACATATAAATGGATTCATGGCTATGCTCGTCTAAGCCGTCTGAGGGTCATTTAAGCAAGAACAAATTCGATGGGTTTCGATGGGATCCAAAAAATGTAATATTTGATCCAGACAATCGGATCTCGCCTTCGCCAGAATGCTTGAACATTTTATCTTTTGAAATTTGGAAGCAGACTAATTTAGCAAATGGCTAGCTAGTCGTCTAAGGCAACCAAGTTCAGATATATCCTCTGTAAGCCATATCTATTTTGACAATATTGATCGATACTTCCTTCTTTAGTTCTTCAAAATTTCCGGTTTCGGCCGAAATCCGAGCGAACTACTTGCCCAGCAAAAAAGAAAGTTCAGAAACAAATTCAAGGCAAATTTAATCAACTTTAAATAAAACTTTAACTTAAAACAAATTTTCTGGTTTCAGCCGGATTTCGGACGAACTATATGTCCGGGTGAAAAATAATTGTCATGTACGGATTCAGCGTCTCTTCTTACCCCTTAATATGTCATCCAATCAACTTCAGATAAAGCTTTTGCTTTTAACAGATTTTCCGGTTTAGTCTGGGTTCCGGGTGAACTAGTTGTCGGGTAGAAAATGATTTTCGCATAAGTGCTCAGCATGTGTTCCTATCCCCAAATCTTCTAATCAATGTCTAACCAACTTCAAATAAAACTTTTGCTTTTAACAAACTTTCCAGTTTTCGCCGGATTCCGGATGAAGCGATTGTCCGGCGAGAAAGTGGTTTTCATCATTGTGTTCAGCATTTATTTTTACCTCATCATCGACTATAAAGATTTACTTTGGCCATTAATCTGAACCCCCTCCCAAACCCCGAAATGTAGGGCTAAAGAGCCCATCTACGAACTCGGCCTTACCCTTGACCCAAAGAACCCTCACACCAAGTTTCATCAAATATCTCGTTCACTTCGAGAGGCGCAGTATTCATTAAGTGTGTGTCTTGAAAAATAGTTAAGTGAGTAATAACCACATATGAGGCAGGAGTAGTCAGCACATAACAAATATAAGGTTCGAAGCCAAGCTGACCATTCATTCCGACAGAAATAGAAAACCGTGATTTTCGGGTTTTTATGGCACTTGCCCTTCGGCCAAGTGCCATATAGCGATCGCAATTTCTGTTGGTCTGTCGGTCTGTCCAGGTTTTGCTAGTTCGGGCACTTCCACATAAGCTAGGACGATAAAAGTTGGCAGGCGTATCAGGGACCCCAAATGATTAAGCTGGAAATAGTCACTTCCCCGATCCGAGCACCGTGTGGGGAGTGGAGGGAGGGGGAATCCGGAATCTTGATGTATTTTTAACTTTTGAACGGGTGATCGAATCTCGATGAAACTTGATATTTGGAACGACCTCATGCCTCAGACGACCCACTTAAATCCGGACCGGATCCGGTGACTTTTGGGGGGAGCTGGAGGGGGCAACCGGAAATCTTGGGAAACGCTATGAGTGGAGGGATCGAGATGAAATTTGGTGGGAAGACACCTAGCAAACACTAGATATATCATTGACATAACCGAGCCGATTCGGGCACTGTGGGGGGAGTGGATGGAGGGGGAATCCGGAATCTTGAGGTATTTATAACTTTTGAACGGGTGATCGGATCTCGATGGAACTTGATATTTAGAAAGACCTCATGCCTCAGACGACCCACTTAAAATCCGGACCGGATCCGGTGATTTTTGGGGGGAGCTGGAGGGGGGCAACCGGAAATCTTGGGAACCGCTATGAGTGGAGGGATCGAGATGAAACTTGGTGGGAAGAGACCTAGCAAACACTAGATACATCATTGACATAACCGAGCCGATTCGGGTACTGTGGGGGGAGTGGAGGGAGGGGGAATCCGGAATCTTGAGGTATTTATAACTTTTGAACGGGTGATCGGATCTTGATGGAATTTGATATTTGGAAAGACCTCGTACCTCAGACGACCCACTTAAAATCTGGACCGGATCCGCTGACTTTTGGGGGGAGCTGCAGGGGGCAACCGGAAATCTTGGGAAACGCTATGAGTGGAGGGATCGAGATGAAACTTGGTGGGAAGACACCTAGCAAACACTAGATACATCATTGACATAACCGAGCCGATTCGGGCGCTGTGGGGGGAGTGGAGGGAGGGGGAATCCGGAATCTTGAGGTATTTATAACTTTTGAACGGGTGATCGGATCTCGATGGAACTTGATATTTGGAAAGACCTCATGCCTCAGACGACCCACTTAAAATCCGGACCGGATCCGGTGACTTTTGGGGGGAGCTGGAGGAGGCAACCGGAAATCTTGGGAAATGCTATGAGTGGAGGGGTCGAGATGAAACTTGGTGGGAAGACCCCTAGCAAACACTAGATACATAATTGACATGACCGAGCCGATTCGGGCACTGTCGGGAGAGTGGAGGGAGGGGGAATCCGGAATCTTGAGGTATTTATAACTTTTGAACGGGTGACCGCGATCTCGATGAAACTTGATATTTGGAACAACCTCATGCCTCAGACGACCCACTTAAAATCCGTACCGGATCCGGTGACTTTTGGGGGGAGCTGGAGGGGGCAACCGGAAATCTTGGGAAACGCTATGAGTGGAGGGATCGAGATGAAACTTGGTGGGAAGACACCTAGCAAACACTAGATACATCATTGACATAACCGAGCCAATTCGGGCACTGTGGGGGGAGTGGAGGGAGGGGGAATCCGGAATCTTGAGGTATTTATAACTTTTGAACGGGTGATCGGATCTCGATGGAACTTGATATTTGGAAAGGCCTCATGCCTCATACGACCCACTTAAAATCCGGACCGGATCCGGTGATTTTTGGGGGGAGCTGGAGGGGGGCAACTGGAAATCTTAGGAAACGCTATGAGTGGAGGGATCGAGATGAAACTTGGTGGGAAGACACCTAGCAAACACTAGATACATCATTGACATGACCGAGCCGATTCGGGCACTGTCGGGGGAGTGGAGGGAGGGGGAATCCGGAATCTTGAGGTATTTATAACTTTTGAACGGGTGACCGGATCTCGATGAAACTTGATATTTGGAAAGACCTCATGCCTCAGACGACCCACTTAAAATCCGGACCGGATCCGGTGACTTTTAGGGGGAGCTGGAGGGGAGAACCGGAAATATTGGAAAACGCTATGAGTGGAGGGATCGAGATGAAACTTGGTGGGAAGACACCTAGCAAACACTAGATATATCATTGACATAACCGAGCCGTGCCTACTCGTAACAAGTGCCATATGAGCTCGTAGCTCTTGTTTTTCTTGATCAGCTAATTATCCCTCTAGCATGATGTGCGAGGGATAAATATAAATTCGGATATTTCGGTTGCACTTCCGGCAAACCGGTCTCAGCGAAAAAAACAAACAACTAAATCATAAAATCCAACACAATACCAACAGAAAAGTAATGCGGAACCAACAAAACATACAAAGATATGTAACTAAAAACCAGAAGAACGATGCGGGTTGAAACGACAAACAAATTCAAATAAAATAACGAATATTAAAATGTGCGTGTTAAAAGTGTATATGTACAAATCTGTGATTATTTTACAATTCTGATTCTGTGTCTATTTACAATTTACCAATTCCCTGGGAAAGCGCAGAAGCTTTCACCCAGCAATTATATAATCCTTCGCTTTTCTCATCACTGTACAAATAATTTCACAGAACTGTGAAATATTCTGTGAAATATAAAATTTGCCTCTTCGTGGGTTTGTTCTGATGATTTGTAAGCAAAACCCTTGTGATTAGGATGATCATGGACCCTTGGACATCCGGGTATCGTTTGGTAAAAAGTATTTTATTTTTTAAGTTAGCCGTAATGATGCGCACTTTAAAGGAGCTAGAACGTCATCTGTAAGCAAAACCCTTGAGACAAAAACGATAATAGGCCCTTGGGAATCATTCATACATTCGTCTGGTCAGAGTATTTTTTCACTTTTCGGTTAAGATGCGCACTTTAAGGGTGCTAGAGATAATTTTTTTAAGCAAAACCCTCGCGGCACAAATGATCATAAGCCGAAATGTATCCTTTGATCTAAAGTAGGCTACTCTTTTGACCTTTGCAGTTACGATGCGCACTTTAAGGGAGCTAGAAATTCATTTGTAAGCAAAATCCTTGAGGCAAAAATTGTCAGAGGCTCATGAGGATCGCGAAAATATTCAGTTTGCTTAAAAGTATTTGTTTTTACTTTGCAGTTAAGATTAGTACTTTAAAGAATGGTCGGATTTTGGAAGTGACGACTTATCATCCAATCTTGTCGAATCGCTGATTTTCCGGCCAAGTTTCATCTTCCTAGCACACCTGGAAGTACCTTAACTTGCGATTACCGGTATACCCCCAAAGTGTCTGGATCCAGTCAAGTTGGGTAAACGATCCATCTAGACCAGATGCATGTTCTTCCCAACAAGTTTCGCTCCAATCCCTCCATTCTAACCATTTCTCGAGATTTCTGGTCTCCCCCCCCCCCAACTCCCTCACAGTTGTGTAATACGGTCCGGACTTCAAACGGGACATCAGTGATGTGTCATCCTTACCTTAGACCTTAGATCCTCCTGTGCCTCCAGAGGCGCCCATGGCGTCCAAGAAGAGTCTCCAGTCGTCTCTGAAACTTGCGGCTGCGACGATGCCTTCCCACGCCGGCTGTAGTGAGGCATCAAACTGCCGCAGGTCTTTGTTGTAGGTACGACGGAGTGTGTTTTGGGGTCTTCCTGTGCGGCGGGTGCCTTCGGGTAACCAGAAAATCGTGGACTTGGGGATTCTGGAATCGTCCATGCGCAGCACATGTCCGAGGTAACTCCATCTACACCTTCGAATGGTCACATGAGGGACGGTTGACCTGTGATGGTTCTTATGTGCTTGTTCGTTACCTTCTGGGTCCAGTGGATGCCAAGAAGTCTTCGGAGGCACATGTTTTCAAACCACTGAATTCTCCGCTCTTGGTCTTGGTTGAGATGCCATGTTTCAGATACATAGAGGAGGACGGGCACGACGTTGCTGTTAAATAGGCGGAGCTTAAGCCGGAGGGAGAAAGTACTCGACCTCCAAACTTTTTTGAGCCTGGTGACGGTGCTGTTAGCCCGTCCAATTCGGGCGGTGACTTCTTTGGCTGTAGATCTTGTGTTCTTCATGGTGCTGCCAAGATATTTGAAATGAACCACTTGTTCTACATCGTTGTCGCCACATTTTATGTTCATAGGTGAATCGCTGGTTGCCATGCCTTTAGTTTTGCTGGCGTTGATATTGAGTCCAAAACCTTCTGCTTTTTGTTGGATGCTCGTGAGCAGCGCTTGAAGTCATGTTTTGCAGGTTTAGAGGATGGCAATATCGTCAGCAAAATCTAGGTCACTGAGCAGGCGATCGTTTAGGCGTAGCCCGGTTGAGTCGACGCTTCTCAACAGGAAGTCTATGACGACCGCAAACAGTAGTGGGGATAGGACACACCCTTGTTTTACCCCGGAGAGAATCGGGAATTTACGTGAAATTCCCTCTGCTGTCTTCACACAACTTCTTGTATCTTCGTACATCGCCATTATGAGATTTATTATGGTATCTGGGATACAATAGTGGCGAAGGAGCTTCCAGAGTGACTGGCGGTCTAATCAGTCGAAAGCCTTTTCAAAATCTATGAAGATCATGTAGAGCTTATTGTGACATTCGCAGATCTCTTCCGTGAGCATCAGCAGGGTGAATATCAGGTCTGTGCAAGAACGGTTTGGGCGGAAGCCATGCTGCTCATCACGCAGGTATTCATCTAGGTGACGTTGTATTTGGGACAGGATAATGTGGGACAACAGTTTGCCAGGGATCAAGAGCAGGCTGATGCCTCGCCAGTTGTTACAGAGCGTGCCTTCTTGCAGAGTTTTACGAGCGTACTGTGGCGCCAGTCTGAGGGTACTTTTGCTGCTGTCCAGATGGTTCCGAAGAAGTCTTTCCAGTGGGTAATACAAGTGTCCATGGAGGATTTCTGCTGTGATGCGGTCGTCTCTTGGTGATCTGCCGTTTTTCAGCTTTTTGACCGCCTTCAAAATTTCGTCTTCAGTCGGGGGCTCGATGTTAATATCGAGCGAGATCAGTGGGTCTTCAAGGATGGAGATTGGCTCGTCCGGGGGTCGTCTGTTCAGGATTTTGTCAAAGTAGTTGACTCATACCTCCTTCTTTTCTTCGGAGCCGGTTACCAGTACGCCATTTTCATCCTTCACCGGGCCATCGCTGGCTCACTTCTTCCCGATGATCTCGTTCGTGATCTTGTACACCGACCTGCTTTCTCCATTCTTGTTAGCGTCTTCAGCTTTCACGGCCTTTGCTTCGTAGAAGTGGCGTTTGTCTCGGCTCGCGCTTTTTTTGACAGATTTGTCAATCTGTTTGTAGTTCTCGTCTCTGTAGAACTGACTCGCGTCATGGCAGGCAAGGAGCTCAAGTTTCGCAACTTTCCTCTCATCTATGAGCTGCCAAGTTCGGTCCAATAGCCACTGGTCCTTCGGTTTCTTGCCGTGCCCAAGAATCTTGCTTGCTGACTCATTGTAGAGGTTCTTTATCTGGTCCCATATTATCTCTTGGTCGTCTTGGTCGCTGATGTAGAGTGCTTCGAACTTATTGCTCAATTCGGTAACGAACTGGTGTGGTCCATTTGGTTTCTGACTGCTCCACCAGGGGAGGTCCATGAATACTTGTGGACGTCTCTATGAGGAAAGAGGCTGTCATCTAGAATGTGTCATCTATTCAGTTATTAAGTTTCATTCCAACCCGATTCCCCGTTCAAAAGTTACACACTACTCAATTTTACCGACTCCCCGTTCCCCCCCCCCCCCAGATAGTTGGATCGGGAAACTGATTATTTCCAGTTAGTTTGGTCGGGTCCCTGATACGCCTGTCAAATTTCATCGTCCTAGCACACCCGGAAGTACCCTAACTCGCCATCGTGGGACAGACCGCCCGACCGACAGACGGAATAGCGATCGGTATATGGCACTTGAGCTAGAGGCTGCAAGGGCACATAAAAAGAAAACACCAACACGAAAATTTCCTCCTGAATCGGGCCCTAACTGCTTCATTCTATACTGACACCTCCCTAATCTCTTTTCCATGTGCATTATGCTCCCGACGAGTGTTCGCGTATCATGTTACCCATGAGGAAAACCATTTATCTGAGAATCAGCAAGGGCTGAAATATCAAGTTATCTGAGTTTTGCCAAGTTTTTGCTAGAAGTCAATGTGTCTGGGAAAAGGCTTAAAACAGCGAAAATCGTGGATAATCTGTTAGAACACAACTTAGTTTTGCAGTATTCAGATAGTTTTGGATACTGAAACATAACGAGTAAATAATGGGAGGTGTGCATAAATGTCCATTTCCTTTCACATCTGCTTAGTCCAAAATCTACTTCTGTGTCCCATCTTTTGCTAAGGAGATCGCCCTGGGTAGTTTAGAGGCACTATAGTACAGTCAATCTAAGGTTTAACCTCAAACAAATTGCAAAAGTTTTGATTTTGGTACCATTCGAACCGGAAAAGAATTCTCTATAACATATAAGAAATCGGTCAAAATCGGACGAGGCGAAATTGACCGTTTTTCGTCTTTTCTTCTAAAATGACGACTTTTTAAAAACAACTTAATTGGCACGTATAGAAAATCGGTATAGGTAAATCTGGTACGTAGATCACGAATATGCACTTTGTTTTTGTTTTGAACGCTCATGTTCAGTTCCCCTCCCCCCCATAAATCAAGCGTCGATATAGGTCTCGAGAACAACATTACGCGAAGTTGAATCCATAAAGAAAAAATTGGACTGCTAATTCAGAGAAGAAGTCGTGCAAGTCAATTTACCCCCCCCACTCACCCACCCTCCACCCTAAACGTGACCACCCCAAATTCTTAGAATCCAATAAGCAACTTCTCACAACTAGGTAAATCATAGATTTTAGTTTGAACAAAAACTCACAGGTAATTAGAAATTGCAAAGGGATTAGAGATTCCTCACATTCATCACAGGAATCCTGTGAAGCAAAGCGCCCCCGTCTAAGACGTAGGTGCAAGTCAGACTAAGCTTTTCCCCAATAGTATCAATTTCTGAAAGTCGCTTGATAGCTTTTGCCAGCTCTGGTTTATTTGGCTTTCGGAACGTGCCAGAATCGTCAAAATGCGACGCAGGATAGGAGCAAAGCTCATATTTAAATGAAGATTCCTCGTCCATATTCAGTCTTTTGGATACAGTTAGAAGACGCTGAAACAGCAATGAAGGGTCAAAACGGTGGATTTCTCCTCCATTTTTTTGCTTCGGCGTCATAAGGACTGCCTGATCCTTCCGTTTGAACGAATGCTCCTTCAGCGATTTCCCTACCATTCCGTCAAGAATCTTCTTCCCGACTTCTGCTTCGTCGGCGTTCACGTTTTCTGCAGCAGCCATGCCAGTAGCAAGGCTTCGAAGCGATAGCGGATCACCCTCGAAAGGAGACGACTGCTCGACAAAGTCAATAACTATTTGTGTGTCTTTGCAGTCTCTCTGATGCCTTGAAAGACCAGACTCTTTGTGCTGGTCGCTTGTGTGATACGAAACATCCGTCAGTTCTTGCATCCGAAGATTAACGTGAGCACATGCTGGACGTCCCATTACCCACTGAAGTCTCTGTACTTCCGTCATTCCTCTACCTCTAGTCAATCCGGTTGCCGTTTTCAGATTTCTCATCAATTCTTGTTCTATGACCAAATCTGTAGATAAACGGGCCCAAAATCTGTCCGATCTTCTCACAACGTGCAAACCTTTTTCGAAAGACTGGAAAAGTGTTGGGCTTGTATGTTCAAGTCTGTTCATCTGCTGCAGGTACAGCCTCGCCGACTTCGTGTAGTTGTTGTGACCAGCTGCTGCGAGGTAAGGGAGCGTGTAGGAAACTGTTTGCAAATGAAGTTTCTATTGACCTATACGTTCAGCTCTGAGGAAATTTCGAAGAATGGCAATCATGTCCATGTACTGGATCCACAGTTTTCCTGTTCGAGTCTCGTGACTTCGCTCTGATTTAAGAGCCGACAGATAAGCTTTGACCTTCACGAGACTCGAAGACTGGGAGATATGATCAAGACAAGCTCGTCCATCCATTACTTTCTCATATAGGTCTTTGATTTCACTAAGCTGAACCGTATTCAATGCAAGTTCTGTATTCAATTCAAGTTCTGCATCTGAATCTTCGTCTACAAGTTCCTTTATCAGAATCGAGTGAAGTGCTGCGTCTAAAATGGTATGGGCTCGCAGTGCTCGAGAAATAGCCTTACCACTTAGAAGATGAGGAACTGTATCGGAAGCGTACATCAATTCAAAGATTTGATTGGGTGTACGTCGGGGGGGGGGGGGGGGGGGACAAAATATGCAAGATACTAGGACACGATTTTTTCCTGGCATTTCGGAATAGGAAGTGTAAAAATTCTCTGCGTGGATCCGACTTCGTGTAATCCAACGTATATTAATGCACGCTTTATGTCGCGCGTGTGTGTGGGGGGGGGGGGGGGGGGGCAAACGGCTCAGGGATGGTCAAAACACAGAACCGAGTCCATATTCGTGATCTACGTACCAGATTTGCCTATCACCGACTTTTTAATTTTTTTTAATTTAATTTTTTTTTAAAGTTAATTTTTTTTTTAAAGTCGTTATTTTAGAAGAAAAGACGAAAAACACGTCAATTTCGCCTCGACCGATTTTGGCCGATTTTGTATATGTTGTAGGGAATTTTTTTCCGGTTCGAATGATACCAAAGTCAAAACTTTTGCAATTTGTTTGAGGTAACCCCTAAAATTAATTTAGATTGACTGTACTACTAAGACCGTTTGAATCTGATATGTTATGGGGAACCGGGTTTGGCGTGCAGACGCACTAGTAGACAAAAAGGAACGTCGCAGTTCTCGCCAGCGACCTCGTACGCATTTCTCCCACATGTCACTAGGCTTATGCAACAGAATAACAACAAATGAGTAAACAATTCCTGAGGTGTTGAGTGTGAATTTTTCTCTCAAAGCGATAAACAACCGCATGGACGATAGGCCGGAGAGAAACAACAGAGATGATAATAGGTGTTTAGCTTGGGTTGGGATTAGGTCGTTTCCTAGGTAGGCCTTCGAAATGATCGTCGAGGTTCTACACGGGTCTAAAGTAGGGGAGAAGGGCCCTCGATCTGCAGGGCCCAGATTCGTCATTTTGATTTTAAAGGCGAGCTATCTTTCGAAAAAAGTATGGCTGGGACGTTGTCTCAGTTGTTCTGGATGTGCTGATTGTAACTTCGGTGCTCTCTGTTCAATTTTGAAGTCTGTGTTGAGACAAGTTGTTTTAAGCCATTTAAATGGAAATTTTTGGGTTCACAAAAGGTTGAAAAGTCGGTATAAATTTTTGCAGAAGAAAAAACTATCGACGGTGTCGTTTATGAGCGGGAATACAAAATAAATAGCTTGTTTTTAGTGCGGATACAGTGTAATATAATAATCTTTGTAAGAGAGCCTTTACCGTTAATCAGCAACGTCAGACATCCTTTTTGGGATCCCAAAACGTAAGTGGAGGGATACCTATGACATCGCAAAAGTTGTCCGTCTGTGCGCACTATAACTCTTGAAGGGAATGAGATATTTTGATGAAACTTGGTGTGAGGATTCTTTGGGTCAAGAGTAAGGTCGAGTTCACAGATGGGCTCTGCAGCCCTACATTTAGGGGTGGGGGTTTGAATTAAGGGGCAAATGAAATATTCTTAAACAGATAATGTGATAGTAGATTATGGGTTAAGAAGACATGCTGAACACGATGGTGAAAACCATGGTCATCAGACAAGTAGTTCGCCCGGAATCCGGCCAAAACTGGAAAGTTTGTTAAAAGTAAAAGTTGTATCTGAAGTTGATTAGATGTTCGATTTAGAGGTAAGAAGACATGCTGAAACGAAGGTGAAAACCATTTTTTTGCCGTACAAGTAGTTAGTCCGGAATCCGGCCAAAACCGGAAAGTTTGTTAAAAGTAAAAGTTTTTTTTTAAGTTGATTAGACGTTCGATTTACGGGTAAGAAGACACACTGAACCTGTATATGACAATCTTTTTTTTTACCGGCACATACAGTTCGTTCGGAATCCGGTTGAAACTTTATTTTTTATAAGTTAAAGTTTTACTTGAAGTTGGTTAGAAGTTCTTTTATATGGATACGGAGATACGCTGAATTCGTTTCTGAACTTTTTTTTTGACAAGTATGGTAGTTCGTTCGCAATTGTCTGGATCAAATATTAGATTTTGGGATCCCGTCGAAACCTTTGGTCTGGTTTTTTACTTTGCCAAAGTACAGACTTCAGTTTCACAAAATTGGACATTACAAGACCCCTTGAAAAGATGGTGTGCCATGGCCCTAGTACGAGTGACATGCCTAACCCGGACCAATGTATGTCGAACGTGGACAGGGGTGGGACATGCTCGGCACTTTTGACCAAATTCAGGAAAACCACTTTTGCTCACAGCAGGATAAGAATCGGGAGACAATTTTTTACAAAGCTAGGCAAGACATGAACTATCGAAAAGAGTGCCAAACGTGGGCCCTTGTCCCCTACCGGAAGGGGTTCAGCGACTTCATCTACATGCCAAATCAAGCCCTTGCTGATTTTGTGACTGTGGCTCAAGCCTCCCGTTCTACAGAAATGTTTGCAGAAACTATAAAAAAGATTCTGTGTAAGGGAAGAGGAATACCTGCGGATTGATTTTTAGAGTTTGGACATTGTTTCAAAGGTTCACTACAGGTCTATGCCATAGGCATGCTGCACATTTTGGTGCAGTTCGCGCAGGTCGAACCGGCTACACTTCATGGGAGGTAGGACTTGGTTTCAGAGCGAGAATGACTGTGAAAATGCAATCGGTATTGTGCGACGGCTCCTGATAGATCCAATCAGTGACTGGTGTCGGGCTTCAATTCTTCTTTAAAGAGCTTGCAAACCTCGGTTAAGTGAAAATTAAGGAAAGTAGACATGGGCGCTTATTCCCCTGAATCAGTGGTTAAAGAAGAGTGAGCTCACCCCCAAAGTTCAACCAGATTACGATTCTGGTTGCCGGGAAGAATCCCCCTAATTCTTGAGAAGCACAAAAATAGATGTTTGGCTCGCGAAAAATGAGACCAATATCGCACCTGGACTCCCAGCTGTAGACTTGACGCAGCTCCGCAGCACTCGTAAGCGACGTCAGGTTCTCCCTGGTTTCTGCGAATGTTTTCCACTGCGCTTTCCACAGGTATATTCGCCACCGAAAGGGTGTAGTCGGCCCCCAATTCCTTCGCGAAGTCCAGACGCGACTGCAAAACGTCTGAAAAGCGTCGGAAGGTCAATGTTCTAATGTAGTGTAGCAGACACGCACGGTTATGTATTGTCGTTACCCCGCGCGACTTTCAAAAACACCATTATGTGACACAACATGCCCACTATTTGGCAAGCATGGAGAAGATGTCGTTTTTGGGATCCCAAAGCGTAAGTTGAGGGATATCTATGACTTTGTAAAAGTTGTCCGTCTGTCAGCACGATAACTCTCGATCGGAGTGAGATATTTGGACGAAACTTGGTGTGACGATTCTTTGGGTAAAGGGACAACTCGAGTTCGTAGATGGACTCTGTAGCCCTACATTTAAGGGGGGGGGGGGTGTTCAAATTAAGGGGAGAACCAAATATATTTAACAGCTAATGAGATAGCCGATTTAGGGTTAAGAACACATGCTTAACACGAATATGAAAATCATTTTCTCGCCTGACAAGTGGTTCGCCCGGAATCCGGCCCAAACCGAAAGGTTTGTTTAAAAGTAAAAGTTTTATTTGAAGTTGATTCGATGTACGATTCAGGGACAAGAAGACATGCTGAATATTTATACGGAAATCTTTGTTTCGCCTGACAAGCAGTTCGCCCGCCTGCCAAAACCGGGAAATTTGTTGAAAGTAAAAGTTTTATCTGAAGTTGATTAGAAGTTCGAATTAGGGTTAAGAAGACATACTGAATCCGGATATGAAAATCATTTTCTACCCCAATATATAGTTCGCCTGGAATCCGGCTGAAACCGGAAAATTTGTTATCACTGAAATTTTCATCTGAAGTTGATTAGAGGTTCGATATACAGGTAAGGACATATGCTGAATTCGTTTTTGAGCTCAAGTTTTTTGCCGGACGCTTCGAATCCGGCTGTGAATTTGGCAGAAGTACGGCACGAAGTTTTGATCAGTGTCGTCAAAATGACATAGCCGGTATAGGGGTAAGCACACATCCTGAATCCATATCTGAACCTGGTTTTCTCAGATGATTAGGTTTCTAAACATTAATTTTAAAAATGTTCAAGAGTCTGGCGAAGACCGGATACCTACAAGATCAAATTGTCTGGATCAAATATTAAATTTTTGGGACCCCATCGAAACCTTTGGCTTGTTGAAGCGTGCGGCTTGCGATCAACGAAGTTGATTTCTAAAAGGCAATTCCAGGGCAAAGGATTGTGAGAGCAAATTTCTGTTTGGACGTACATGTGTAATTCCACCAACGTCTGCCAGTCACTGCTCTACTGTGTAGTGGGTAATCTGCTTGCAGTAATTGGGGGTACACACGGACTGCATTAACGGGATTGCTATGAGGTGAATAACGCACAAAGCTATATGCGTCACAGGTTTATTGTGAGGGAGTTACCTATAATGAACTGCGCAAACACATCGTCGTCAGACACTGACGAGGTTAGTTATAACCCAAGAAAACACTGTTCAGCAATACTTCTGGGTAATAAAGGTGACTCACAGGTTTGATAACGCGACAAGAGGAAAGAAGGAGGTGTACTGATTCTTGGCGTTGTGCAAGGTGCTGTGCGCCTATACCATTTTAGCGATAGATAGTCCTTCAGCCGAAGCTGACTGCGAATCATATTTGACGGTAGAAAACGGATCAGTCAGCTACATTTTATTAGAGCTGTATTTTATCAAAACGAAAATGCAGAAGAATATCTACCCTTTCGACGACCCAATCGAACAGCAAAAACAGCAGCCGTGACCATAATGAAATCACAGCACCAGCTTCAACTCCAATAAATTTTTAGAGAAGAAGTTCATAAAATCAGATATATAAGGAAGAAGCTAATTGTTTTTGGGATCCCAAAACGTAAGTGGCGGGCAGAGCAAAATAATACTAGGGAGTAGCGCCAAGACTTGAAAAAGTGACACATACTCGAATAGTAGCACACTAGCACCACTAGCAATAGAGGACGTTTCTACTGAAACTCAATCAGTCGTGCAACAGCTTTGGCTCCAATAACTTCATATTCTGAACACAGCCACAAAAGATACAAACTCTTCTGTTTCCAGGATGTCTGCAGACCGCATCTTATATTTACCCGAAATTTGTAAACCCGCAAGTTTGTCTCGCTTTAAATGCCGCAAGCGTAATGGAGGGCGCTACAACTATGGCCCGCTTGTGAAGCATGGAAAGCACAGGTCTTGGAGCTATATTTTGTTCTGGTGGCGGGATACCTACGACATAGCAAAAATGTCCGTCTGTCCCTCAGTCTGTGAGCACGATAACTCTCGAAGGGAATCAGATATTTTGACGAAACTTGGTGTGAGGATTCATTGGGTCAAGGGTGAGGTCAAGTTCGTAGATGGGCTCTGTAGCCATACATTTAGGGGTGGGGGAAGGGGTTTAAATTAAGGGGTAAATACAATATTTTTAAACAGATATTGTGATAGTCGATTATGGGGTAAGAAGACATGCTGAACACGATGGTGAAAACCATTTTCTGGTCGGACAAGTAAAAATTTTATTTGAAGTTGATTAGATGTTTGATTTAGGGATAGGAAGACATGCTGAACACGATGGCGAAAACCATTTTCTCGTCGGACAAGTAGTTCGCCCGAAATCCGGCCAAAACCGGAAACTTTGTTAAAAGTAAAAGTTTATTTCGAGTTGATTAGATGTTCGATTTAGGGGTAAGAAGATATACTGAATACTTAGGTGAAATCAATTTTCTACCTGGACAAGTAGTTCACCCGGAATCCGTCCAAAGCCGAAAAATTGTTAAAAGTTAAAGTTTTATTTTGTAGTTGATTAGATATCCGATTTAGGGGTAAGAAGAGATAGTGAATCCGTGTATGACAATCATTTTTTACCGGGACATATAGTTCGACCGGAATCCGGCTGGAGCCGGAAAATTTGTTATAAGTTAAATTTTTATTTGAAGTTGATTAGATATTCAGTATTGGGTAAAGCACATACGCTGAGTCCGTTTTTGAGGTTTCTTTTTTCGCCGGAAAAGTAGTTCCGGAATTCGGCCGAAACCGGGAAATTGGCGAAAGTGGCAGGAAGTTTTCGTCAAAACAGATATGACTTAGAGGGGTAAACACACAAGCTGAATCAATATCTGAACTTGGTTTTCTTAGATGATTAGCTATTTGGCCTTAATATCTTTCTGAATTTTAATAGTAAAAATGTTCAAAGAGTCTGCTGTCAAGACCCAATTCTGTAGATCAAATATTTGAGTTTTTCGAATCCCATCGAAACCTTTGATATTGTTCCACAAGTTCATTTTCCAGCTCGAGGGGCTTGAGCCTGAAGAGGACCCTTGCCAAGAAGGTCCGAAATATAGCTATAATGAAATGTAGCTGACTTATCCGTTTTTCACCGTCAAAAAACATTTTGGCGTTTGTAAACTGAGACTCGGCAATTCAAATTACAAATTCTAACTAGACCTACGTTGCCCGGGCAACGTGAAGTGTTGCGGCAACCTTTGTCCGGCTTCGCCGGCTAAAGTGTTGCGAGAGCAACACTTTGGTTTTGTTTCTTCGCTGTCGGTTAAATGCTGAAATTGTCAACTTATCGAAGCTTTTAAAACGGTATGTTCTAAAAAGAATAATCACATAATCAAAAGCTGTTCTTTAGCGTTGTAAAACCAACAACAAAACAATATCGGAAGAAGGCTATTTGTAACGTTTCAGGATTAAAATACCATAGATGACACTATTAATTATTACAAAACTACCTTATTGTTTTACATTACCGTATCGTTTGTACCCGTTGCGTAAACAGTTAATCCTAGGTTATAGCGATAGACCATCGATACAAACTTTCTTACTGTCATATTTACAGAAATCGAATACAATGTGCACCAATTTTCAAAAATTTCTAGCCCCTCGTGAACCGATCTTACTTACAAGTCCGTCTCCCGTGATTGACAATAAATTCACCGGAAACAAATAATGGATGCACCAGCTATCAAGAGTTGCAAACCCCTCATCGCTGAAGATGATTATAGCATAAAAGCCGATTATTACTTACAAGTCCCATGCATGTCTTACAATTGGGAACAAAATTGTTCTTACCATCGAATACACCTGAGACAAATAACAGGTATACCAACTAGCAAAAGCTGCAAACTCCTCGTTGCCGAAGACGATTATGAGCTAACAGTCGACTGTTGCTTACAGTCGAATGTTGCTTACAAGTCCCTTACATGTCTCACAACTGGTATCGCCTATTTTTGGTTTCAGTGTGTACCTTACTCCTGAAGTTGTCAACCCCTTGAAACTTTCAAACTGGCTTATCTCATGAAGGATTTTTGTTCAGAAAATTTGATGGCATATATTTTGATCAGCTCTTCAAGGGCTATCGATTGCCCTAACCACAACAAAAGCATATCGGAAAAAGGGACTAAATTGACTTTGCAGTCAGTTGAACTTTATCCTTTTCAATCGTAGACATCGTGACGGATGAAAACTTGGAATAATATCCTATATAATCTAGTTGGTATTATAAAGCTATCCGTAACTTTTTAGGATTAAAATACCATAGATGACACTATTAATTATTACGAAACTACCTTGTTTTACATTACAGTATCGTTTGTACCCGTTGCGTTAACAGTAAATCCTAGGTTACAGCGATAGACCAACGATACAAACTTTCTTACCGTCAGATTTATATAAATCGAATACAATGTGCAACAATTTGCACTAATTTCTAGCCCCTCGTGCACCGATTCTACTGACAAGTCCCTTTCCCGTGATAGACATCAAGTTCACCGGATAAAAATAATGGGTATACCGACTAGCAAAAGTTGCAAACCCCTCATCGCTGAAGATTTGTGTAGCATAACAGCCGATTATTACTTACAAGTCCCTTGCATGTTTTACATTTGGGAACCAAATTGTTCATCAAATGACAGGTACGCCAACTAGCGAGAGCTGCAAACCCCTCATTGCCGAAGATGATTATGAGCTAACAGTTGCCTGTCGCGTACAAATCCCCTAAATGTCTCACAACTGGTATCGCCTATTTTTGGTTTCAGTGTGTACCTTACTACTGAAGTTGTCAACCCCTTGAAACTTTCAAACTGGTGTATCTCATAAAGGAATTTTTTTACCAAAAAATGGATGTCATATACTTTGATCAGCTCATCAGCGGCTATCGATTGCCGTCGAAGTTGAACTTTATCCTTTTCAATCGTAGATATCGTGACGGATGAAAACTTGGAACAATATCTTATATAATCTAGTTGATATTATAAAGCTATCCGTAACTTTTCAGGATTAAAATACCATAGATGACACTATTAATTATTACAAAATTACCTTATTGTTTTACAATACCGTATCGTTTGTACCCGTTGCGTAAACAGTTAATCCTAGGTTATAGCGATAGACCATCGATACAAACTTTCTTACTGTCATATTTACAGAAATCGAATACAATGTGCACCAATTTTCAAAAATTTCTAGCCTCTCGTGAACCGATTCTTGCTTACAAGTCCGTCTCCCGTGATTGACATCATATTCACCGGAAACAAATAATGGATATACCAGCTATCAAAAGTTGCAAGCCCCTCATCGCTGAAGATGATTATAGCATAAGCTTTTTAAACGGGATGTTCTAAAAAAAATAATCATATGATCAAAAGGTATTCTTCAGCGTTGTAAAAACAACAACAAAATAATATAGGAAGAAGGGACTAAATTAACTTTGCAGTCAGTTGTACTTTATCCTTTTCAATCGTAGACATCGTGACGGATGAAAACTTGGAACAATATCTTATATAATCTAGTTGGTAATAGAAAGCTATCCGTAACTTTTCAGGATTAAAATACTATAGATGACCCTATTAATTATTATGAAACTACCTCATTGCTTTACATTTTCGTTTCTATCCGTTGTGTAAACAGTTAATCCTCGGTTACATTGATAGACCATCGACACAAACTTTCTTACCGTCAGATTTATAGAAATCGAATACAATGTGCACCCATTTGCAAAAATTCCTAGCCCCTCGTGAACCGATTCCTACTTACAAGTCCCTCTCCCGTGATATACATTAAGTTAACCGGAAACAAATAATGGGTACACCAGGTAGCAAAAGCTGCAAACCCATCATCGCAGAAGATTATTGTAGCATAACAGCCGATTATTACTTACAAGTCCCTTGCATATCTTACCATTGGGAACCAAATTGTTCTTACCATCGAATACACCGGAAACAAATAACAGGTATACCAACAAGCAAAAGCTGCAAACCCCTCATTACCGAAGATGATTATGGGCTAACAGTCGACTGTTGCTTAAAAGTCCCCTATATGTATCATAACTGGTATCGCCTATTTTTGGTTTCAATGTACCTTACTATGAAGTTGTCAACCCCTTTGAAATTTTCAAACTGGTGTATCTCATGAAGGAATTTTTGTACCAAAAAATGGATGGCATATACTTTGATCGGCTCATCAATGGCTATCGATTGCCGTCGAAAAAAAAATTCTACCTGTCTTAGTTCAAAAGTTGACTTTTTTGCCGTAGGCCAACTTTCTAACGTCACGACTTAGAAAGGAGCAAAGGATAAGCTCTAGTTTCTTTAGCAATGAGAGAACTTTTAAAGTTTAAGAGGCACATCTGATACCGTTACTCTACCACAAACCAAAGTGCAAAAAAAAAAATTATAAACTCAGCTGAAATCGTCGCAGACATGGACAGAAACAATAGATGGCAGCACTTTCGGACCCGTGGGAAAAAGCCACTTTTTTGTCTCTGTAGATTTTTCTATTTATCACTCAAAGAAGATATGTTGGCTGTGGGGCCGGGTAACTGCCGCATATATTTAACACTTATAGATTTTAGTCCATCTTCAATTTGAAACTGGTGCCTGCCTGCTTGCGTGCTAGAACGGAGCTTTCCACTCGAAAGCAGAAACATCTTTTGATGAAACGAAAGGTTCGCTACACAACTTCAGATAGTCCTCTCTGACATAGGCTATACAACTCCACTTCACTTCGCAAACCGTAGGCTCTGGCTCGATGACAAGCAAAAACCATCCTTATTGGCCCCAGGCAAGAGTTCTACGGAGCTTTCCAAAATGTAATGTCATATTCATCAATCCGGCCTAAGGTCCACACTTTCCGTAAAAACCGCACAGGTTAGACCCTTCTCAGTTACCAGGAATAAAATGAAATCGGAGTCATAGGAAAAAAAAAAAAAAAAAAAAAAAAAAACGAGGACAAAACCAAAGTGTTGCTCTCGCAACACAATAAAACCTACACATATCATTGCTATGTCCGTTAGAAGGGCTAGTCCCGTAACGTCCTCTAGTAGAAAGTCCAGAACCCCGAAATAAAAAGGTCTCTTTCTGAAACGCTCTGAACCAAAAATTTCCCTGTATAAACTCGTCCGCGACTGTATAAGAAAGTCTTAATAGCATATAGCACAGTTCAGGCTTATCCCGGATCCTGCCGAGGGTCCCGCACTCCTTGTTGTCTGATTGTTTACAACTGATCCAAAAGCTTTTGAAATGAATTTCAGTTTTTGATTTTTCATTTTCCAATTTCATTTTCTGAATTTCGGTAGTGTGCCTGAAAACAAGACGAACGACTAAATCAGTGTTGCAGTTCTCCGTTCACGGGCGTCGCTAGCCAAAACTCGAGGGGGCCACCCATTTCAGCTTTTCTTCGCGTATGGAATAGTAATTTTCGTGATAACAGCAATCGTTGAAGTAGACGTATCTCCGAGCTCTGGGGCGGTTGGCTTGGGCGTGAGAGGTGACCACTTCAAAATATAGGACTGGCAGATGTCCGGTAAGGAAACAATAGCCAAGAAACACACCACCACATGCGAGAAACTGCACGAATTTAAAGAAACATTAAAGCTAGCCTTTGTATGGTTATGGTAAGTATGTATGTATGTATGTATGTACGTAATAACAGGAGTTCGCTTCCGCAATAGCACGACCCGCAGCTGTTTATGACGACTGTATATCAGTCAATGAAAATGAGCGACGCAGGCACATTTTGAACTAGGCTATGAGTTTTATCGGGCAAAACACTACTTCCCCCAACAAAATCTAGCTTTTAACGATGCCCAAGCCCCGAACTTCCAAGCCTATAAATTGAAATTTTTTTGGAATCCTGTATCATCAGGACGTCTTTTTGGAATCCCAAAAAATGTGAGACATTTTGCTAGAAGTGCTTAAATTCGACCCTTTCCGAAAAAAAAAGACCGATCATCGAGAAAACAAAACTTGAAACAGAACAGACTTGTTTTGAATTTACAGTTAAAAAACAAAAAACGACACCAAATGACATGTTGCATTAATCATGCCCGTCATTAAATCCTCTCTCATTGCTCATCTGAATAACTTAAATTCTTATATTCTGTTAAAATACAAAGAATCCTTGTCTGAAACTAAGAAATTCTCGAAAATGCACGCCACAAGCAAAATCAGTTCGATTTTACTAAAATTGAGAGATATGGGTGCACAACAGACCGTGTTAGCACTTGGAGTTAAAATTGTGCTCTGCCGGGTGAAATTGACGACATGACACCTGTCTTTTGTCCATCTTGGAAGCTCAGATCGGACAATCATACTTCTCACTCTGACAAAATATGACAAAGAGATCTCTTTGTATCCAAACAACAAGAAATAGCCTGCCTCTTGTCAATCTGGCAAGCTAAAAACTGTGACTGAGAATACAACTGTTTAAGTCCCTCGAACCGCCGACGTACAAGCTGGATGTCAACTCAGTTTCTGGGTGACCCTGAACTAGCCTTACTGACTTTTCCGGGCGTACTGCTAGCCCTCATTAAGCTTTCCTGGGTGACAGCCCAGTTTAGCTCAATTGTTGTGATCGGGCACTCTGCAAGCGCCAAGCAGTTCATTTATTTGACTGAGCGCCCGATTTAACTCGTTCATTTTGACTGGGCGCTCCCAGGGAGCACCCAGTTTAGCTTTTTTTCTTTCTTCGAGGGGGGGGGGGGCTGATGGTGGTGCACACACCCCGCCCACCATAGTGACGCCCCTGTCCGGTAATCAACTTTATTAAACAAATAACTTCAAAACCAGATCCCAGAGTTCGCAGCTCCTCCCTCAACAACCACCCATCTTGAGCCAGGAACCTGACACGAAGTCCACCCTAATTATCCTACCAGCTAAAAATAAATAAATCCATGAGACCAAAAATCTCAAATACATCCATTAACAAGAGCTACGAGCTCATATGGCACTTGTACGAGTAGGCTGTACAAGAAAGTAGATGAAAACGTCACAAAATACACCCGCCATCCAAAAAGGCGGTTCGGAAATAGAAATAGGATATTTAGTTTCACTCATTTCTGAGCAGTTCCGGCATCGTCTCGATTGCAAATGCACATGACTGTTCAAACTTTCATCCCAATAATTCCATTTGTTTGATCCCTAGACGTGCTACACGATTTCCGGTACTCACTCTATTTCCACCTACCGTGGCCGAATCTGGTTCGGAATAAAAAAAAATCGACCACCTAAAGCATCTTCGTTTATACCATCTACCAAGTCACTCGAAATCTGAGTATTTTTGGAAAGTTCCGGTACCCCCCCCCCTTCCCACCAACGTTGTCGGAGCCGGTTCGGGCCCAATCTCTTAATTCCCTCATCAAGTTTGACTGAAATTGGAGCACAGCCTATCTGCAAGTTTCCAGTACCCCCCCCCCCCCCTACCTTGGCCGAAACCGGCCCAGACGCCAAATAACAAATCTAGGCCGCATAAACTCGGCACTGTCGAATTGCATCTCATTCGGTCCATCCGTTTGGTTTTTGTGCATGTCAAAAGTCCCCCCAACCCCAATTCCCCTAATCGTGGTCGCATATGGTTCGAACGCATGTTTTACATGTCGAGGCCATCGATTCGTATCACCCATGAAGTTTCACTCGAATCAGACCACTCGTTCGCAATTTATAGAAGTCCATATTTCTCTTCTCTTGCTCCCCCAAAAATGCTCGGATCTAGGAACGGAAGTTTCCGGGGGTATGTTGTGTCAGGTTTTTAAGTCAAGATAATTCGGGTCGCTAATATGCCTGCAAAGTTTCGTTGTCGTTTTACATCTGGAACTATTCTAACTCACGACTACCGGAATTCCAGGAAACCCCCTCCAACTCCCCCCACAGAGCCCCGAAACCATCTGGCTCCGTCAATTTCATCTAGGCCTAATGCTTGTACCATCCATTAAGTTTCGTCCCAATCCCTCTACTTTTAGAGTTTCTTGAGTTTTCCACCCCCCCCCCCATCCCCACAGGTATCGGACCCAACTCGGACGTGACACTGAACGTCCGAGGCGATAGCTCACCAGACAAGTTTCATTCAAATCCGATCACCCGTTCAAAAGTTATGCACGCCACTAGATTCCGGACTCCCCATCCACCCACTCCCCCCACGATGGTCGGGTCGGGGAAACGGCTGTTCTCAAGTCAATCTGTTCGGATCCCTGACATACCTGCCAAGTTTCATCGCCCTAGGACATCAGGAAGTATGCCGAACTCGCGGGATCGCTAGAAATCCGGACCCCCACCCCAACTCCCCCACAGTGCCCTGATCCGGTCCGGTTATGTCAATGACGTGTCGAGGACCTGTGCTTGTTTTTCCCACCAAGTTTCATCCCGATCCCTCCACTTTAAGCGTTTCTCAAAATTTCCGGTTCCCTCCTCCAACTCCTCCCAGTGTCATCGGATCCGGTCCGGTTATGTCAATGACGTGTCTAGGACCTGTGCTTGTTTTTCCCACCAAGTTTCATCCCGATCCCTCCACTTTAAGCGTTTCTCAAAATTTCCGGTTACCTCCTCCAACTCCCCCCAGTGTCATCGGATCCGGCCCGGATTTAAAGTGAGGTGTCTGAGACACAAGGTCATCCTAAATATCAATTTTCATCAAGATCCGATCACCCGTTCAAAAGTTATGCACGCCACTAGATTCCGGACTCCCCATCCACCGACTCCCCCCACGATGGTCGGGTCGGGGAAACGGCTGTTCTCAAGTCAATCTGTTCGGATCCTTGACATACCTGCCAAGTTTCATCGCCCTAGGACACCAGGAAGTATGCCAAACTCGCGGGATCGCTAGAAATCCGGACCCCCATCCCAACTCCCCCACAGTGCCCTGATCCGGTCCGGTTATGTCAATGACGTGTCTAGGACCTGTGCTTGTTTTTCCCACCAAGTTTCATCCCGATCCCTCCACTTTAAGCGTTTCTCAAAATTTCCGGTTCCCCACCCCAACTCCACCACAGTGCCCTGATCCGGTCCGGTTATGTCAAAGACGTTTCTAGGACCTGTGGTTGTTTTTCCCACCAAGTTTCATCCCGATCCCTCCACTTTAAGCGTTTCTCAAAATTTCCGGTTCCCTCCTCCAACTCCCCCCAGTGTCATCGGATCCGGCCCGGATTTAAAGTGAGGTGTCTGAGACACGAGGTCATCCTAAATATCAATTTTCATCAAGATCCGATCACCCGTTCGCAAGCTAAAAATACCTCAAATTTTGGCTTCACCCTCCCTCCACTCCCCCCCCCCCAGATGGTCGAATCGGGGAATTGATGATTTCCTATTTAAGCTGGTCGGGTCCCAGACATGCCTGTCAGTTTCCATCGTCCCAGCACATCAGGAAGCACGGAACTCGCGGGATCACTACAAATTCGGACTTCTCCCCCCCCCCCAACTCCCCCAAAGTGAGCGGATCCGTTCCGGTTATATCAGTCACGTATCTAGGACTTTTGCTTGTACTTTCCACCAAGTTTCATTCGGATCCCTCCACTCTAAGTGTTTTCCAAGATTTCCGGTTTCCCCCTCTAACTCCCCCCAGTGTCACCGGATCCGGTCTGGATTTAAAATGGAGGGTCTGAGACACGAATTCCTTCCATGTATTAAGTTTCATTAAGATCCGATCACCCGTTCGTAAGCTAAAAATATCTCATTTTTCCTATTTTTTCTGGATTCCCCCTCCCTCCACTCCCCTCCAGATGGTCGGATCGAGGAAGCGACAATTTCTAATTTAATCTGGTCCAGTTCCTGATATGCTTGCCAAGTTTCATCGTCCTAGCTTATCTGGAAGTGCCCGAACTAGCAAAACCGGGACCGACAGACCGACTGACGGACAGAAATAACAATCGCTATATGGCACTTGAGTAAGCTCAAGTGCCATAAAAATCTCTAGATATCTCTTTATCGCTCACATATGCCGTATCTCTTTTTATGAAATAAACCCCGCGAAGACCCGGAAATCCTGCAAAAATGGATAATCCCTCGCACTGGAAAGACGTAACTAAATCTATGCTCGTCGACGTTTCGCTGTGGGGACGAATTTCGGTACCACCGGAGGTATATCTTGGGGCCATATTCAATCGAGAAATTTTAAATCACAACTCTTACTATAAGTGATCTTTCCACGATGAAATGGCTCAGAGATACCGCTTATCTAAATACCATTACTTATCACGTGAAATTAGCGACGTTCTTGTTAGCTCTTGTCACCTTTATCCAGCCTTCGGGCTCTCCGAGGCGGCGGCTGGACGCAAAATATTCGAAAACAGAACGCGCCCTGTTTTTAAAACCAAGCAAAACCAAAGAAGTCCAAAACAGACGCTAGACTTTTTCAACCATAGTTGCGTTTTTGCAGATACCATGGTATCTGATACCACGGTCTAAATTCGTTTTCGCTGTTATCGTGGTATCTGATACCACGGTCAAAAGGCGTTTTTGCAGTTATCGTGGTATCTGGCCAGTTACAGATACAAGGGTACGACCGTGGTAACTGGTCGTGGTATCTGAAAAAGTCATCTCACTTTCATTAATTTATGTCAAATTGGTGGGAAAGAAGTTTGTCACTTAGTGATGTGATTGGATATCGGTTTTTCTTTTGGGATGACTTCGAAAAGCGCAATTTCGGCAATTGTCGTTTTTTCAGAGCAACCGTATATCAGATACCACGGTAACTGCAAAAACGACTAATTGCAGGTCATGTTACCGTGGTAAAAGATACCATGGTATCTGCAAAAACGCAACTCATGTCTTCCAAAATGAAAAACAACACTTAGAAGCTGTTCATGCCTGGAAGCGTTGTCGGCGGATGTTGAAGCTTTCGGACAAGTTGCGTGACGGGCAAAACTTGGCAGGGCCGAAAATTAGCAGGTACAAAACGAAACAATAGGGAATGCTGGGGATTTCAGAAGCTGGAGCTAGGATGATACAAAAAGCAGAATAAGCAAAAGGGGTCCTTTAATCGTTAGTGGGGGCTGTCATCGGAGACTTTTTTCGGGACAGATTTGCTAGGGCACGTTTTAGAAGTAGATGTACTAGAGATAAATCGTTTTTGGGATTCCAAAAGGATACATTTCGTGAAGTGCGTCCGTTCGCCCGTCTGTTAGCACGATAACTAAATTGAGATACTTTGTGCAGACTTGATGTGAGGATTCATTGGTCAAGTTCGGGAACGAGCCCGAAACAAATGTTTTATAAAAGCTGTTATTCTGACCGGAAAAGTAGTTGAACCGGACTCCGGCAAACCTCACGAAGTCGTAGGTATGCTTTTGGGATCCCAGAAACGGAAATTTTAGAAAGAACAAATCCTACGATAAAACTTTTAAGGCGGTGTATGTAGAGATAAAGAACATGTTGAATCAGAATATTCTAGGAGTTTTGGACTAGCACTGATACCCAGGCCGTATTTTTTTTTTTTTTGGGGGGGGGGGGGGGGTGCCTTTCGGGGGGGGGGGGGGGGGGGGGGGGGGTACCTGCTGGTCGGACAAAAAAGTAAAACAAACCCATCGATCAGAGGGAAAGCCTATAAAAATTATTATTTTTGTATGTTTCGGGGGGGTTTCACCCCCCCCCCCCCCCCCCTGGATACGGCCTTGCTGATACCCCTTCGTAATAAGGGCTAGTCAACAAAAGACAAAATGGAATTGTAACTGATATGGTTAAGTGGTTGGTTTACAAGGATAAATAAACATTCTTTGAGCCCAAGCTGACTTTGAAACATTTATTCAAATAATGTTTACAACGGATACGTCAGCTACGATTCTTCATCAGCGATATTTCGGCCCTTCTTGGCAAGGGTCCTCGTCAGGCTGTCAATCCTCTGGTTCAACTTCGGGGACGAAGCCAAGAAGGGCCGAAATATCGCTGATGAAGAATCGTAGCTGACGTATCCGTTGTAAACATTGTTTGAATAAAAGGGATAAATAACAAGGCCACCGGATCTGGTCTAGAAGGGAATATCTAAGACCCGGTCTGGATTTACTTCTGGGATCCCATCCAAACCTTTGGTCTTGTTTTTTGAGGATTTACTTTGTCCGGTTCAAAAGGGGACGTTTGCTAGGGACATTTCTTGCCCCTTAAAGTCTCTGATTTCTAGAATCTCGAAGTCACGTAAGTGACCTGGTATTTACAATTGCTTGTTTGTTGATTGTTTTTTGTTATATTGTGGCCCACGTTGGCCTTATTTGAAATAAAATAAAAAAAATAAAACCGTAGCGTCCGTAGGGCAAGGGATACATAAGACTTCCGTCCGTCAATCTCTTAGCACGATGCTTTTCGAAGAGTTTGAGATACCTTGTCCAACCGCGGTACAGGTTAAATTCGTAGATGAGCCCTATAGGCTTACCATATATTGACTATATTTAACGGTGTGATATATTAGGGGATGAACAGATATTTTTGTCCAAACTATTTTATTATTCAAGCTATTTAGGGATAACGAGACATGCTGAATCCATATCTGAACTTCATTTTCTTGCCAGACAAGTAATTCACCTGGAATCCTGCCAAAACTGGAAACTTCGTAGACGTATCAAATTTGTATGAAGTCGATTAGAGATTTAGTATAGAGGTAAGCAGACATGCTGAATCAAGCTTTGAATCAATTATTTTCTTGGCGGATAAGCAGTCCGCCCAGAATTCGGACAAAACCGCAAACTTGGCAGAAGTAATGCGGCTTTCACACTGAGAACGCAAGAAGCTTGCGTTGCGTTTGCGTAGAGTCAGCGTTGCGTCTGTCTTGCGTCGGACCTTTCACACCGTGAAGGCTTGTGCATTGCGCTTTCAGAAAATGGCTAGTTCTGATGAAGACTTAAAGAATGATGCTTGGACTGAACATGGAGCCTATAGGCAAATTTATACAGTTTGTAGAATGTTTAGAGGTAATTTTGTATTATTACTATTTGCTACTTGAAGGAGACAAGGTTCAAATAAATGTAATGTGATACAAGGTAAGGTCAAATTACCAGTCATGCTCTTGCTAAACTCCCTGTTGATGATTTAACAAATTGATAACCATGTATTATTAATGAAAGTCTTGTTGTTATAGTCAGGGACCTTTTAATCACATAGTCCAGGTCTCTCTTGAACTAGTTTTACTAGTTTTTCTTCAAAAACTTCCATTTTAATGAAAATTGAAATGCTCATGCTCAGAATCTGAATGCTCATGCTCAGAATCATGCTCAGAATGCTCAGAATCAGAATTTTCAAATTGAAAATTCTGATGCGTACGCGTCGGACGCAACGTAAAAATAGAGCTCAGTTCTATTCTTGCGTTGCGTCAATTTTATAAGCGCAAGCTCCGCCTTGCGTCGTCGCAAGCGCAACGCAAGGCTTGCGTAGCTCAGTGTGAAAGGCAAACGCGTCAATGTGAAAGCAGCTTAAGCTGACATTTTCAAAAGTTGATTAGGAATTCGATAGGGCTGGGGGTATAAACCTATGGCCTAGGCATCAAATTCCTCTCGAAATTCCCTGAATACCACGAGATCGATAAATGTGTCCGGAATCTGGCAAAATCCGGCCCGAAATCCAACAGAAGTGAAAATAGTCGATTGGGTGTAGGAATGCAAACTGAATCCATATCTGTTCTTAGTTTTCTCAACGGATCAGTTGTTTGGCCATACTCTGCGCAAAAGCAGCACTTTCACACGTTTTATATTATGCTCATATAAAGATAGTAAAACTGAATCCATCTATCTCCTTTATTTTAATAACAGGTAAACGATAAGATGAGAATCGGATTCGAACTGGGAATTTCGGAAGGAATAAAATCCTGCTCTAAAATTATATAGTGGTGTAGGCTACTCATAGATAAAGAACATGTTATATCAGAACATTCAATCGCTTTTCGACTATCATTGGTATTCCGGTGGTACTCTGACCACAGGTAGTAACTTAACTGATTGCAAATAACATGTTTACTGGTCCTGGCAAAGTTGGAAAATCCACAAGACCCGATCGTCTGGGATCCTATAAAGATTCCCTTTTGCGATCCGATCACAAATCGTTCTAAGAGAGAACAAAACCTCTGAGTAGGGACAGAAACTTAAACTCATGCGGTGTAATATTCGGATGCTCAATATCTAAAACAGCACTTGCCTGTAACAGCAATGGATGCGGCCCCGGCTGCCTTGGCCACTAGGAGACAGAGAAGGCCCACTGGCCCGGCGCCCAAAATGAGTACTTTGGAACCCATCTTTACACCAGCCCTCTCAGTTGAATAAACGGCAACCGCAAGCGGTTCGATCAGAGCTCCGTATTCGTAGGATACATTTTCAGGGAGCCTAGAAAACATAGCTGTTGGAACACATAACTAAGTTGAGTGTTTCAAGGAAATCTTCTACTGGAAACAGGAACTCAATCGAAAACTCGGGAAACGCTGATGAAAAGGAAGACGAGTTTTCCTTGTTGACATTTCCCGTGGGGCTTACTTCTTTTTTCATTCCCGGAATTTGAGGAAACTGGAGTCAGCCATGCATGCAATACATAACGGAGGGGTTTCCCGCCTGTTTATCCCTCAGAAGTTGCTGGCAAAAACAGATAAGGGATAGGCAGTGGGATTAGAGAGAGAATAGCAATCTGAATCATGATTCAATCAAGGTTCCGAGCCCGCGGGCACATTTGAATCCTCTTCTTTAAACCCGGATTCAGATCCAGGAGCAAAAATCCGGACGGATCCATTTTGCGACGGTAACCAGAGGTGGGGGGAACTTCCCCCAAAACTTACACAAGTCATCGCTTTGTATAGACTATAACTTGTGATCTGTGCTCTGTTTTACTGTTAGGTCCGACCCCCCGCGGAGATTCCCCCAAATTCTTTACTGGACACAGCCTTGCTTGGTTGTTTCCCTATTTTTGCAGAATGGAACATCATTTGGTGTTTTTGAATTTCATCCCGACCGAGGCAAAGGGCGGGGTTAGCAGCCTTTTTTTTCAAATACTTTTTGGATCACAATTTTCAACCGAAATATGACTTGCAGTTGACAGCAACTTTGAATCCGGATTTGTGTATACGGCTTCGAATCTTGTCGGATACAGATCGACCCCCCCCCCAATTCTCAGATTCGCCCTTGTATAAGACCTACTGGCAGCAATAACAGCAAGGGCCCAGAGATCATTCATCCCACATAGAAAGTAAACAAGATTCGTGGTTCTCCACTTTTCTCGGAATCATTTACAGTCGGGCATCCAGTTGAATGGTGACTAACCAATTCCCAGAAAAGCATAAATGCAAGCTCCTGGACGTACTGCCAATCTAACACAGCAATGTCTGACCCAGAGCAAAATAACGATAGGGAGTAGCGCCAAGACCTAAGCTTTCTACGCTTCTATAGCGCTACCCACTACGCTTGCGGCGCTTAAAGCAAGCCAAACTTACGGGTTTAGAAATTTCTCGTAAAGCTAACATGCGGACTGCACACATCGACGAAACAGTGGAGGTTTTTTTTTTTTTTTTGCTGTGTTCAGAATACGAAATTATTGGAGCCAGCGCTAGTGCACGACTGATTGAGTTTCAGTAGGGACGTTCACTATCGCTATAGTGGTGCTAGTGTCGTTGCTCCCGATGAAAAATTTTTCTGAAAATAGTACTATGAAGTAGTATGAAAAAGTAGCATGCAGTATTAACGATGCTACTGCATGCTTCTGCTTCAAGGCTACCGTGTTACTGCATACTACTATATGCTACTATTAGCAAGACCGGATGCTACTATGGCAAGACAGGATGCTACTGGATACTAACTACACAAGATTGGACCAGTCTGAGGCACATTAAATGATAGTATTTTTTGCTATTACATAGTATTACATGCAACGTTTTCGTACTACTACGCAGGCTACAAATTTTTCATCGGGCTATTCGAGTATGTGTCACTTTTTTCGGGTCTTGGTACGATAGTGTTTTTTTGCTCTGGTCTGGCTACTAGGGTTTAACCCTGGAAGCTGAGTTGCACAAAGGATTTCAATGGGTGCTCCCCAGACCTTGACAGGAATCAACGAGGTTGAGTAAAACGAAGGTTTCACGTTGCAGAAGAGTAGCTAAGTTAGAACGACTGCTACCTCAAACGAGAAATTCTGACTGCACCATTCCGATTTTTAATGGTCAGCAGCCCACTTACCTAAAGCAAAAATCAGCAGGATGGCAGTAGTATTTAACGAGAGTACCGTCAACAGGTGGCGTTGCGCAAAACCGCATTTCTTTACACAGGTTGTACCTCCCGCTCTTGCAAACTGCGCAGAATCGGCACGATATTCCCGGCTCTATTGCTACCCGGTCTCCTAGAAATAAAGTTGTCAGTTGCAGTTAGTGTGGGTACGCCAAACAGACGGAAACTGAAGCTTGTAACAGAATGGCTAAAGCCGGGCTCCACAACCCCGTTTTTTTCAGAAATATAGCCAGGATGCTCTTATTATCAGCATTTTTCCTGGTTTTACGTTTTTTTCCAAGTTTCTAAGAAATCTGTTCAGTCGGGCACATAACAGCTTTAGGGTCCCAATAGTGCTTTTAGAGGCTTTCGCTCTGTCGAGCAAATATGGTAGAAATCTTCCAAAGTCCTCCAACAGCTATCATTCTCTTTTTGTCGGATTCTAGCAGTTTTGTTGATACGAAGATACGAATCGGTCCTCCGCTTAGTTTTAATCGTCTCTTTTCCAACAAGACCAAAGGTTTCGATGGGATCCCAAAAATTCAATATCTGATCCAGACAACTGGGTCTTGTCTTAGCCAGATCCAGTCTTCGCCAGACTCCTTGAACATTTTTACAATTAAAATTCAGAAACAGATTAAGGCCAAATAGCTAATCACCTGAGAAAACCAAGTTCAGATTTGGATTCAGCATGTGTGTTTACCCCTATAAGTCATATCTGTTTTGACGAAAACTTCCTGCCACTTCTGCCAATTTCCCGGTTCCGGCCGAACTCCAGAACTACTTGTCCGGCGAAAAAAGAAAGCTCACAGACGAAATCAGGGTATCTTCTTTCCCCAGTAATGAACATCTAATCAACTTCAAATAGAAATTTAGCTTATAACAAATTTTCCGACTCCAGCCGGATTTCGGTCGAACTATATGTCCGGGTAAAATACGATTGTCACACAGGGACTCAGCATCTCTTCTTACCCCTAAATCGCTTATCTAATCAACTAGAAATAAAACTTTGACTTCCAACAGTTTTCCGGTTTTGGCCGGATTCCGGACGAACTACATGTCCGGGTAGAAACTTGTTTTCACATAAGTGTTCAGCATGTCTTCTTGCCCTAAATCGAACATCCAATCAACTCCAAATTAAACTTTTAATTTTGACAAACTTTCCGGTTTGGGCCGGATTCCGGTCGAAATACTTGTCCGTCGAGAAAATAGTTTTCACCATCGTCTTCAGCATGTCTCCCTACCTCTAAATCGAACATTTAATCAACTTCAAATAAAACTTTTACTTTCAACAAACTTTCCGGTTTGGACCGGATTCCGGGCGAAATACTTGTCCATCGAGAAAATAGTTTTCACCATCGTCTTCAGCATGTCTTCCTACCCCGAAATCGAACATCTAATCAATTTCAAATAATAACTTTTACTTTCAACAAACTTTCCGGTTTGGGCCGGATTCCGGGCGAAATACTTGTCCGTCGAGAAAATAATTTTCACCATCGTCTTCAGCATGTCTTCCTACTCCTAAATCGAACATCTAATCAACTTCAAATAAAACTTTTACTTTCAACAAACTTTCCGGTTTTGGCCGGATTCCGGGCGAACTACTTGTCCGATGACAAAATGGTTTTCACCATCGTGTTCAGCATGTCTTCTTACCCCATAATGGACTATCACATTAGCTGTTTCAAAATATTTTGTTTGTCCCTTCATTTCAATCCCCTCCCCCACCCCTAAATGTAGAGCTACAAAGCCCATCTACGAACTTGACTGGTCCGACGACCCAACGAACCTTCTCACCAAGTTTCATCAAAATATCTCATTCACTTCGAGAGTTATCGTGCTTACAGACGGACGGACGGACGGACGGACGGACAGACGGACGGACGGACAGACGGACAACTTTTGCGATGTCATAGGTATCCCTCCACTTACGTTTTGGGATCCCAAAAAGTCGTTGCTCAAATGGCAGAGCTCCTGCCCTGTAAGCAGAGGGTCGTGGGTTCAAATCCCGGCTGAGGAGCATTTTTGTATTTCAGTTCTCTATTTATAAAAATCTATGTGTTACATATTGTATGTTCTGGTCTTTTTTTTCTTTTCTTTCATACTCCGTTTGTGACTTTTGTCTTAAAAATGGGAAATAAATTTAATTCGTTCATACAAAATTTTATTTCTATTGCTACTAGTTCCTTGTATGAATTCCATCTTTAGTCTACGCAGAATAATCAAGCTTGCTTCTATCTGATGATTGCTGGTTTGGTTTGCTGTGCGGGTTTACGAAGTACAATCGGAAGCTCAGCTGGTTAGCACAACAGCAATTCGAGCAAGGTCACGGCTTCAAATCCCGAACGAGGAACATTTTTTTCTCTTTTATTTCCTGTTACTTTGCTTTAGGCCTAGTGTGACTTCCTAGTCACACTTCCCAGTGTCACTGGGAAGAACAAACGATTGAGTATATGCCTTGAGCTCATTCGAAGGCTTTACATTTTGTTCCAGCCTTGGTAGTCCGCCTGCATTGAAGGCGAACAAATTAATCCATGGCCGAACCTGTCCTTTCTACTTACGGAAGTAGGTATTTCGTTTTGTTCAAGAAAGAACAGCATACGAAGAAAGTCAGCTAAAATAATAATAATAATAATATATTTATGGCCCGCTACGAAAAATCAAAGCGGAGTAGCAATAAAAGAAACAAAACAAACACTTCAAGAAACAAAAAGAGCAAGAAATTAATGCAAACGAGAAAGGCCACTGTGGGCAGGCAGATACTTTCGTCCCCTGGCCATCCACCTTTCCAACTCTAGTGACAACGAAATGATAAATATTCTTTGAGCCCAAGCTGACTTTGAAACATTTATTCAAACAATGTTTACAACGGATACGTCAGCTGTAATCAGGTTACAGGTTTGTTTCCTTCCCCGAAGTTGAACCAGAGGATTGACAGCCTGACGAGGACCCTTGTCAAGAAGGGCCGAAATATCGCTGATGAAAAATCATAGCTGACGTATCCGTTGTATAAATGTATAAATTTGAATAAATGAAATGAATTATTCAAAGCACATCCCGGCTACCCCGTATTTTCGCGCCACGTACGCTACTCTGCGGTGACCAGGCGTACGCTCCAGCGGCAAACCTCACGAACGACGATAAGTTGACTGGAAGGCTTACCGACTGAAAGACTCGTAACATCCCTTCCTAGTTTGACAACCGTGCCACTTGCTTCGTGACCCAGGACCATTGGCGACCGAACTGTGAACCTTCCCGTTGTTCCACGGTGCCAGTAATGAACGTCCGAACCGCAGATCCCAACACTGTGAATGGACAGGAGAACTTCTAAAAGATAAACAATTCAACAATTTAGAACAATTTCTCAAGCAGATCGAGGTGTGGAATCCCAATAACTTTGTCTACATTTGTGTTCTTTACAGTACATTTAAACTAATTATTTCAATAACATAAACTCCAGAAACATCTAACATACCCACATGAATGACGAAGTTCGAAATAGACATGGCAATGATTTTTCTTGTCGAATATCTGTCGTTTATGGCAGTGGTTCCCAACCTTTTCCGTACCACGTACCCCTAATCAAGGTTCGAAAAGATTGCGTACCCCCTTTTTCAGGCCGTGAAAAAGACGATAGATATTATCATAAATGATAAGGCATGCATGTGTAAAAATATATACAAAATCAATGAGGCAATGACTAGAGGCTGCTTTGTAGCAAATATATTTGTCAAATCTCGGCTGTCATTAGCAGCATATTTTTTCAGTCAGCCTGTTTCTGTGTTTGGTTTTGATGTTCTCCATGCTTTCATCAAGCTGCATCGCACACTTTTTCGTTAGCTTAATTCGCAACCTGAACGACAACATCACTTGCAATGTCTTCGATTCTTATTGAAATAATATTGTATGACACAGGAACAGATTTTACGGCAGTAGGCTAGCTGTTTTTGAAGCAAAATTATTTCACTGACTTTCACTAGGGCTTGGAATCAGAGGCGTCAAGCACGGTTTGACAACACCCATCCCCTCAAAAAGGTCGGCCAGACGATCAAAAAGAAAAGAGTCGGCGCGAAGCGCCGCGATTTGTCGTAAAAGTATTTACTAAAAAAAAAACAGTCGACAAAAATGACCTGTCGTTCAGTAAAAATACCTTACCGCTTAAGATACATTTTGGCTGGTGATGCCTCTGCTGGTAATATTAGGCTTTCGGCAATCAAAAATGAGTGAGGAGAGATTTTGAAGCTACAGTAAATCAGTTTTGGTTCCTTCGCGTACCCCTTGCAAGGGTCTCGCGTACCCCTTGGGGGACGCGTACTACCGGTTCGGAACCACTGGTTTATGGTATCTTTTAAAGTAATGCAATCTGTTAGATTATTCTGTTCACATAATCAGGTCATACTCGCTATCTTTTCTTCCCCTACCCCGGCCAGCCCCGCACTAGAGACACGTTACACCTTTAAACGTAGTCGTGAAACCAGGAACAATCATGTGAAAAATACTTTTCTCTTTAAAGCAGATTTGAAAACTAACCCTAACCCTATTCCATCATATTCCAATTAAACAACCAGCGCACCGCAACAGCATGCGTACTTTCGATTTTATTTTCACATTTGTTTTAATGCTTTTGCTTTCCAGCCGAATCTGGAACCTTTTCGCAAATAGCCCCGCCTCTCACGTCGTTCGTGGTTGGTTCGGTCGGAAGTACTGACTGCAGTAATCAATTATGTAGCGTTTACACGGACAAGAAATCCCGTCGAGTAGAAAGGAATTCCGGTCGACTCGAAAGGATTCCGTTCGTGAAGAGTAGTAGAAAAAAAGTCTAGCGGGACGGAAATCCTTTCATGATGAAAGGAATTCTGGTCTACTTAAAAGGAATCTTGTCGGCGGCGCTGGTAAAAAGTACTAAAAAAAAAGGCTAGCTAGCTTTTAAGAGCAGCAATCATCAGTACTGATGTCATAAATGATATAAAAAACATCTTTTTGTTGACAAGTGAATTTATTTTTGTCAGATTTTCTGGTTTGAAGAATTTATATTTCCCTCTGCGTGTAAACATAATCCTGTCACCCAGGTCGGATTCTGTTCAAGTTTTTCCTGTACTTGTAAATGCTGCATTAGAGACAACGTTTGTTGACAACCCTAGGAGCGTGTAAGAGGTAAAGGGATTTTACAGTGGAGAGATATTGCGAGAGTTGATGCATAGGAGCTGGTCTATTTTTTCTTCCGGGTAATTTGTTATAACTATAATATGAGTGATAACTATAAATGTATGCATGCGGTGAGAAAACTGGAACAATCATGTTCCATCCTCAGTGGACTTTTAATTGTATCTTACTCTTGCTCGAAAAAAAAAACAGGCTCCTGAAAACTATTTTCGATACCCTCCAATGTTCGAATTGGCTTCGTCACAGGCTATTTAGTCCCATCGCACTCTCCCCATGATCATCCTCAGAATTTTCAAGGAATGATGATATTCTGTTTTGCTAACCATCATGCTTCTTGACTTTCCTAGAGAATACCTGGAAATCCCCTATCTCGGTCCAAAGATAGCATTCTCTTTAGCCCCCATTTGTGGATTCTGGGAAACACAAGGGGCTTCACCTTACTTCAGGGAATCCTATAACCACACCCTAAATCTTTCCAAGAACTGGACACGTTGTCAAGTCCAATTTTGAAGTTTCTCCAGCCCCGAAGCTGCGTTAAGTTGTCTCAATTTCAGCTCACTTCAAACAATCTTATGCCGGACGCGAGACGCCAATCAGTCGGTGGGAGGTTGCTTTGGGTTTGAGGTTGAGGGTTGGAAAGGAAGGTAATGGAGGGAGTGGATGGGGCCGTCGCGGACTCTACTCCGATACTAAACCATCCGTCTAGGCCTAGAGGTTTGGTATGTATCATTATGCCGGACGCGAGAGGCATAGCCAATCAGTCGGAGGGCCGCTGTTTGGGGGTTTGAGGTTGAGGGTTGGAAAGGAAGGTAATGGAGGGAGTGGATGGGGGTCGTGGACTCTACTCCGATACTAAACCATCCGTCTAGGCCTAGAGGTTTGGTATATATTGTTATGCCGGACGCGAGAGGCATAGCCAATCAGTCGGAGGGCCGCTGTTTGGGGGTTTGAGGTTGAGGGTTGGAAAGGAAGGTAATGGAGGGTGTGGATGGGGGTCGTGGACTCTACTCCGATACTAAACCATCCGTCTAGGCCTAGAGGTTTGGTATATATCATTATGCCGGACGCGAGAGGCATAGCCAATCAGTCGGAGGGCCGCTGTTTGGGGGTTTGAGGTTGAGGGTTGGAAAGGAAGGTAATGGAGGGTGTGGATGGGGGTCGTGGACTCTACTCCGATACTAAACCATCCGTCTATGCCTAGAGGTTTGGTATATATCATTATGCCGGACGCGAGAGGCATAGCCAATCAGTCGGAGGGCCGCTGTTTGGGGGTTTGAGGTTGAGGGTTGGATAGGAAGGTAATGGGGGGTGTGGATGTGGGTCGTGGACTCTACTCCGATACTAAACCATCCGTCTAGGCCTAGAGGTTTGGTATATATCATTATGCCGGACGCGAGAGGCATAGCCAATCAGTCGGAGGGCCGCTGTTTGGGGGTTTGAGGTTGAGGGTTGGAAAGGAAGGTAATGGAGGGAGTGGATGGGGGTCGTGGACTCTACTCCGATACTAAACCATCCGTCTAGGCCTAGAGGTTTGGTATATATCATTATGCCGGATGCGACAGGCATAGCCAATCAGTCGGTGGGCGGTCGTGGGCACTAGAAGGTAGATACGGAGTCCTGCTTAAGGTTGGATAGGTCTATTCGATAGAAACAAAGGGGGATAGGGCGGGGGTTGTTGAATCTACTCCGATACTAAACTATCCGGCTAGGCTTAGAGAGTTCTCCATATATCGCAAGGAGGAGATACGGAAGGGATAAGATATAAGGGAAAATCCTGTTTCTCCGGGGGAGAAGGGGCCATTTTTAGTGACTGTTTGTTTGACATTTTGTCGATTAATCGAACACACGCAAAAATTAGTAACTAAACTAGACCTGTTTGTAGATGGGAGTTTTTCCTCAAGCATCAAGTTCTATGATCAAATTCATGGGGAGACTATGATAGGGGTAAAAAGATACGCAAAATCCGGAAACGGGATTAGTTTTGCCAAGGATGATCCGGCCAAGAACGAAAATTTACTGGATCAATCCAATCATTCGATCACCCTGATTCGGGCGTCGATTAAGTAAAACAACAGACTGAAGTCGGATTTGTGTTGATATTTTTACACACTAAATGGATTCGGCCGGAATTCAGTAAAAGCCGGACACTAAGTACAGAAGCAAGTATTAGTTGCTCCCAAGTTGACCGATTTTACTTCTTCGCTCGGTTTCCTTACGGACAAATAGTCTGACCAACATTCAGTGAAAAACCGGAAATTTGGTAGAACAGTAGAATTGTTGATCAAGTGGTTGGATCTGCGAATGCAAGGGAAAGAAGAAATACTAATATTTTCCTGACAAAACTGCCGCGTGTCATAGTATCAGGGGACCAGCACGCGCGGCAAGCTCATGCGTCCGGGCAAAACCGATATCAGTTGAATCAACAAAGCCGGAGCATATTCCAGTTTTGGAACCCACCAACACCTCCGCCTTGTTCTTATTGTTCCTTTCAGTTCGACTCTGAGGAGGCGCACTTGCTGGAGATAATAAAGTGATCGACACGGGTTCCTCTGGTCGTTGTACCAAACATATGGTTAAGTCTTGGGCGATGGTCCGTGGAAAACAAGTGGACACTATGTGGGTTAGGCTTTCTTAGACTATGTTTCTTACCATCGTCCCTTGGCTCGGGGATGGGACGATCCTCCTAAAAAAATAAAACATGATTAGCCCACTTGAAATCTAAACACAATTAGACTATTGACTATGACTCGTGTATTTGTTGATTATTTTGGTATTAACCCCTATGTAACGGGCCATGGAGCTTAGTAGGGGCCAAAACTTAGTTTGTTCGTTTATTTTTGTATTTAATGAAACTGAAGTGAACAACTGAGTCAATTTAAAACTTAGTAAAAACGGTTGTCAAAGTCAGCGAACTGATACCCTGCACTGCCGCGACACAATCCTTACAACTGGCATTCCAGATCTCAGCTGATGGGCAGTAGAATCATCCACTCCACTGAATAAAATTAGGGCGGGATCACGACTCATCCCACCCTCTGTTTGTGTGGACCTTCTGATGCATAACCAAGAACTTAATTAACGAGCTCTAATTAAGTTCGACAAAGTCCTGCAACATCCTTCCCAGAAACTAAGGCGAATCTGCCAGATCAAAAAAACTACTTAGACTGCGTTTTTACCTATAGTGTTAATAGTTGCATTTTTGCAGATAGTATGGTATCTGTTACCACGGTAACTGTATCTGCAATTGGTCGTTTTTGCAGTTATCGTGGTATACTATTGTAACTGCGAAAACGCCTTTTGACCATACTATCTGCAAAAACGCAACTAATGTTCTGGGAAGGGTGAGTAATAGTAAGTAATTTATTTATAACCCGCCGTTTTCAGAAAGCGGAGTAAATGAAGAAAGTAAACAAAACACATAAACATACACAAAAAGACACTTAATTTCAATCGTCGGCCAGGAAGCAGTGTAGAAGGTAGTGCGCTGGTTGGGTTCTGTTGTCAATGATTTTTGATAGCGACGGAAACATCCAAAAGGGTAACACTTGCTTCTTGAATTTTGACCTTCTCCGTCAAAGTATGGTTATGGCATAATTTCGACAAGTGAGCAGGTGCTTTGCATATTTAAAATAACGTGATCTCAATGCTTTGCGCTCAGCTACATCTCGTTCGAAGGTGGGGAAATGTGTTGGAGTTACAGCTCGACTTGATCATTCTGTCTTAACATACACAATGAACCTAGCTCGGTAGAATATTGATACAAATTTTCTACACTCGCTGCTCACATCAGAACGCCTGCGCTAGTTGGCCTAGTCCCTTTTTCCCACCGACACTGCTGGGCACAAGAGCGGACATGAGACACAAACAGGCGACCGAGTGGTATATTTCTTACGAGAGAAAAGTAAATACTCATACACTTACGGGCATTTAAGAATCATTTATTACAAATGATATACGAAAATTATGGCTAGCTCTGTTGCTACAAATCATTTAAACTCAATATAAATCTCCAGTACCGTAAACGACTTCACAAAGCTTCCATATCATCAATAACTTTTGTCTTTCTTCTTAATTCAGAGTCTTCTTTCGTTTTAAGCATACTTCGCTGAACAGAGACGAAGAGTGCAAAAAATGATAGAAGTCTTAGAATTCAATAAACAGGTTAGATAACACGACAAATAGGGCAATCTTTTTTTTACCAGTCTCAGGTCTTGTGCCTTGTACAATACGGCGGCTAAATTTCGTTCCATCACAGTTTGAGACACATCAATCCCCAACTACTGTATGCATGACAACTAAAGGCGGATGATCTCGATAAGATAAGAAATATGACAGAAATCAGGCGAAAAGAAAAATAAACACAAATTTTGTCCCACTGAAAAACCTTCACGAAGGAGATGTCACACACCCTACAGAACCAGAAAGAAACAAGACCAAAGGTTTCGATGGGATCCCAAAAATGTAATATTTACAGACAATCGGTTCTTGTAGCGGTCCAGTGGTAATCACCGGAGAAGACGACGTTCAGATATGGATTCAGCATGTGAGTGTGCCCCTATAGCCTGCGTCATGTCTACTTTGACGAAAGTTCCTGCCTTACTTCTGCCAAATTTCCGGTTTCAGCCGGATTCCGGGCGAACTACTTGTCTTGCAAAAAATTGAAGTAGGTAAAAATTGTAGCGGTCCAGTGGTAATCACCGGAGAAGACGACGTTCAGATATGGATTCAGCATGTGCGTTTACCCCTATAGCCTGCGTCATGTCTACTTTGACGAAAGTTCCTGCCTTACTTCTGCCAAATTTCCGGTTTCAGCCGGATTCCAGGAGAACTACTTGTCTTGCAGAAAATTGAAGTTCAAAAACAGATTCAGCGTATCTCCATACCATCCATTTCTCCACAATCAACTTCACATAAAACTTCAACTTTTAACAAATTTTCCGATTTCAGCAGGATTCGTGGTGAAATGTGTACAGGTATAAAATGATTGTCATACACGAATTCAGCAGGCATTCTTACCCGTAAATCGAACACCCAGTGAAATTCATATACAACTTTTACTTTTAACAGATTTTCCGGTTATGGCCGGATTCCGAGCGATCTACCTGTGCGGCGACAAAAATAATATTCATATTCGGATTCAGCATGTCTCACTATCCTTAAATCGAACCTCTAATCAACTTCAGATTAGTCTTTTATTTTCGACAAACTTTCCGGTTTTCGCCGGATTCCGGCCGATCTACTTATCCGACGAGAAAATCATTTTCATATTCTGATTCACCATGTCTCCTTATCCCTAAATCGGATATCTAATAAACTTCAGATATAACTTTTACTTTTAACAAACTTTCCGGTTTTTAGCCGGATTCCGGGTGAAGTACTTTCTCGGCGAGAATATGGTTTTCATATTCGTGTTCAGCATGTCGTCTTACTCCTTAATCAACTATCTCATTAGCTTCTAAAAAATGTTTGTAATATGCAGCTATCGGGCCCATCTACGAACTCGACCTTACTCTTGACCCAAAGAATCCCCACGGCAAGTTTCATCAAAATATCTCATTCCCTTCGAGAGTTATCGTGCTGACAGACGGCTGACAGACAGAGTCCTCACACCAGGTTTCATCAAAATATCTCATTCCCTTCGAGAGTTATCGTGCTGACAGACGGACGGACAGACGGACAACTTTTGCGATGTCACAGGTATCCCTCCACTTACGTTTTGAGATCCCAAAACCGATAGTCCATTTCCCACACTACTCAATCGGTAGGCTAATAGTCAACCACAGTGTCAGAAATGATTCCTTACTTCCCAGTTCGCAAAATATATTCCTATTTAGTTCGCAAATTACATTCCTATTCGACAGTGATTGTTGTCAACTTTGTGATTTTTCACTTGTTGGGTGGCAGGTAGGTAGTTATGGGGGGGGGGGGACTTATACTTTTGGGTTGTGATTTTGTTTCCCTATACCCCACGTGATAAGTGAGAAATTTCTCTCCTTTTGGCGCATATCCATCTAGCAACCTTCAGGCCAGTATTTCTCGAATGAGAATATTGGAATAGAAAGTCCTGGACTCCTTCAGATGGAGCTGAACACCTGCACGACACTCTACTTGTACATTCTCGCATTCACTAGACGACTCCACTTTATTTTCTAAGAAAGATCACCGAGTTTCGGATCTTATATCCCAAGCAGTGGCTATGGCCAGAAGCGTCTGAACGGATCGCACTTGCAGCCGTAAACAGTCCTGACTCACGTCACCTAGATTCACTCCTCATTTACAAGGTCCAGTAGTATTTCATCCAGTCTGTCATCGGTACCGAGCTTCTCCGTGTTCAACAGTAGCACCTTCATAATATTTGACAGAACGCCTAGGCGAGCTCTGAGAGATTTCAGCTTGGCTTCGGACCTAAAAATATGATTTTTAAAGAACAACGGACAACAGTTCCGTTGTTTTAATATGTAGCTGTGTCCAAGCTCATTAAATTGTGCTTGAAATTCAGGCGTTACACCACACATCTTCTTATCTGGCTTCTCCCGACAGACCTAAGCATTTCTTCTGTCGGACCATCCCCTACCTGTTCGTTAGTGATCACGAACCCAAACTGAACTGTGCATCTTTGTTGTACAACCGATCTTCGAGTCTTATGCCGAAACCGGAAGCTAGACCGGAAGAATGTTCCCGAAAACATAAAATTGCGACAAGATCTGAAAATCAAACGAGGTGACGCGTCAAGGGGTTCGGAAAAACTTTCGATGATGGGTCCCCACACCGAGACCGAGAGGGGGGCATTTTTTGTCTCAGACGGCCTGGCCTCATTACGTCAACCAAGCTAAAGCAATAACGTGGTAGTTATACATGCCGAACTCTCTCCGCCTATTTGGATGGTTTAGATCGGAGTGGAGTCACCGATCCCTATCCAATCCCTCTGTTACCTTACTTTGCAATCGCTAAGCCCTACCCAAACCAACAGGCGTATATTTTTATATTTCCAAATGTATTTCATCTCATCAAAAACGTCCAATACCCATTTTCCCTGCTTAATTTAACTAGTACGAGCGACGACCGCTCAACAACTAACTTCGGCTATGCTTCGAGTTCGGCATAGCACCACGAAGCTAATACCACGCCACGCCGGTGAAGGTCCACCGATCTACTCCGCCCGCTACTGAGCCCCAAGCAGCGCAATTTTTTTCTTTCTATTTTTGGGATCCCAAAACGTAAGTGAAGGGATACCTATGACATCGCAAATGTTGTCCGTCCGTTCTTGTCCGCCTGTAAGCACGATAACTTTCGAAGGGAATGAGATATTTTGATGAAACTTGGTGTTACGATTCTTTGGGTCAAGAGTAAGGTCGAGTTCGTAGATGGGATCTGTAGCTCTACATTTAGGGGTGGCGGTTTAAATTGAGGGGCAAGCAAAATATTTTTAAACAGCTAATATGATAGTCGATCATGGGGTAAGAAGACATGCTGAACACGATGCTTGAAACCATTTATTCGCCGGACAAGTAGTTAGCCCGAAATCCAGCCAAAACTGAAAAGTTTGTTAAAAGCAAAAGTTTTATTTGAAGTTGATTAGATGTTTGATTCGGGAGTAAAAAGACATACTGAACACGGTTATGAGAACCATTTTCTCGCCGGACAAGTAGTTCGTCCGAATCCGGCCAAAACCGGAAAATTTGTTAAAAGCAAAAGTTTTATTTGAAGTTGATTAGATGTTCGATTTTGGGGTAGAAAGACATGCTGAACACGATATTAAAACCATATTCTCGCTGGACAAGTAGTTCGACCGGAATCCGGCCAATTCCGGAAAATTTGTTAAAAGCAAATTTTATGTGTAGTTGATTAGATTCCGATTTAGGGGTAAGAAGAGATGCTGAATCCGTACATGACAATCGTTTTTTTACCCGGACGCATCGTTCGCCCGGAATCTGGTCATTTGTCATGAGTTAAAGCTTTATTTGAAGTTAATGAGATGTTCGATAATTTGTTTTTGAGCTTTGTTATTATGTCGGATAAGTAGTTCCCGACTTCGGCAGAAACGGAAATTTGGCAGAAGTAAGCTAAGGCAGGAAGTTTCAATAAGTTTCGTCAAAACAAATAGGACTTATGGGGGTAAACACACATGCTGAATCCATATCTGAACTTGGTTTTCTCAGATGGTTAGCTATTTGGCCTTAATCTGTTTCTGAATTTTTGTAGTAGTGCTTAAGGAGTCTGGAGAAGACAGGACCCAATTGTCTGGATGAGATATTAAGTTTCTGGGATCCCATCGAAACCTTTCGTCTTGTTTTTCTGAGATACCGAGGAGGGGGTGAACCACACAAAATTACCATCTTTCGCCAATGCACCGTGCAATAAAAAAAAATACGTTTTCCGCGGATTCCGAGCAGGTAAAGCCAGCTGCTACTCAATGGCTTGTGTGTCACCAAGAACAAATATTTGTTCTTGGTATCACCTGCAACAAGAACAACAAGACCAAAGGTTTCGATGGTGTCCCAAAAATTCAATATTTTATCCAGACAATTGGGTCTTGTCTTCGCCAGACTCCTTGAAGATTTTTACTATTAAAACTCAGAAACAGATTAAGGCCAAAAAGCTAATCATCTGGGAAAACCAAGTTCAGATATGGATTCAGCATGTTCCTTTTTACCCCTATAAGTCACATCTGTTTTGACAAAAACTTCCTGCCTTACTTCGCCAATTTACCGTTTTCTGCCGAAAGCTAAAAAGGAACTCAACGTGTCTTCTTTCCCCTATATCGAACATCTAATCAACTTCAAATTAAAATTTAACTTATAACAAGTTTTCCTGTTCCAGCCGGATTCCGGGCGAACCATATGTCCGGGTAAAAAATGACTGTCATACACGGATTCAGCATCTTCTTAAATCGGATATTTAATCAACTACAAATACTTTTAACAATTTTCCGGTTTTCGCCGGATTTCGGGGAACTACTTGCCCGGCGAGAAAATGGTTTTCACCTACGTGTGCAGCATGTCTTCCTACCCGTTAACCGAACATCTAATCCAGTGGTTCCCAACATTTTCCGTACCGCGTACCCCTAATCAAGGTTCGAAAAGATTGCGTACCCATTTTTCCTTTTTTTCAAATCAATGAGGCAATCACTAGAGGCTGCTTTGCATCAAAATGTTTGTCAAATCTCGGCTCGACGTCATTAGCGGCCTATTTTTTTACAGTCAGCCTGTTTCTGTGTTTGGTTTTGATGTTCTCCGTGCCATCAAGCTGCATCGCAAACTTTTTCGTTAGCTTAAGTCGCATCCTGAATGACAAGATCACTTGCAATGTCTTCGATTCTTCTTGGAACAATATTGTTTGACACGGGAACAGATTTTACGGCAGTAGGCTACCTGTTTTTGAATCAACATTATTTCACTGACTTTCACTAGGGCTTGTCATCATAGGCGTCACGCACGGGTTGACAGCACCCACCCCCCCCCCCCCAAAAAAAAAAAAGGTCGACGAGACTATTAAAAAGAAGAGTTGGCGCGAAGCGCCACGATTTTTCGTAAAAGAAAAAAAAAAAAAAAAAGAAGGTAAAAATAACCTGTCGGTCAGTAAAAATACCTTGACCCTTAAGATACATATTGGCTGGTGATGCCTGTGCTGGTAATATTAGGCATTCGGCACTCACAAATGAGCGAGGCGAGATTCAGACTAAAACAATTTTGGTTCCTTCGCGTACCCCTTGCAAGGGTCTTGCGTACCCTTTGGGGTACGCGTACCACCGGTTTACTTTGAACATACTTTCCGGTTTTTGCCCGATTCCGGGCTTACTACTTGTCATCATAGGCGTCACGCACGGGTTGACACAAAGGCTACAAAGGCCATCTAAGAACTCGACCTTACTCTTGACCCAAAGAATCCCCACGGCAAGTTTCATCAAAAAATCTCATTCCCTTCGAGAGTTATCGTGCTTACAGACGGACGGACGGACAACTTTTGCGATGTCATAGGTATCACTCCACTTGCGTTTTGGGATCCCAAACGCACAAAAACCTCAATCCCTATCTCTATAATACGACCATGCGGACTCGGAATAGATTCTCGATGCCCTGCACGATGCAAACGAGCGGAGGTTAGGCACTACTTGGAACATCGCAATTCGTTACCTCTACAAACAGCTATATCGCAATAGACCCCCAAAGACGAAATCTCGAGAGTAACAGCCTTATTGGTTGCCCACGATTGTGACGTCGTATGTGATGCGCTGCAGAGCGGGTCATGCACGCCAGCTATAGTCTTTTCCTCTAATATGCGCCGTGGCGAAGAGGGAAGTAGACGGGCGTCAACTCAAAGCTCAGCAAGTAGCTCTAGCTCTACTCAGTTTTTGTCGGCGTATCCATAGTCGGTGCATGGGACCGAAGACGGAGGTTCTATTGGCTTATTTGCTCTTGCCTGCATGCATAGCACCCTGCAGCTGACTTCTGTGGCACACATGCAGTGTTCAATACATTGTCAAATCTGCTGACTTTTCCGATATTGTGACGAAAAACAAAAAAGTCATCAGCTGTTTTTTTGGCGATTTTTCGGGTCTTCCTGGCAATGCTTGTTATGCATAACATTTGATGTAACGTTTTCAAAATCACAACAGATTACATCCCAATGAAACCGCACATCCTTCTGTTATCTGTTATGAAACTTCTGACAGTTTAAGATAGGAAATTGCAAAGTTATTAAAAGACAGAATTTTAGTTCCTGATAACATCAAGGACCCATAAAATACTGTTCATAGTTATTAGGGTCTTAATATAAGAATAATATAACAATCCATAACTGTACCAAAAAGGCTTTCGCCTCTATAAATTTCTAACGACACTATGTCACTAAATTGAATGTCAGCCAGGTACGCAACATCTGACTTAAACCGATTAACATTTTCTGCGTTTACGACACTTTCAGGGAGATGATTCTAATACTGAACTAACATGCGCTCTACTTCTGATGGACAGAAAATCGTTTTGGCCCTACTGAAAACATACTAAACAAAAAGACACCCCAAGAGTGAAGTAGTGAACTTGATTGGAGCGATTGGGTGGCAACACTGGTTGCAGTCCTTTGAAAAAGCTCTGTTTGTTTTAACTGAAAATAGTGAGATAGACTGAGTGTGCAAGGGGTCTGTAAGTGTTTCGGAGGACCTTTAGGGCCAGCGCTTACGTCTGATGTGTTTTTGTGGGGTTTCAGACCATCTAGTGAGTGTTATGATTGTGTACGTGTGAAATATTCAAATATCTTGTGCAGTGTTGCCAGGTAGCTACTATTAGTGCAGGTACCTAGGCAGGAAAAAAAAAAAAAAAAAAGTGCGTGTTTTTTTTTATTTGGCGTGTTCGTAGTTTTGGTGGTATAGTTAGAGTGTGAGTGTGCTTTAGGTCAGATTGATTGATTGAATTATTGGTTAGAATCTGAAGATTGTGAAATGGCAAGGAGTACCTTGAGGTTTGATTTTAGCAGTATGCCTGAGCTGAAGATAAAAACACTCCGGGACGTGGAAGTTCACCGGTTTCTAAAAGGTCTGGGAATGAATGCGACGAACGTAAGGGCGATAGATGCGGATGATTTGTGGAAATTTGGGGTTGTTCAGGTAACACTGAAGAGCGCGGTTTTGGCTGATGAATTCGTTGAACGGCTTAAAAAGATGGATATGAAGATCGGGCACGAAAACGGATGGTATCCAGTTTATGCTGAGAAAAGTGGGAAAAGACCGATTGTTGTGATGCTGAGAAAGATACCGGGAGAGGCATCCGCGGAAGATGTTAAAGAAGCACTGAAGCCTTACGGGCAAGTTCTGAATGTACGGCGAAAAGTCTATGACGGAGACGACTACATCGAAGTGTTTACTGGGCGTGCTACTGCATTGATGTACATTGAAACGCCTATCCCGCCATCTGTCAAAATATCAGGAGAAGAAAAAGTGTTTGTCTATTACGATGGCCAACCGAAAGTGTGCTATATTTGCCACGACGCCAGTCACGACGCGTCTGCATGCCCGAAAAAAAAAGCCCCCAGGAAAAACTCGAGAGTACCGACTCCAACCATTGGTGGGTTACGCGTCAATAACGTGTGGGGAAAAAACACCGTTGGTATGAACACCCCAGAAACCTCAAGAGGAATCGATGCACTCACTCCAACTCAGGCAGTGGATTTGGTACTGGGATCTCTTAGCCAAAGAGTCACCAGTGATGAGACATCCGCAGCAAGCCAGCAAGAGAAACCAGAACAGGACCCGCCCCAGGAAGGTAAAAGAAATGATACAAATGAAACAGTCCATGGAAAAAGTAAAGAGAAAACTGAAGCACGAAATTTTGGTAAAAACGCTGTCGCCTCAAGAATCCCAGGTATCAAGCAAATTAGGCAGCCAAAACAGAGTGACCAAGAAAACAAAAACGCAACTCCCAAGAGACAGCGTAGTGAGGGGTCACTAGAGTCGGAGGAGCTGGTATCACAAGAGAGAAAAACTACTTCGGCAGGAAGAAACAACGGAAAGAAAACAAAAAATTGATCGTACATAGTTGACTAGAAAATTAGTGTAATGAGGATTGCAACACTTAATGTTAATGGAGTAAAACAGAGTAAACGGCAAAAAATGCTGTTAGACTTCGTACATGAGCATCGGATTGATGTGTTGTGTGTTCAGGAAGTAGACATTAAAAACCTCAATCAGTCGGAAAATAATGGATATGAATTCATACCTGGAGGCATGACGCCTGACACGGGTTTTATTGTACGAAAAGGGTTAAAAATTGAAAAGAAAAATTTAAGATTTGAAGAGCAAGGAGAGGTGAGCAGCATTAAATGGAATGGATTGGTTATTGTGAACATCCACTTACCATCAGGAACCAACAATGTCAATCAACGAAAAGAAGTGTTGCAAAAAAAACTTCCGAAATATTTAAATAGTGAAAGTATGATTCTTCTAGGTGATTTTAACTGTGTGGTGGAAGAAAAAGATATTCTTAGTGATAACAGAAAGAATATGAAGCGAAAGATTAGTGAAGAGCTAAAAGATATAATAAAAGTTTGGAATTTAAAGGACGTATGGACGGAAAAAAAAAAGTTAGTTTCTTTTACTAGAGTGGATAAAAGGGGTGCGAGCCGGATCGATCGAATTTATTGTACAGAGGTAATGATGGAAAAAGTCGCGGATATAAAGAACACAATTGCGTCGTTCTCTGATCATACAGCGTTAATAATGGACATTAAATTTGATGAAGACCACACAACGGGTGTAAGAAATAGCCGATGTGATCATAGATTGTGGAAAATGGATCCCAAGATTATAAAGAAGGGTGAGGGAAAGATAATTTTGAAAGCTAAAATACAAGAGTACCTGTCGATGTATAAAGAAGGGATGGATTTAATTGATTTTTGGTTGAAGTTCAAAAAGAAAGTGGTGAATGATGTTATGACACTAGAAAAGGAAGAGGCAAGAAAATCGGGATCTTTTAAACGGCACTTATACCGAACCCTGAGCGACCTAAAAGATGAATATGACCAGGGTTATGAGGTATGGACAGAATATAATGAAGTAAAAAACCAGATAAGAAAAATCGAAGAAGAAGAATACTCTAAGTGGAAACTACGGAACAGGCTGTCGGAGCTTGATGATTCAGTGCAAGTAAATTTGGCATCAAAAGTAAAAGCCAAGAAAAATAAGGATCAAAATTTTATTAGTAAACTGAAAGGGAAAAATGGGGAATTGATACAAGGAGAAAAACTGATAAAAGAAAGAGTGGCGGAATTCTATGAAGGTATATATATGAGAAAGGGAGATATTGGGGAAGAATTTTGGGGGGATTTTGGAGTAAAACGATGTATAACCGTTGAAGAAAATGAAAGTTTGAAACAGGTGATAAAGGAAGACGAGGCATTCAAAGTGTTACAGTGCATGAAAAATGGAAGAGCTCCCGGAATAGATGGACTAGGTTATGAGTTCTATAAGGAATTTTGGAGTGAAGTTGGTGATTTCTCAGTGAGAGTGATGAATGAGTACCTGACAAAAGGTTATCCGGAAGAGGAAGTAGCAGTTATCTCATTATTATATAAAGGAGGAGAAAAATCGGACTTGCAAAACTGGAGGCCAATAGCGCTATTGTGCTGCGACTATAGAATATGCACGAAAATCTTAGTAAAGAGATTAGAAGGGACTCTGGAAGACATACTTGGAAACTACCAACACGGTGGAATTAAGGGCAGGAAAGCGCAACACATACTGAGCGTAATAAGGGACTTGATTCAGAGAAGAGACGAAGATCTGCTTAGAAATCCAAATCTGTGGAAACTGGTGGCCCTGATAAGTGTTGATATAGTTAAGGCATATGACTCTGTTCTCCGAGAATTGTTGTGGATGTTAATGAAGAAGAAATTCGAATTCTCTGCTGAGGTAGTGTCTATGTTCGCTAATATGTACAGGAAGCCAAGAGCAGTTGTTAAAATTAATAGTTCATTAACAAGAAGTGTGAACATGGAAAAAGGCCTGAAGCAAGGTGACCCAATTGCCCCAGTTTTGTTTGAATTGTATGTAGACCCCCTGTTCAAGTATGTTGACGAAAGGATCACAGGCCTGTTCCTAGGCGATCAGATATATCTGAAGTCCATGGCCTTTTTAGATGACGGGACATTTATTGCTGGAGGAACGGAAGACACCAAGAACGTCAGTGAAGCTCTAGAGTGGTATGAGAAAAATTTTCACATAAAAATCCACCGAAAAAAGAGCAATATTTTACCGCTGGGAAACCGTCAAGATTACTCGGAGGCTCTTAGTGAGACTTGGATACAAGAAGCAAGTAAAGCCAAAATACTCGGAGTGAATTTTGTAAGTGAGATGAACGGAGAGATACACTGGGAAGAAACTATCCGAAAGTTCGAGGGAGTGTTGAGTGGTCAAGAGGGTGGTGTTATCAGGACGATTTTTGAAAGAGTTGATTTTGTAAATATATATTGCATGCCGGTTTTGTTCTATGCTGGGCCGGTTTTTATACTAGAGGAGAAGCATGCAAAGAGAGTTGAAAGAAGTGTTTGGCGTTTTGTGTGGAAAGGAAAGTTGGAAAAATTAAGCATGAAGATGTTGTACGTACCCAGAACACAAGGAGGATTGGGAGTGATAGATTTCAGATGCGTTTGTGAGTCATTGAATATAAGAAATGTGTGTGAGTTAGTGACCAGGCAAGAGTGCACTACAGTCCTGCTACGAGGATGGGTATTACCTGTAATAAATGAAGACGATGATGAACGGGTAAAGGAAAAACTTAAAACGGTACCAAAGGAAATCCAAAAAGCAGCTTTGACACTGCGGGACCTCAAGAATTCGGGAATTTTTAAGGATGATATTGATAACAAGGAAAGGAAAAAATTGGTAGATTCATTTTTAAAAGGTAAAAGTGAGACCGAGATTGATTTCCAAGCAAAACGGAATGAACCATTTGTGAATTATGAAAAAGCATTTGAAAACTGGAATGCATCAAAAAACCGCCCCCAAGAAAAAGAAACCATGTTTATGGTAATTCATGGGATTTTACCGTACAGAAACCGGGTAAGCCGTTTCTTGAGTAGCGAAAATCCGCTATGTCAGCTGTGCAAGATTGAGGTAGTTGACGGTATGAAGCACGAGTTCCTGGAGTGCCAGTTTAATGGTGAAATTTTTAAAAATATTTTTGAAATTTTTAAAAGGGAGGGTGTAAAAATTGAAAGTTTAGAAGAAAAGAAAATGGCTCTGAAATTGTGTTTTGAAATTGGTGCTGCAAAAGAGAAAGAACAGGCTATGGTCTTCTTGATGACTGCAGTCTGTGTCCACGTGTGGAAAATGAGGAAGAAAGGTAAAAGTATAAATTTCCCGAGGTTCTACAGTTGGATCCACAGTATGGTTGAAATAAATTCGCAGAGTGAGTTATGGAATAGATCCGTGGATGTGGGATGGTTGAATGATGCGTTAAAAATTTTATGATTGAAGTGTAGGTAACCGGTATTTTTTAAAAATTATATAATAAAAATTCAAATTTTGGTTGGTTTTGTTGTTTTTGTTTTGGGCAGTCAAAGTTTCAACCTGATATTTTTTAAGGAACTGAAGTGTTATTTAGAATCTCCTTGCTAGTTTTCCTTTGTTGTAAAGGAAGGAGATTTTAAATCGGGAGTTTGGTTGTTGGTTTTTGGTTGTTTTTTTGTAGGTGAGTGAAGGAATAAGTTTTAAGGTTTTTTGTTGTTTTTTCATTGAAGTAATTTTTTGCCACTGTAAGAGAGATTCTCTAAGGACGGTAGAGCATCTTGAAACAGGTAGTGCGTGATTTTAAAATTTTTGTTTTTTGGTGGTTGTTTATTCCTGATCGAACCTATAAAATTTGACTGCTTGATTCGAATTGGAAAAAATTGTACATATTTTGTGTTTTTGCCAGGTTTTAAAAATATGAGTAGATTAATGGTAAAGAAGAAAATATATTTAATGGTTGTAAAATATGGTAGATAAAATTTAATATTGTTAGAAAAAATTAGAAAAGGGTAGATTTAGGTTGTAGGTTTAGATTTTATAGAGAAAGGGTTTTTGAATGAGAGAGTGAGTTTTGATGAGAATATTTAATATAAAAATTAAAATTTTGAAAGGAGAAGTTAAAATTTAGAGTTGATAAATTACAAAGATAATAGGTTTAAGATGAAAGTGTAGGTGACGTTAAAGTAGGGTAAATTTTTACGTCAATTTTGTAGTAACGTCACTGAGTTGGAGGTGGAGACGTAGCCACTTGTTTTGGTTCAATCCAAAGCAAGAAAAAATGAAAAAGAAGCTACGCGGGAATAAAAAAATTTAAAAAAAAAAAAAAAAAAAAAAAAGAGTGAAGTAGGCTACTGTATTCTATCTGACCAAAAAAAGATGCCCTTCACCGATATACCAGGCAGAGCAAAAAAGGTTCCCTACATAAAGAGGGAAGAGGATTGCTCTACAATAGGGTCCGTAGTAGAAACCCCTTTATGAATAACTACGTTAATAACAACTTATGGGCCCTTGATGCCACGCAGAAGGAAGGAATAATCACGAACGAAGGTACCTTAGAACCATTGCCTATATCCCTACCCATGGTATAGCTTTTGAGACAGTTAGCAACAAATTCTGAATAGGCTAAGCTAAACGCTGGTTACTCCATACCAAATGTTGTGCACCTCAATCCACTAAAGAATAATTTTAAATGTTTGTCTTCTTAACTTCACGCGAATGACCAATATTCTATGAGTTGCAGAGTTGGCATACGATTGTTCAATTATGGTCTTGGAAATATTTCCCACTGTCCAGATAGAGTGTTAGATCGGCTGAAGATTGCCTATAACAAGGTTTTTCATCGTATTTTTAGACTGCCTAGAATGTGTACTGCTAGTGCTGATATGACTGGTCAGATCTGTCTAACGTTTCACGAAGTTTTTGAAAGGTAAAATTCAATTTAATTCAATTCAAATTTATTCACCACAATATAGATAGATAGATGGATATTTTTATTCATACAACTCCTAGGGCCGAATTGGCACTAAATATGTAAACCTTTACATTTAACTGGTTAAACGGGTTTAACGGTTAAGGCTAACTGAACTGGGCTTCAATTCATAAATGCATAGCAGTTGGTACGTCGATACTACAATACAAGGCGAACAAGAAATATTGTGGAATTCAAGGCTTGTCGTTATAAAAAAACGGACAATGTTTTTAAAAATCGCTAAGATGAATGGACATGAGGCTCGTAAAATTTTTGCACAGAATTATATTTATAGGTACGTCTGGTCTCAACTTCGTGGGTGCAATTCGGTTTAAAATTTGGTAGAATGTTGCGTCACGCTACCTAAAAGTGATGATCTTAAAACGATCTTGCACAATCGATCTTTACAGAATTGCTGATCCTTGGAACAGCCTTACCGAAGATGCGGATAATGCTGAATCGATCAATAGTTTCAAGTGTATTGTTGATGGTATTTTTAACTATGATCAGTTCGACTACTCAAATTTCTTAAGAGTTATTTAGAGGTGCTTTGTTCTATTGCTTTGTATTATTATTAATATTATTATCTTTATTGCAAGCCATGTTTTCCACCACTTACCATCGTTGAAAATAATTTACCGGTCGGCCCTGAACAAACCTTATTTTTTTCTATCTATTCTATATTCTCTCTATCTATATCTATATGGCTTTAGCTGAACTGAAGTAATCCATTCATACACTAAGCACCGTTTGCAATGGGCAAAAAAAATCATGGTATTGTGGTGGACTGGTGGTCAAGCTTACTTTTTATCATGTTCATCCATCAATGCCGACGTGCTGGTTGATTCATCTTCCAGAATGGTCTTCAGCTCCTCTCTGACAGCCATGCCTTTCTCCATATTTTCCGACTCCAAAGCTGCCTCTCGCTGACGTGCCCTTGTTAATTCTTTCCTCTGAATATATCGGGACTGATATTCGGAACATGAAGCAATCACTGCATCGATGGGAATGCTGCAAACATCTTATCAGTTAAACACCCCCAGTCTATCTTAGCCCACCCCACACTATAAACTATCATGTCCCCTAAGTTCAAAGTGGATAGCAATAGACTTCCGGCGATGCCACAGGAAGCATCCTGTAGTGACGCTATTCTCAGATAACTATTTTCTTGGAATCTGGCGTGTATTTCAATATCCTCGAAACTTTATAAAAAAAATAGCCTAACTACAGGTGGTCTATCTCCACTGGTGACCTGGAACCCCTGATCTGAAAATATCCCCAAGGCAGAAGAGCGAATCTGCCGGCCAACCAAAATATGGTTTCGGGGAAGCAATCTAAAATATAGTATGCAAACCTTAAAGTCAATGTCACACTAACACATTTACTTGATACCATGGAGCGAGGCTTCAAATTCTATTGCTGCTTGCCAACTTTTCAAAGAATTGGATTCTTCTAAAGAGAGATCTAGAGTGTGGTCCACCCTACTTACCGTAGTTACTACGCCTGACGCCACGAATTCTGGCTTTTTGTCGTCAACGCTGGAACGATTTTTTCTATTTTCCAGCAGAATATAATGCGGCGGGCGAATCCAACCAATCCCGTTATAGAGATGCGTAGTTACCACGCTTACTACGCTCCCGAAGCATGGTAAGCAAATAGTTACTGTTACGTCACTATTCGAGAAGGTCGGAACGGTCAGCATAGTAACTTTCCATGAGATTGGAACGAAAATAATAACAAATAGTTACTATTGTTCGAAGGGTGGAACACGCTCCTAATAGCATCGACACTCGATAGTGATGCAAGCTCTGCTAGAAAGCGATCAAGAACGTGCGCGTCTTTCTGCTCTCTCACAGAAGAAAGCTAGAATATTTGACTTCAGTTAGCTTTTAGGTTTTTTTTTATTGTTGTGAAGAGGGGCGGGGGACGGGCATACTGTAATGGTCGGTGCGACAACTGTGGGTTTCTATTGTCATGTTTGTCCTAGAGCGAGTTCTCAATCAATCGACATCGAACAGCAAAATCCAGCGACGTTTTCCCTGATAGTCTTTGTTGCCAGCTAATATTCTTTGTTGAACTTATCCTACGTCGTCAATAAGAGAAAACATGCAAAACTGTAATTTACATAAGATTAAAAGTAAGTATCTCTACCTCGGACTACAAAGTAAACATCCGGGAAGTTGACCTACTAGAGAAAGGATTACCTGTGGACATGATATTGCTGGATCTAGCCAAAGCATTTGACAAAGTTTGTCACCGCTACCTCATTCACAGGCTACTTACCCTATCTCTTAGTCCACAAGTGGTCAGTTGGACAGAGGACTTTCTGAGGGATAGAACGCAGCAAGTGAAAGTGACCACTGGACCAAACAGTCACTCCCTCTCTGACGAAATCAAAGTTACTAGTGGGGTCCCCCAGGGCAGCGTCCTGGGCCCCACCCTGTTCAACATTTACATAAATGAGCTACCCCTTATCACCAGCAACAAAACCACCCTGTATGCGGACGATTCGAAACTCATAGGTCCTGCCAACACCTCTTCTGCCATCCAATCCCTCCAAACTGATCTCAACAACATGTGCTCTTGGGTCAAAAGATGGCTGCTGGAATTCAACACAGAAAAATGCAAGGTCATACACTTCGGACACAACAACCCCAAGCATCGGTACCTTATGACCCAAAACTCTGGGAGTCACCACACACTCGAGCCTGTCCAGGAGGAGAGAGACCTTGGGGTCATTGTTGACTCCCAGTTGAAGTTCAGCTCCCACTCACAGCATATCTCAGCCAATGCTAGCAGAGCCCTAGGCATCATCAAACACAGTATCACCAGCAGAAGTAAACTGGTAATCACCAAACTCTACAAAGGATTAGTAAGACCTAGATTGGAGGTAGGGACTATACTGGCTACCCCTCGATTCAAAAAGGACAAGGCAGCTCTTGAACAAATCCAACGAAGGGCCACCAAGCTGATCGCCGGTATGGAAAATAAGACCTACAGTGAACGGCTGAAGGAACTCAACCTCCCCTCCTTAGTATACAGACGGAAACGCGGGGACATGATCCAGGTGCACAGACTTCTCTCAACCAATCAAGAAAATGAGATCCTGGAGATTGACCCCTCCCACAAAACACGAGGACACCCTAAACGAATCCGCAAACTTCACGCCAGAACTGGAGCAAGATGCAGCTTCTTCTCAAATCGGATTGTGAACCTCTGGAACAACCTCAAGGAGGACACTGTTGCTGCTGAGTCAACAGATGCTTTCAAACGACATCTGGATGGTGAGTGGCGAGATGCACCGTGGAAATTCGACTGGGAAGCACCGGAATCTTCCACCAGAACGTAACCACCAACAACAGTCATCACAAGGAGTGATTCAACAGGATCGAAAATCCTTATTTCACTCCAAGCTGTGATTTAAGGTAATTTAAGGTAAGTCTTTCTGCAAGACTACTTATGAAACCGCAAAAACATATGCACGCGCGGTGTTGCAACATATTATATCAGGAGACTGATAAAAGGGTAAATCTAGCAAAAGGGGGGGGGGTCCACCTTTTGGTGGACCCTATCCATCCATGGATTTCTTGCCCTTTTTCATGAGTCAAAAACGTAAAAACTTTTTCAATTCAATTAAATTTATTCTCAAAACTGATACAACAGTCAAGCCGACTTGGTGGTTTTCTCATCCATAAGCATGTTAGCATATTAGCACACACGATTCTTGGTCGAGCGCACACTATGGTCACATCTGAGCATAGTGTCGGTAAAGTAGACGAGGACGTTGCAACATAGCTGATCACCTGGATCGTACTGAATAAGGCAATACGGCTAGCAACCGTAGCCTGATTTCTCAACAATTTACACCGTCCGTTTGGCCTGGCCCCCCAGTACCGGCCTATCCGGCCTTAGGGTAAAGATGGCACTGTGGAGGGGGGTGGGGGACACACTGTCTCAAGCCTAACTACTGCTTCCAGCTACACAAGAAGAACCAAAGCCTACTTACCTCATAGAACTCAGAACAGACACAGCTCTCGCTGACTGATATTCTCTGTTTTTTCTCATCTGATCGCTAGCAAAGGTGGCATTCATCGTTCTCAGTTTTTCGGCTTCTTTCTGGGTCATCGCATTTTTCTCGGCTTCGCAATCCACAGCTACATTAAAAAAAGATCTTGAAATAAGCAGTTCAGTAGGCTACAGACTTACCCGATCTTTCCATTTTACAGCGTATTTGCCCCTAGCTTACTTCATCTTTGCCAATATCCTCTCTGCCAAGGTATTCTAACTTGAGGTAAGAACATTTGAATTTCGTACAGCGAATCGAACAACAACAGACAAACGGTTTTCATTCCGTGTTCGCTATTGTTCAACAGAAATCCCACAAAGAACAAGAGCTACGAGCTCATATGACACTTGTTAACAGCAGGCACTAGGCAAGAAAGAAGATGAGAACGTCACAAAATACCCCTTCAACCTCCGAGGATCGGCCCTAGAAATAGGATATCTAGTTACACATAAAATGATCACCTAAAGCATCTTCTCTTACCGGCTATCACGTTTCGCTTGAGTCTGAGCATTTTTCGCGAGAATACGGCACCTCCCCTCCACCTTGTTCAGATTCGGCCCGGACCCTAAACTATGTCATCTAGGGAACATCGTATCTCTACTCTTCAAGTTTCATTCAAATCCCTCCACTCGTTTGACCCCTATGCGAGCTAAAATATTTCTGGGACCCCCCCCCCCCTCCAACTCCCCACACTGTGGCCAAATACGACTAGGACACATAGACGTTGTATCCCTGACATCTCATCTTCTCACTCTTCAAGTTTGAGTCCAATCGAAGCATATCTGCAAATTTCTAGTTTCCGGTTCATCCTCCTCCTACCCTGGCCGGATCCAGTCTGAACCGTAAAAAACAACCTAGGTCTCATAAAATCGGTATTTTCAATTCTTCCCACCAAGTTTCATCTTGATCCCTCCGCTCATAGCGTTTTCCAAGATTTCCGGTTGCTCCCTCCAGCTCCCCCAAAAGTCACCGGATCCGGTCCGGGTTTGAAGTGGGTCGTCTGAGGCATAAGGTCTTTCCAAATATCAAGTTTCATCGAGACCCGATCACCCGTTCAAAAGTTATAACTACCTCAAGATTTCGGGTTCCCCCTCCCTCCACTCCCCCAACAGTGCCCGAATCGGCTCAGTTATGTCAATGATGTAGCTGGTGTTTGTTAGGTCTCTTCCCACCAAGTTTTATCTCGATCCCTCCACTCATACCGTTTCCCAAGATTTCCGGTTGCCCCCTCCAGCTCCACCCAAAAGTCACCTGATCCGGTCCGGATTTTAAATGGGTTGTCTGAGGCATGAGGTCTTTTCAAATACCAAGTTTCATCGAGATCCTATCACCCGTTCAAAAGTTATAAATACCTCAAGATTCCGGATTCTCCATCCCTCCACTCCCCCCACGGTGCTCCAATGAAGGAGGTGACTATTTCCAACTTAATCATTTGGGGTACCTGACATGTCTGCCAAGTTTCATCGTCCTAACTTATGTGGAAGTGCCCGAACTAGCAAAAACTGGACAGACCGACAGACCGACAGAAACTGCGATTGCTATATGGCACTTGGCCGAAGTGCCATAAAAAAACATCCATCTTTAATTAGGGATATTATCCGACGGTTTTGCTGGATAATATATGAATACGACTACAGGTTCCCAATAAAGGAAACTACTCTGTCGGGGGCGGTTCGAAGGGCTTGGGCAGAGGGGGGGGGGACAACCTCAGAACAGAGGACTGGCTAATGCCCGGCAATTATACCGATTAGAAACAACAGACACAAAACAAAGCACCACAGACGAAAGAAAAAAAAGGTCAAATCAGGAGTAAAATAATAAACACAAAAACAACAGGGATTCCAGCATGTCGTTCATTTAAGCTTCCGCTGAAGAAAGCGAAGCCTCGGTAGCAGGCTCTAACGTATGACCCCCAGGACAAATTAAACCGAGCGCCGCAGGCAAACATCAGTTTCCCAAAGAAATTGTGGCTATTAATGTGGCTCACTCTGGCTCAGACCCCAAAATCTCAAGTCTGAAGTCCCAGCTAAATAACGTACCTTCAACTACATAGAGAAAAGGGTGTTATGTACGAAAGACGCCGCAGGCAAAAGTTCTTTAATGCACCTTTTTCTGGCTTCAACTAGTACCTCCCATATAAATTCTAGTTCTTAACTTAGCTCAAATTCCAAGCTGATACCTCACCTAAACGACGCGCCGTTAGACTAGATAGAGAATAAGCGACTATGGAAGACGCTGCATGTGAAGTTTTTGTCACAGTCTTTTTTAGATTCTAAACGAAATCAAGGGACGCCTATGATATCACAGATCTGTCGATGTGTCTTTGACCCCAATACCCAAACGGAGTCGGATGTTTTTCCGCAAGCTGTTACGATTCTTTCCAAAAAAAGGTAGGGGCCATCCCATCCAGATTAAAATAGGTACAAAGTAGATTTAATCTGAATTGTCTGAAAACATGGAGATTTGCATAAAACCAGAAAATATTGAAACTTTAACACACACAGGCAAAATTTCGAAAATCAGCCTGTTTTCTGCCAAAATACAGAGGTTTTGGTGCAATATCATTTTCTTTTAAACTGTGCACGACATGGGGAAAATCACAATTCGGTAACTGCATTTATGTCATTCTAACAAGCTCAGAACATACGATTCACTCGTAAGATATGACTGAAAAAAAAAATCTATGCAACCATACGAAAGAAACAGGTTCTCAGGCACAATTCACGATAGGCAAGCTCCAAACATACGTCTGTCATTTTGAAAAGCTCGAAACTTAGACTGTCTCGTAACATTCGGCTAGAAAACCTGTTCGCAAAAATACGACAATAAGGTCATTCGCAGGCAAGATTCACACGATTTGGTTTCACTCTGGCAAGCTTAGAACATACGATGTCATTCTGACAAACTCGCGACGATAAACGATACGATAACATTCTGACAAACACAACTGCGAATCTGACAAGCTCAAAACATAGGCTACGACTAGAAAGTCTCTTCGGAGCCATACAACTAGAGACAGGCCATTTGTGGAAAACCCTCATGTTTGGCAACTGCCTTATTCCATTATGTCAAGCTAAGGACGTACGAGTGTCATACAGCTCATAACAGACGACTGAGTGTAAGACTCTGTGAATCATGGGGGGGGGTCACCCCCCCTCCCCTTTGAACCACCTCAGTACTCTGAACGCGGCTTTAGCTTCACTTCAGCTAGATTGCATGCGTCTTTTCACAGACCCTCCTTATTCATTGATGCACTGATTCCCCAATTATTGTTCTATCTAAACAAGCTACATAATAACGTGCACACTAGCAAAAGAACCCTCAGTACATTGAGAGCAATACAGCAAGCCAAGGGAAAAACTCTGTACAAAAGGTTGACACATTCCCCTTTTTTTATGACAGCCATTCCATGTAGATATACAGCAAAATTAGCTTTCTGTAGTCAAAGTAAATTTGATAAACTTGGACTATAAGTTAATCTGTATATTGATAACCTACCAGTGATTCTAGCCTTGACCATATCAAGGTTGTACTCAAGTGTTTTAAAACACAGATGTTCTGTAAAAAGCTTCAAGAATCTTTCCTCCTTTTCCTGTCTTGTCTCTGTCTCACTGTCTGCATCAGGCATTCTCGATTCAACTTGCATTTTATCAGCTGACCTGAAAAACAACAACATTACAACACTCTACTTGAAGTGACAGATATTCCATTGTGGAAAGGTAAAAGAAATTGTAGGTAGAACAAAAATGTTCCAGTGAATCTTGGGCATGTTAATCCACAATAAAGAGCAGCAAAAGACGACCATGCTGGTCCACTTCCATAGCCTACTAGTCTACATGCAACTAATTGACTTTTGGAACAAGATAGCTATTCCTCGGTGAACCTTGCAGATGGGCTCTCTGGTAGGCTACTCAGCCCTAAAGTTGGAGTAGCCTGTACTTGAAACTGGAAGCATTTTAGGTGTGAGGGGCAGGGGGAGGGGGACAACATCAAAAATAGGACTAGCTGAAGCATGATCTGTGCCTGAAAAGGTTCAAGAATTATACATTAGAAACAATGGGCCAATGGAAAAAAAAAAACCTTGGCTCTGTATTTTAGCAGGAAAAAGCCTGCTTAATTTTTTATCGACTGTGGTTACAGTGAACAGTTTGAACACAGTCTGTTTTTGACCCAAAAACAGCTGAACTGGAAAGAGCCAGGAAAGAGCCTGTTTTTTTTATTATTGCCCGCAGAGCAAGATTGAACTTTATATTTAATTTTTTATTCCAAATTTGTATGTGCTGTACTTCAAATTTAGCAGAAAAGAGGTAGTTTTTTTTACTTTTTCCTGCAGGGCAAGGACCTTGCCGAGGTTTGACCATTCAAAATTGGTTCTGTACGAATTAAGAGAAGATGAGATTTGATGGTGCAAAACTGATAAGTCAGCTACATTTTATTAGAGCTACATTTTGGCTCTTCTTGGCAAGGGTCCTTTTCAGGCTCAAGCTGGAAAATCGACTTGTCATCAGGAGTAAGTATTTAAGAACAATCTAAGAGAAGGTGATTTATTATCTAACTACAGTAGAGGAATGATTATGTGAACGTCTGCTAACAGTGAATGATCGCCGAAGAAAAAACTAAAACCCAAACCAGGCATTTTTTCCTAAAAACAATAGTAATAATCACTCACGCTTTTGTGTCTTTTTGAATATTTCAGTAATTCATCTATGAGAGTGACTCAGCTGACACCTGAGCCTCGTTTTTGTTGCATGCTGCAGGTCCACTTCTCGCCGATTCCGGACTGATTCTTTCTACATCCGTTTTTGCACTGCAGTGCTTCCGAGGAAGATGGCAGTGCTTCTAGAGAATCAAGGACTTGCTCCCCGACCAAGTCCGTGCTTCCCTGCAAGATGCTGCAGCGCTGCCATCCAAGAAGAAAGTGAATCCGAAAAAGCATATTATGCAAAAGCAAAGAAGTGCTGCTGCAGCGATGCTTCAGCGCTGTTGCAACAAAAACGAGGCTCTGGTTTACTTTTGGTAATTTGAAAAGTTTGCTGTGAGGAACGCACCTTCAATGAAGAAGATGGTGGTCCGAACCGCCGGATGCCTTCAAAAGTGGAAGGACCTTTTCAATAAATTCAAAATCAAAGAAAGTTAATTGAATTTCTGCTTCAAGTTTGTGCCAGAATAACCCTGAAATAGTTGGCTGTTTGCTGATATCAAGTTTGTTATTTTTCTTTTCCATTTTAATTTTTCATACGCAAGTAAGAAAGCCAAGGTAGTGGAACAGTTAAAAAGTTTTCACGTAAGCATACCTCTACTGTACTTAAGTAAAGACAAAGATAAATAATGATGTCTGGACATATGATAAGGCTAGTCCTGGTTAGTCTACAACTGAGTCTTAGTGCAGTTCCAGGCAGGTTCCAGGAGTAAAAAAACACAGTCGCCGTGTACTGTAGCCAGGACTGTAGCTTCCAATTTTGCCAAGCTTAAAAGCTGCATATTCTCCATTACCAATTACTTACTCCCAAATTTACTTTCTAATCTTTTGACTCCTGCTTCTTTCAGTGACTCACTGTCTGTCTCTCCTTCAAATGACTGGCACTTGGGTCCCACTCTGGATCCCTTTGGCTTTTAGCTGTTTTCTTTTTATTTCAGGTGCTTATTTCAATTTAAAATTCCCTCTCGTCTCGTCTCGTGTTTACAGTTTGCTGCTCTAGTATTACCTCTATGTCAAAGGCACTGTCTAGGGAACCGGGAGTCGTACTTTATGTCCTATGGGCTACGGAACCGGTAGTTCTCACGGAAACGAAACCATATGAGCTGCGATTCCGGGATCTGACGTCATTAACTAACGGAAACTTGTATGTGCTGGCTCCCGTTCCGGTAGTAATTAGAAATAGCTCACGGAAACTTCATCGCATCAGTTTCTCGTCCGGTAGCCTCACGGAATTGTGTACTCAGAAGCTAGGGAGCCGGTAGTTGATACCGGAAACTGTATAATTGGAGCTTCTGTTCCGGAGTGTCTACGTGGAATATAAAACTCACGGAATAGTTTGGACGAGAGCTAGGATGCCGGGATTTTCACCGACTTTGAGAAAATAACATTTGAAAAAATTCACTACCGGAACCCATATATTGAGAGCTAAGGTACCGGTAGCAACTACTATTTGCTTGTAAATGACCAGCTCACAGACACAGGTGACTATGGGCTAGGGTTCCGGTAGTGACGAAAAAAAAAAAAAAATTGAACTCACGGACCTATGTCAGTGTAGACTATTAAACCGGAAGTGAATATTTTTTACTCACGGACCCAGCTCCTGCGGGCTGGAGTTCCGGTAGTGCCAAAAATTAAAATTACAAACTCACGTACGCGTGTCAAGATGGACTTTGATTAAGGTACAGCTCACTGAATCCAGTTCAAAATCTTATATTTTGTTTTTCCCTACCGGAACCCCAGCCCGCAGAAGTTGGGTTCCGTTAGTTAAAAATATTTGCTTCCGGTTTCCTAGTCTGCATTGACATGGGTACGTGAGTTCAATTTGTTTTTCGTCACTACCGGAACCCTAGCCCATAGCCATCTTTGTCCGTGAGCTGGTAATTTTCAAGCAAATAGTAGTTGCTACCGGTACCTTAGCTCTCAATTTATGGGTTCCGGTAGTGAATTTTTTCAAATGTTATTTTCTCTAAGTCAGTGAAAATCCCGGCATCCTAGCTCTCATCCAAACTATTCCGTGAGTTCTATATTCCACGTAGACACTACCGGAATAGAAGCTCCAATTATACAGTTTCCGGTATCAACTACCGGCTCCCTAGCTTCTGAGTACACAATTCCGTGAGGCTACCGGACGAGAAGCTGATGCGATGAAGTTTCCGTGAGCTATTTCCAATTACTACCGGAACGGGAGCCAGCACATAAAAGTTTCCGTTAGTTAATGGCGTCAGATCTCGGAATCGCAGCTCATATGGTTTCGTTTCCGTGAGAACTACCGGTTCCGTAGCCCATAGGACATAAAGTACGACTCCCGGTTCCCTAGACAGTGCCCTATGTCAAAAGTCAGGGAGTTTCAAACAGTAAATAACATGCGTGTCCTTTGGTTCATGGTATTAGTGTTCTATTCCCCATCTTACCAGTGGGAGAACTTCGAGCTGGAGGTGTTTGATGTCTATGAGGAAGTCAATAGTAATTTCTATGAATTTATGGGGATTCCCCAGGTTTGTGAAAGATGATTCGTTCAGACCTTGTCAGTTTGTGTAAAGGCATTTTTCTGTGCTCCCACAAAGATTTTGTGGGTCGACTGTGGCTCAAGAAGAGTTTTTCTGTGGTCTTCTATGCAGCCCATAAGTGTGTTTCCATGACGAACAAGATTCCTGTGGCTCACTTTTTGGCTCGAATTCGACAAACAAATGCCGAGGTGATTGTTGATTCTGTAGCTCGATTTCAGTGGGAAATTCAAGCTTAGCAGCAAAATAATGTCGAAGAAATAAAATTAACTACTTTCCTAAGTATGTAGGTTTAAAAGTGACAATACTTTTTGCACAGAACGGCAAGGACAAAAGCCTGGAGTTCTATTTATTGATATTTTACCCAAATTTTGTTTTTGTTCTTAAGAGATTTGAAATTACTGCCTAAAAAATAGACAAAATGGCAGTTTGGCTAGTTTCAGCTTGTGTTCGACTGTGTGGCACACAGCTGTGTTTCGATGACAAAACATTCAGAAGTGTTTGTCCCACAACTGTGTCACAGAAAAACGCCTTAACTGTAGCCTGCTCACAAGCTGTAGCCTATTAATGGAGTCTATGCTTTTCTGTATAGATTTTAACCTGCTGGTTCTGTGCTCTAACTTTGATTGTATTTTTCTCATCTAGTAAAGCTAAAAAAATAGGATGCTTTGATTTAATCACCTTGGGCTTGAATTGCATTTTGTAACTTTACCAGTTTCCCTGAAACGAAGAATAATCTATCCTCTGGTCCTTGTCATGTCTGAAACCTGATTTCATAGAGTCAGAAACCTAGATCGAAAGGGGGTGAATGCTAACTGAATAATATACAATATAGCCCACACTACCTATCTTGTGCTCACTGTCCTAGAAATATGGTATGAACTCTGTACAAATCTTAGGCTAAAATAAGAGAAACAAAAAATCAAGTCTGATACAAGTTGCTATCCTAACTTGTTTCTTTTAAATCTCAGTCCAGGATTCAGCTTTGTTTCATACCAACCCACTCTGTTTGTAGTCACTCTCCAGTCGCCATGAAGATGAGACAAGATTTCATGCAGAAAACACTGTTATCCTACACTGCAATGGATTTCAAGCAGGAAGATAGTGGAGATGAAAGAATTCCCAAGGATGAGCTGGGGGGGGGGGGTCAAACAGGAGGAACTCAAGACCTTGGCATCATTGGACCAGATGCAGGATATCATCAAGTGGTTAGAGACTGAAGAAAGCGAGTGTCTGTGCAATTATGACGTGTTTATGACTCCCTTATTTTGAGGCAGTCTTAGATTGGTAACCCTAATAAAATCTTCAGATCACTAAATTTCAAAGATGACTGCAGACAGATCGAACGAAGGAATTTTGACAAGAAGATGAGTCTGAGATGAGTACACATACTAAACTGCAATAACATATCTATTGTCAGGAGACTTGGCTATGTGGATTTGCAAAAGATAGCCCAATCATGTTTTTCTTGATCTTCTGTTCATGGAAACCAGAAGCCTGTGACAATATAGACAAAATCCTGCATTAGAGCTAAAATTTTTTTTTTTTTGCTCAGACTCAGCTTTTTTCGATAAGAGAGAAAAGGTGTGCGTGATCAGATGTTTACTTTACCATATGTCTTAAGTTTTAAATTCCTGAGAGTATCACATGTCTGTATTTGTTCCAGGATGCACCATCAAGTGATATAAAGAAGGCATACAGAAAATTATCCCTCCAGCTTCACCCTGACAAAAATGATGCAGCTGATGCTGACGTCCAGTTTCGAAACCTGGTTTCTATCTATGACGTTTTGAGGGAAGAAAAGAAGCGCGCCTGCTATGACCGAGTTTTGGTTGAAGGACTGCCAAATTGGAGAAATCCTCTATACTATTATCGCCGATATCGTAAAATGGGGACGATGGAAACCTCGCTTTGGCTTATAGTTCTGACGAGTATCATCCAGTATGCAGTGTATGTTGCTGCCTACTGGGAAAAGAAATTTGAAATAGTGAGTATTCAGTATTCTCTTATTCTCTTTAACTGGAAGCAGATTATCAACCGTGCTACAGATCACACTGTAGGGGTCATGGAAGGTAACCTCGGCTTTGGAAGTTGATTTCTCGGAAGAAGACCTAACCACCTGTGAGTGCGCAATTCGAACTGACAAAAGATTGTCTGTTTTGTAAACTTATTGTTTTGAATAATAACTAGTGAGTGCGATTACACCAGATAGACCCTGAAGGAAGACTTGTCTGGTTCTCAGTTGAACTACAGAGATTTTTGTGCACAAGGTCCCGGTAGGGATGTAAAAATGGGGGGTGGTGGTCTCTCAAGCACAAAGGCCATCGGTAGACAAGAAGTGCGCGCTGGTGGTAGCACTTGTTTTCCAGCATCGACGCTTACGTGTTACCATTGACACGCGCGCTGTTTATTTAGCCTACTTATCTTTTAATGTACATTTTTCGCACTGAGGCATTGAGTGGCCTACGTGTAACATAGTGGGTATATCCGTGACTTTGGTTTTCTCGTTGGTGCATTCATGCCATTTCTGATCTCTTCGGAGCAGTGACGAAACTAGGGGGAGGCAGCTGCCCCCCCCCCCCCCACGAAAAATCCTGTCGGTAAATCGGTAGTGTCGGTGCGAAGCACCGACAAACGCTTGTATCATATCGTTTCTCATACCGATAAAAGCTCTGTCGGTAAAACAGGAAACTTCCTGTTGGGAAATAGGCAGCGTTCGTCGGTACAGCATGCTTTAGCATTCCGTTTCTGATACCGAAAAAAGTTCTGTCGGTAAGCCAGGAAACTTCTTGTTGGAAATCGGCAGCGTTTCTCGGTGCAGAGACGGTGAATAGATTCGATTTTCGGTACCGACAAGAGCTCTTACAAACACTTTCCTCATTTCATTTTTGATACTGACGAAAAGTCTGTCGGTAAATCATGAAACTGTAGGGAAATCGGCGATGTCTGTCGGTGCACGGAATCCGTTTTCAGTACCGACAAGAGCTTTGATAAAAACACTTTCCTAATACCGTTTCTGATACCGACATAAGCTCTGTCGGTAATCAGGAAGCTTCTTATCTGGAAATCATAATTTTGTGTCTGTGCGTAGACGATACCAACAAAAGCCTTGTCGGGAAATCAAGTCGATGATCGGATCAAGATCCTGGTATCTGTTGTTTTTCATTTTTTGACATAACGACTGGGAAAGTCTTGTTGGTAAAATGGGAACTCTCTTTTCGGTCAGTTTACATTCGGAATGGATAAATCTTGTCGTTAAATTCAGTATTTGTGAACTATTCGTCAGTGCGTGACTGGAATATTCTCGTTGGTAAATCCAAAAATGCACTAACCACTTTATTTCTTTCTCTTCTTTGACGGTAAACCAACCACACCGGCGAAGCTGCTTCCTTGAATTGTTCTTGAGTGATTTCTCTATTCCCACCCATAAACTGCCCTTTTGGGTTGATCTGGCTGTTTACCAATCCGGGAAATAGTCCACTTTATTCAGTGACTTGTGAGTTTCAAATTCCCGTCAGTGATACCCCCACCAACTGGGCTCACCGAGGTTGGATCAGACAAGGGTATTTGAATAACACAATTAGGTCACATGGGTGCAGTATTGCCAAGTTTATCTCAATCGTTCAACCGATTTGGACCCTAAGCGTTTAAGAAAACGTCCAGGACCCACCTCTAATCCCCCCCACAGCCATACCATAATGACAAGAAGAGGTTCGGACATATAAATGGCACAAATTTAACATCTGCGTCACTCGAACGGAGCATTTCCAAAAATATTCCAGGGGGCCTACAGGTCCTGTACCCCTCAGCCCCACCTTCCCAACGGACGTCAGATCCGGCTTGGGCCTCAAATTACTTGTCTAGGTCCCATGAGTTTTGTGCCTTTCAAGCTATATCCCAATCACTATCCGCTCGGCCCGTATTCGTATTACAGTATTTCCGAGACCTCCTTGCAACACTGTTCTCGGACGCGGATAAACTGGACATCTTGGGCAAGTTTCAGTCGAATGCGAGCACTTTCTAACGCCCATGCACCCGTTCCACTCAGTTTTCGGATTTCGCTCGGACATAGAAGCAGCAAATTTAGGGCATCTGCTCCCATCAGCTATCATGTTTCCATAAAACTTGATTGCGCGTTCACTTCACCTGTACGTTGATGCAACGTGTCCTCATACCAAATTTCAGCAAAATCAACCCCTTTGTGAGTTATCATGGTAACAGACGGACTGACAAATTTACGAACTCATGGATGCTAACGTTTCGGACCCCCCCCCCCCCCAAAGACCGCTTAGTTTACAGGCGAGGAAGACAGCCACGTAAACGTTCAAGCAGTGAAGTAATCTGTTGCAGTGTCTATCACTACTTTTTTGATTTGCAAGACTACTGACTGCATAGTATGTTCCTGGTTCTATGTGATAACCATTGGTGCCAGGAAGTTAATGGCGAATTCATTAATTTCATTAGAGAACCATCTCAATTGATATGTTACAACTGATTATTACAGCGGTTGTAAGATGCATTCACGGAGAATTTGCGCCGTTGCCGCGCTTTTTGTCGGTAAATCGTTAATTCTTGTCGGTAAAATCTGGGCTTTCCCCACCACGAAAATGGGCTAGTTTCTCCACTGCTTCGGACAAGTTCATATGGCCGCCAGGGCACGCCAGAGTCCCTTGCCGTTTATGTGCTAACGGATACCCAGTGAACTGAAATGTGGCTTGTGTCACGTCGTTGGCCGTTGACCGTTGTTACCCGTGTGTGCCAAACCTTGATTCTCTTGGACTGGCTGTGAAAAACGATCGCTGGCTGCGACTTTATTCTAATCAAAACTGAGACATTCGACACGCAAAACGGAATTGCCTTGGCAAAATGTACTTGCTCGTTCTTTACTAAAAATTTTAAAAGTCATCAAATTGTTCAGATGAAAACTGACAATTTTCCGAACGTTGCACCCCTCCCCCTTGTCTCCTATCTACTCCCGTGACGACATTAGGTAAGAAAGATATCCTGCCACTGCGAGTTTAGCTGCTTGTGATTCCTCTTTCAGTGTTTGCCTTGAGAATCTGTTTAAGATCTCTTCGCGTTCATTTAGGAGGCTCTAGTATAAAACTCTCGTCTAGAACTCTAGATTATATGCTCCAAGTTGAAATGCAGGTACTTTTTAACCAGGCTTGTATTTCTTTGATTTTTTAGCGAGAAGTCTTGGGAAGCCGCATTAAGAAACAAAAGAAGCAGTCAAGAAAGAAACAGGTTCAGCAAGTAGAAGATGAAGTAGATATTATAGAAGAAGAAATCAAGCAACTGCCAAAACCGAGGTAAAAGTTACATATTTATTCGTTCTTTGCATTGGGTTTCCTGAATGAAGCTGGGTTCTCTTGGGTGATCTGTAGAAAGTTGATAATAGTTGTATCTAAGGTTTTATATACAGTAGATGTAGCCGAAGCCTTCTGTGTCTTCGGGAACCTATATACAGTCAGACTGATTCCAGACTGGCTCGACGATTGGCTTTCGTTATGCAGCAAACCCTCCCCGGAAATAAAATCCTAGTCTACTTTTTCCCATCGTGAAAGAAAGACACTGCGTTATGTTTATTTATTCATATATATTTTATTTATTTGTTTGGTTTAGTTTGTTTTTGGAGACAGGATTTTGGAATGTATGTTTTTTGGGGTGTTTGATCAGGAACCGAGTAAGTGCATACTTTTGTTTCTTTTTTTCTTTTCTCTTCCTCTCTTTTTTCTTCTTTCTTTCTTTATTATAGTGTTATGTAGGTTAATATGTCAAAGGGGGTTTGTTAAACCTCTTTAACAAGTGTAAACTTCTGGAGGGTTTTGTAGTTCCTAGTATTTTTTCGAATAAACCCCATATATAATCTAATCTAATCTAATCTGGAAGCACGGCATTCTGGCGTAGTATTTAATGTAACGGTAATTGCGAAAACGGGGCAAGTGTTCTACTAGGATAGAGTACTGACAATCTCAAATTTAAGGCTGAATTTCTTCTTCCGTTGCAGCGTTTGGGACCTGCTGCCATTTCAGTTCTGTCGGCTGTGCATCTTCATTATGACAGCCATTCCTACCTTGCCTGGAAAGTATACCGAATATGTTGCCGAGAAGAAAAGAATCGAATCAGAAGCGCGGGAGTTGGCGATAAAGGAGGAAGAAGAAAGGCTTGAGGAAGAAAAGGAAGAAAACGAAAGGAAGCAGAGGCGGAAGAAAACATACAAACTAGAGGAACGCGTCTATGATGACACTCAGGTGCAAAGCAGTGGACCCCACAGTGACTCTGCAACCGATACTAAGTAATTATTGACTCCTATGAATGAGTCTGGCTTGCTTCGCAGAAACTATCTTACGACCGAACCTACCCACCTAGTGAAACAAGGATAGAGGATCTTAACGTAATTGATGCTGAGGAAAGGATCTGACCAAATAATAATAATAAACTGAAATAGGAAAATCCATTTAATAATCAGTTATTCAGTTAAACTGGCTTGAAATCCCGATGAAAATGCGTTAGTCAGTTGCTCCCCTATTCCCGAATACCAGTTTTTTTGTGGGAAAAATCTTTCAAACTTGTGGTACCTCTGGGATTCAGATATTTATGATCAGTATAACAGAACAGCACCAAATTGACTGCTTTTCATAAACAAACTTGCTGTTCTGCTAGTTCTTGGACTCATTATGGTCGTCTTTGATTTTCTGTTGTTCGCGATTTACATGAGGAATAAGACCAAAGGTTTTGATGGGATTCCAGCCGGATTCCAGGCGAACTTGTCTGGGTAGAAATGATTGTCAAAAGCGGATTCAGCATGTCTTCTTACCTCTAAATCGAACATAGAATCAACTTCAGATAAAACTTTTACTGTTAACAAATTTCCAGTTTCGGACTGACTTCGGGCAAACTACTTGTCCGACAAGAAAATGATTTTCATATAATTGTACAGCATGTCTTCATACCCCTGAATCGAACATCTAATGAACTTTATATAAAACTTTGCTTTTAACAAACTTTCCGGTTTTGGCCGGATTCCGGGCGAACTACTTGTCCGGCTATAAAATTTGCTCTCCCCTTAATTTGAAACCCCTCCCCCACCCCGAAATGTTGAGCTACATAGCCCATCTACGAACTCGACCTTTCCTTTGACCCAGTTAATCGTCACACCCAAGTTTCATCAAAATATCTCGTTCCCTTTGAGAGTTATCGTGCTTACAGACGGCAGACAGACGGACAACTTTTGCGATGTCATAGGTATCCCTCCACTTACGTTTTGGGATCCCGAAAACCATGTCCCCGATGAAATTCAAATTGCGCGGTTTAAGCATGAATTTGGTCTTTTCGGGACGGGGGTCCGTATTCTCACCATCACTATGAGAGCCAGTTGTATAAAGTAAAAATGCCTCGATCTAAATAATCAGTCTATCCAAAATCAAGGTACAAAAATAAACTGGCTTTTCAGTTAAAATTTAGGAAAATGCAGTGGGGGAATTTGGAAACAAATTTAAACCAGGAAAACATGAGTTAAAAGGCAACCTGCTCTATGTCGTAGTGCTAGGCTGGCGCTAGCGTTAAAGTTCAAGGTTCAGGAACGCAATAAAAGAACGTTCAGGACTGCGATTTCTTATTTTCTACACTTCTCATGAATAGTTCCCACGGAACAGTTTGGATATAATACATTCAAATAACAGTGACGCGCAATCAAATCAGACTACCGTACAACCAAAGAACGACGTCTTTGGGAGAAGATTGTCTTCTCAGGCTCAGATTATCTTGGCAGCTAATATGTGGTTACAGTTGTCGAAAGGGTTAGCGTTCGATTTTTCAATAGGCCTACTTTTTGTTTCAGACCTGTCCCTGTAATTAATGGAGGCTTTTGGACTGACGATGATATTTCAGAGCTAGCCCGTCTCATGAAGAAGTTCCCGCCTGGAATACAAGGAAGATGGGAAAAGGTTGCCGAGATGATGAACAGATCCGTTCCCGAGGTGACAAAAATGTCTTACAAGCTCAAAGACAGTGGATACAGGTGGGTGGAACTTGAATTCTGCTAAACAGTCAGATTACTGTTAGCAAATAAGTGTCATATCATTTTATGGCTCGAGTGCTTGTAAGTAAGAAAGTAAGTAAGTAATTTATTTCTGACCCGCCATTTCAAAAGCGGGGTATGTAAAGTAAAATAAAAGAATTAAATAAAACACAACAAAGCAGAATATACAATTTTTCGTTCATCGGCCAGAAAAGAATGTAGATTGTCGTGCGCTGGCTGGGCCCAGTTGTCCGTGACAGAAAGTGAGACGCTTGCATCTTGTGATTATCGCATTTTATCGCATATCCTCAGCTTAAATAATATATAACAATAAATAATATTATGGTGCAAAAAATAGGCCGTTTGCGTCTACCTACATGGCCCTTGTCTACATTGGCCGTTTTCCCATCTCCTTTGTGTTAACTACAGTAATCGTCACGCGAAAAGGGTAAAGTAGAACTAAATACTAACATTTTGTTTCCTTAAAAAACGGCATTATCAACAGTCCACCCAGCCCCGATTTCGGCGATCCACAGTGTCTCCCGCGTAATAGCATTAAATTTTCAACTCTCCTCTCCTTGGTCGTTTCTGCAAATATGTTCAGACAGATACTTCGTGAGCCAGTCCTAGAATGCTGCTACGTACTTGTGTGCCCAGGGTCGTCCAGAACAGGGAGATACAGGCGCGCGATGCGAAATAAGTCATAGAGAAGGGAAGACGCGGGTTTGTGCCTTTCTCTCTTCTTCTTCCTTCAGGGGTTTTAGAGGCTGTAGGAGGCAATCACGTTACGAGGCTTTGAAGATGCTTCCTTAAGGGGTGTTCTCGCCGTTCCCAGAGTACTCCTCGGGGAATCGAAGGGAACGGCGAGAATAGAGGGAGTCACTCAACGCGGACTCCGCGTACAGAAACAGCGAGAACACGGGAATGCTTCCAAAATGCATTTGTTCGAAAAAAAAATATGCAGCTGATGAAATTTTGTTTATTCTGATTGTTTTTAATTAATTTTACATTGCACCAACAGCAAAAATTAATTCCCCTCTGAAAATGAAAGGGAGTCCTTTTTTATGATGGTGGTGATAATCGGATCATTCCCCGACCGTGGGGACTCGCGTAGATGGGCTTTGTAGCCGTATATTTAGGGGTGGGGGAGGGGGTTTAAATTAAGGGGCAAGCAAATATTTTTAAAAAGCTAATGGGGTAAGAAGACATGCTGAACACGATGGTGAAAACCATTTTTTCGCCAGACAAGTAGTTCGCCCGAAATCCGGCCAAAACCGGAAAATTTGTTGAAAGTAAAATTTTCATTTGAAGTTGATTGGATGTTCGATTTAGGAGTAAGAAGACGTGCTGAACACGATGGTAAAAACCATTTTTTCGCCGGACAAGTAGATAGCCCGGACAAGTAGATAGCCGGACAAGTAGATAGCCGGACAAGTAGATAGCCCGGAAAAGTTTTATTTGAAGTTGATTAGATGTTCGATTTGGGGGTAGGAAGACATGCTGAACACGACGGTGAAAACCATTTTCTCACCGGGCAAGTAATTCGCCCGGAATCCGGCCAAAACCGGAAAATTGTTAACAGCTAAAGTTTTATTTGTAGTTGATTGGATATCCGATTTAGGGGTAAGAAGAGTGCTGAAGCCGTGTATGACAATCATTTTGTACCCTGACATATAGTTCGCCCGGAATCCGGCTTGAACCTGAAAATTTTTTTATAAGTTAAATTTTAATTTGAAGTTGATTAGATGTTTGATATAGGGGAAAGAAGATACACCGAGTTCGTTTTTTAGCTTTCTTTTTTTTGCCGGACAGGTAGTTTCGGAATTCGGCCGAAACCAGGAAATTGGCAGAAGTAAGGCAGGAAGTTTTCGTCAAAACAGGTATGACTTATAGACAGACACATGGTGAATCCATATCTGAACTTGGTTTTCTCAGGTCATTAGCTTTTTGGCCTTAATCTGTTTCTGAATTTTAATAGTAAAAATGTTCAAGGAGTCTGGCGAAGTCTGGATCTGGCGAAGACAAGACCCAGTTGTCTGGGTCAAATGTTAAATTTTTGGGATCCCATCGAAAACGTTGGTCTTGTTTCTTAAAACAGTCGGCTTTTCTTAAAAATTAGTCGATTTTTCAAAACATTCGTTTTACTCTTCAAAAAAAGTCGGTAAAAATGGCCAGCCAGTGGGTAAATACCCCCCCCCCCAAAAAAAAAAAAAAAAAAAAAAAAAAACGTTTTGACTAGTAACGCCTCTGCTAATAGACATTCCTTCAGCCCACTCCTCTGCTAATAGCTGTCATTGTTGTGAATACTCGACCTGCTTAACCGTTTATATGGTCGAGTACTATTAGGCCCTAGGGGTTTGGCTACCCGATCTATCCCGAACTTATTTCATTTGTATGGTCGAGGAAAGATAACTCCCATAGGCCATATAGTAATTACTCAACCTGTTCCTTTCCGACTCCCAAGTTCCATATGGTCAAGTATAATTAGCCTTCCAAGACACGAGTACTCAACCATTCTAGTACGAATAGGGAGTAGAGCCTAGGTTCCTCGACTGCTCGTGTACTGGTAGCTCCCATAACCCTTGTTACTCGACTTGTCGAGTACTGTTAACTCCTGTGTGGCAGCACACTCGACCGGTCGAGTACTTATAGCATTTGAGGTATCAATTCCAGGTCTGGGAAAGATAGACACATTTGAAGGGTCTTGTGCAGCAAGACTAATATTCAAAGTCTCGTCGAGAAATATCTTATTTATCGTTTCAGTAGGTTGAGACTTTAACCGCAGTTAGATGGAACCGGGACGATAAGGTGACTGCATTCATATTGACCCCAGAGACATCATGCGAGGGAGCAATATCCATCGAGACGTTTTTCGTCGAAACTTAGGGTGGCTGCTTCGTGCTAACCAGGCTATAACTTACACCCAAAGAAAATCTCATCGTTGTACTTTTGCATGATTTGCCTGATGACCCGTTTCTTGTCCAGTTCATTCCGTCACTTATAAAAGGGTGGATTCGGCAACCAGGCCCAGACGTCCCAGAATGTTAAGCTTCCGCTGTGAGATGTTCATTAATTTGGTTCAGTTATCACTAGTCTGTCTCACTCAACTGTGCTTGTGTTCAAACGAGGTGTGACATCTAGGATAGACTTCTGGATAGTAATAGCCCGAGTTTGATCTGTCGGAACTCAGTATTGTCTTATCGTTCAGGTCTGCCCCGAGCGCCTTCAAACCAGTTGTAGGAACCAACGAACCAGAGGACCAGGAGGAAAACGAATCGGAACCAGTTGCCATTGAGGTGAAGAAAAAGATAAAGACGAAAGGTGGAAAGTTTGCAGAAGAAGCCATATCTAATCCAGCTGCCCTCGATGCTAACTGGAGTCAGAAACAACAGAGGGCCCTCGAAGTGGCTCTGACTCAGTTCCCGAAGGGAAGCCTGGAAAGATGGGAGCGTGTCGCGAAGGTCGTGCCGGGAAAGACCATGGTGAGCTAATATATTTATTTTAATTAGTTTATTTAGTTTCCAGGTGAAGAGTAAAAATAATAATAAAAAGAATAACATGTTGCACTAAAGTTCTTTTTTTTTCTTTTTTTTTCCCGTAGCATCTTTTCTAATTTAACTTATTTTTATATTATTTATATAAAACAATGAAAATCATTTCCCGTACTTTTTGTGGCTACTCCTCCATCCCTCAGTGACGTTAATTTTAATCTATTTTTACCCCCTTTTAAACTATTTACGTCACCTAACTTTTAAAATTAAAACCCATATTACATTCACTGTTCTTCTCCCTAATCACTAAATATAAAATATAAACTTATTATAAATTTATCCTTCAAATATTTTAAATTCCTACTAAACAAAATTTAACACTTACTTTTTCGCCCAATCATCATTCTCGCATACCCATCATTCATCACAATACTCATCTTCCACTCTACCAAAACACTGCCACAAAAACCCACAACCCTCATTTCAATCTCACTCACTACCTATCAAAAACCCAGGGCACAAATTTTACAACAACTTTCAATTATCCCAATCAAATCCCCGCTCTGCCCGCTAAAGAGGTGCCCTTCCTCCTCTAGGGCACCTCTAACACGGTGGCATTAAACTTTCCCAAATACAATAACTATATTCTGCCCTGTCTAACCCCATCATTCCACACACTCCAAACGGACACACATTCACCTCCCACAACCCAAATTTCCCCACAATCCTTGAAACGTTATCCCTTTACAACTTTCTAGGGAGAAAGTTTCAAGTCAAAATTTACAATAATCTTGCAATCCCCCACACTCGCCCGTCCTCACTTAATCATCCATTCGGACCTTCAACAACCACTCCACATCCACATCTTTTGACCCCCCTTTACTTTTTCTTATTTCATTCACACGCATTTCATACCATGCCTGAAACCGTCTCCTACTGAGCTTTCCTTTTTTCTTTCTTGTTTTCCACACATGTACGCAGACACTCGTCACTAAAAATACCAGCGCTCTTTCTCTTGGTTGTTTTTCACATTCGAAACACAGTTTCGCAATTTTCTTCTTATCTTCCATACTATCAGTTCTGACATTTTCCTCTTTCACGATTTCAAACATTCTATCTAATATGTTTCCGTTCCAGGGGCATTGCATAGTCTCGTGCGCTAATCCATCATCCACCGTTTCACTACACAACCCACATTCGGGTGGTTCACTTCTCACAAACCTTGCCATACGGTCACGATAAGGCAATATACCGTGGATAAGGAGAAACATTATCTCCTTCCATTCACTCTGGCATTTCATTTTTGCTAGGTGTCCAAAAGATACTTGAAAATCGATGAATGGTTCTCGCGCCTTTGCCCGGTAGTCAATATCTTTCTTCGTCTGCTCTTCAACAACCCTATCAATTGTTTGTTTCCTCGCCTTTGCCTTCATCGAGCTGTCGAGCACTCCACTCCCTTTATTCTCGTATAACACCTCCACAACCTCTCTGAATTCCCTGGGTAACGAATTCGACAGTTCTTTCCGTTTTTCACTATCCTCTTCGTTTAAAACTCGGATAAACCATTCTCGACTTATCCCCCCGAATTCGTCATTTTTTGCGACCATTTCACAAATATTTCTCAGGAACAGGGATTTACAAACCTTACCATAATCTATAATTCCAAGGCCGCCTAACTCATTTTTCACTGTCGTCATCTTCATACCTAGTTTTTCAAATTTGCCCCTCCACACAAATCTCCAAACTTCTCTTTCAATCCGTTTCACTGTAGCATCATTTAACTCAAATACTGGGGCGTAATAAAACATAATTGGTAGGCAATAAGTATTTACATACTGAGCTCTTTCAAACAGGGTACCACAGTATTTTCTTTCCTTCGCGTGGAGCGTTCCTTCCATCTTATTCATTACTTCTTTCCATACTTTCGCACTCGTTGTCTCTCTTCCCCACGTAACTCCAACTTCCAAGTATTTTTGTTTGGTCTGCTAGGTTTATCCAACTATCACTTTCAATTTGAGAAGTTTCTCCCCTTAAACTCACTATTTTACTCTTCTCCGGATGGATTTTCACACAAAAACTAGTCTCATACCATCGCAGACCAAGTGATATCTGCTTCACGTCCTCCACGTTTCCCACGACAAAATTTCCGTCGTCTATGAAAGCAATGCCTTAAGACTCGTCCCGTTAGTTAGAGGCAGCCCTTGTATCCTATTTTCAACATATTTAAAGAGGGGGTCCATATAAACCTCAAAGAGGCCAGGTGATAGGGGGTCTCCTTGACAAAGGGCTTTTTCCATTTCTATTTTTCTCGTTAAATCTCCATTTACCTTCACTACAACTTTAGGATCTTTGTACAGATTTTCAAGTCTCTTCACTGCCTGTCTAGACATTCCGTATTTCCTTTCCATTAACACCCATAAAATTGCTCTAACCACCGAGTCATAAGCCTTCACTACGTCTACGCTCATTATTGCCAACAACTCCATGCGGAGTATAAGTCTCCGAAGTTCTCGGTCTCCTCGCATTACAAGCTCTTTTAGAACACTCAGGATATGTTGTGCTTTTTTCCCTTTAATGCCACCGTGTTGGTAAGATCCGATCACTCTACTTAAAACCTTGTTCAACCTGTGCGTCATTATTTTTGAGCATATGCGGTAGTCCGAACACAAATTTGAGATCGGTCGCCAGTTTTTCAAATCGGTACGCTCTCCTCCTTTATGGATCAGTGTTATTACTGCCACGCCGTCAGATGGATATCCTTCGTTTAAGAACTGGTTGCACACTCTAACAAATAATTCTCCTACTTCTCCCCAAAATATTTTATAAAACTCGTATCCCAGGCCGTCACCCCCAGGGGCCTTTCCATCTTTAAGAGTTTTCATGATCTTCTCAATCTCTGAGATCGTAATCTCCTAATGTTCTAAAGTTCTTTTGTGAGTATCTACGAAGAGAATCTACTTTTCACTCCAATTCAAATAATTTCTTTCCTCCAGAAACCGGAGAGTAAAAAACATGGTAAACACATACATAACTGGCCAAAAATATAAAACGACAACTATGACATAACAAGGCCGTATCGCATAAAACAGACCAACAAGCAAATATCAAACAAAAAAAAAAAAAAAATTAAATAACACGTATTACATAAATATTAGGTAAAGATGGAATATTATTCTAGGGACGTTCCCCGTGACAAATAAACTAGAAGTAAAATTAATTCGAATTAACGTCTGGTTCATTTATCACGGTACAAGTCCCTCGTATAATATTCCATCAGTACCTAGTGTTTATCCAATAACGTGACATGGGGATTTGAACGAATTTGCCTTCAGTCGAAAGACTTCCTATAGCCTGCTTCTATCTGATTATTTTGGTTCGCGAATTATGTTTCACATGCCACTCTCTAACTCAGTGGTAGATCAGTGGCCGTGTAAGCCGAAGGTCTCGGGTTCAGTTCCCGTATAAGGAGCACTTCTGTCTTTCAGTCACTAGGCTACATATACCCTGCTATCTGCTAAATTATCTACTAAGAGAAAAGAGTAACACATGTTTGCCTGCTCCTTATCTTATGGATACTCGGGCGGTTGTTCTGCCCGCCTTCGGTCTGTGGCAAGCAGTCAACCCCAAACCCCTGATTTTGGATACCCCGTACCAAACGCTGGGTATATCTAGCGTTTGAAATACCCTGTGCATAATGCCGGATACATTATGAGAAATGCTGGATACTCCAACCCAATAAATATTGATGATCTGAGTGAAGGTCAGAAATCAACCAATCAGAATTCCTTTATATCGTTTATTGACTAAAATAGCAAAGATAGCTAGCAAAGGTAAGTCAACCTAACACTTTCAACGGGATACGAAATAGCCAATGACAAATGAGAAATAATACCAGAAAAGAGATAACAGATGAACAAGTTAACGTATCTTTCAGGCATGCGCTGGATAATTTGTTAATTGTGTTGCGAGAGCAACACGTTAGTTTTGTCGTGTTTTTTTTTTTTTTTTCTTGGACCCCGATTTGCGCTTATTCTCAGAAAGTGGTAAGGGCCTAACCTGTGCAGTTTTTACGGAAAGTGTGGACCTTAGGCCGGATTGATGAATATGACATTACATTTTGGAAAGCTCCGTAGAACTCTTGCCTGGGGCCAAAAAGGATGTTTTTTGCTGGTAATTGGGCCAGAGCCTCCAGCGTGTGAAATAAAGTGGAGTTGTATAGCCTATGTCAGAGAGGACTATCTGAACTTATGCAGCCAAGCTTTCGTTCCATCAAACCATGTTTCTGCTTTCGAGTGGAAAGCTCCGTTCTAGGAGGCAAGCACCAGTTTTGAACTGAAGATGGACTAAAATCTAAAAGTGCGAAATATGTGCGGCGGTTCCCTGGCCCCACAGCCAATGCATCTTCTTTGAGTGATAAATATAAAAAATTGCAGAATCAAAAAGTGTCATTTTCCCACGGGTCTGAAAGTGCTGCCATCTATTGTTTCTACCCGTTTCTGTTCGTGATTTCAGCTGAGCTTATCATTCCATTCTTACACTTGGGAGTGAGGAAGATAAATGATATCAGATGGGCCTCTTAAACTTTAAAAATTATCTCATTGCTGAAGAAATAAGAGCTTACCCTTTGCTCCTGTCTAAGTGGTGAAATCAGAAAGTTGGCCTACGGCAAAAAAGTCAACTTTTGAACTAATACAGATAGAATTTTTTTCTCAACGGCATTCGGTAGACCTCGATGAGCTGATCAACGTATACGGCATCTGTTTTTTGTACAATAGTTCCTTCATGAGATACAAAAGTTTGAAGCAACAATCGGCTGTTAGACCATAATCATCTTCGGCGATGAGGGGTTAGCAACGTTGTTAGTTGGTGTACCTATTAATCCTATTATTTCTTTCCTGTGTACTTATTTGATCGTGAGAACAGTTTGGTACCATGTCTATCACGGGAAGATGGACCTGTAATTAAGAATCGGTTGCTAGAAGATGTTCATGAGGGGCTAGAAACTTGCGAAAATTGGTGCACATTTTTTTTTCTATAAATCTGAGGGTAAGAAAAGTCGTCTTCTTGGTCTATCACTGTAACATGGAGTTAAGTCTTTTAGGGGTTGACAACTTTAGTGGTAGGGTACAAACTCAAACAAAGAATAGGCGGAACCGAATTGTGAGACGTGTCAGGGACTTGCAACTCTTGTAAGTAACAATCGGCTGTTATACCAGAATCGTCTTCGGCGGTGAGAGTTTTCTGACGGTGTTTTAACGCAACGGATACAAATGATAATGTAAAACAATGACATAGTTTCGAAATAATTAGCAGACTGGCATCTATTGTATTTAGATCTTGAAAATTTACGGATAGCTTTATAATACCAACTAGATTATAGAAGATAATGTTCCAAGTTTTCACCAGTCACGATCTCTACGATTGAAAAGGATAAAGTTCAACTGGCTGCAAAGTCAGTTTAGTCCCTACTTCCGATATTCTGTTGTTTTTTTCACTTGTAAGCAAAAATCGACTGTTAGACCATAATCATTTTCGGCGACGAGGGACTTGTAACTTTTGCTAGTTGGTGTACCTATTAATCCTATTCTTTGTTTCTAGTGTATTTGAATTGAAAACTGTTCGGTACTATGTCGATTACGGGGAGACGGACTTCTAAGTAGGAATCGGTTGATAGAAGGGGTTCATAAGGGGCTAGAAACTAGTGCAAACTGGTGCACATTTTATTTGATCTCTTTAAATCTGAGGGTAAGAAAATGAGTCTCCATGGTCTATCACTGTAACTTAGAATTAAGTCTGTGAGGGGTTGACAACTTTAGTGGTAGGGTACACACTCAAACAAAGAATAGGCGGAACCCAACTGTGAGACAAGTCAGGGACTTGTAACTAACAGTCGGCAATTACACCATAATCATCTTCGGCGATGAGAGGCTTCCGACTTTTCCCTATTATGTTTCCGGTGTTTTTGATGATAAGAAAAGTTTGGTTCATGTCGTTTAAGAATTGGTTGCTAAAGCATTGCCATTTTCATGAGATGCTAGAATGGTCTATGGTGATGGTCTTTCACTGTAACCTAGAATTAAGTGTTAAGACAACGGATACAAATGATAATGTAAAACAACGATATTTCGCAATAATTAGTAAAGGTATTTTGAACTAAAAAGCTATGGATAGCTTTATAATGCCAACTAGGTTATATAAGATAATGTTCCAAGTTTCCACAAGTCACGATCTCTACGGTTGAAAACAATAAAGTTCAACTGGCTGCAAAGTCAATTTAGTCCCTACTTCCGATATTTTGTTGTTGTTTTTTTTCAACGCTGAGGGATAACCACGTGATTACAAGTTGGGTCAACAGTTCAGAAGTAGATTGGAACATACCATTTTGAAAACCTCGATGGGTTGACAAATTCAATATTTAACCGTTGTCGAAGAAACAAAACCAAAGTGTTGCTGTCGCGACACTTTAGTCGGCGGAGCTGAACAAAGGTTGCTGCAACACTCCACGTTGCCCAGGCAACGTAGGTCTAGTTTAGCTTTGTTTGAGTGGGTTTGAGTACGCGTGTTGGGCCAGTTTTTATTTTGCTCAATATACTCAGGCAGCATTGATCCGTCCGAGCTATCAACAGGTGTCCAGCGTTAGTTATAGGCTATGCCAAATGTTCGATACGCCTAGCGTTTGGCATAGGGTATCCAAAATTTAGGGGTTTGTGGTAGACTGGTTGTAAGGTCCGCGGCGTTTAAAAATAGCTTCGGTGTTGGGTCTTGTGTAGGCGTATACCTTTTATGTCGACAGCCCAGTAAGTTGTGAGTTTTCTCAAACCTCATAATACTTCTTCGTCTTTTAAAGAAGTGAGTTTAATAATGTACTGATATTTTATTCTAGTCTATAGATGGGTAATTTTTAAAATGGCATTTGGGTTTAAGTTTAAAAAAGTTTATTATTGTCATTGCCTAGTGCAGAAATCGGATTTAAACTCTTCACTGGTTTTCACATAGTCCGACTGCAGATTTCGCCTGAACTGTTTATTTATTTTCCACGAAAACAAATTGTTGATGGTTTTGAAGGAATTGTTTGAGTCTGATAAAGAATTTGGGAAGGTTGGTTACTTTGGGCATGTCACATCGAGAACATTTTTTGTACGGTGAGTTAGGAAGAAAGGGGTGTGTATTGGATTATATTATGTGAAATTTATTTGTTGGATTAATTTGGAAATTTTTGTCATTGAAGTTAGTTTTTCTTCCTTTTTTCTATCTATCTATCTAACTATAGTCGCATCATTTTCAGGAGGAATGCATGCTTCGAGTGCGGTATCTTGCGGAAAAGGTTCGCAAGCGGAAGGAAGAAGAAGAGAAGAAATCTGCGGAAATGGACAATCTGGATCCTGAATCTCAGGTCGACTGTGAGCTGTCGGCGAGTCAGTAACTTATACTTTTCTAGGTTTAGGAAATAATTGTTTGACGTGCAATTTGGTTTGTGCTTGTGAATCGTCACCAGAGCTTTATACTTTTGACATGCTGGAGTAAAGGTTGGATATTTTTAGTTGGAATATTACATGTCGCCGACAAGTTTCCATCTTAGCTGGAAAGATGAAGAAGAGACAGGTGACTCCAAAATTAAAATGCAGGAGAATCATATTTGAGGGGGCAAAACGGGGGCCTTATATTTCGGCAAAACGGGGGCCTATATTTCGGCCCTTCTTGGCAAGGGTCCTCTAAAACCAAAATGCAGAAGATTCTCTACCCTTTCGACGACCCAATCGAACAACAAAAACAGTAGCCGAGTCCAGAATTAAATCACAGCACCAGCTTTAATTCCATCCAACTTTCAGAGAAGAAGTTCACAAAAGCAGATATTTAAGGAAGAATCTTTAATAGTTTGTCCACAAGTTTATTTTCCAGCTTGAGCGGCTTGAGCCTGAAGAGGACCCTTGCCAAGAGGGGCCGAAATATAGCTCGAATAAAATGTAGCTGACTTATCCGTTTTGCCCCGTCAAATATGATTCGCAGTAATCTTGGGCTGAAGGAACATCTAGCAGGAGAATCTCTACCCTTTCGACGACCCAATCGAACAGCAAAAACAGCAGCCGTGTCCAGAATGAAATCACAGCATTTTCAGAAAAGAAATTCACAAAATCAGATATTTAAAGAGAATCCTTAATTGTTTTTCCCACAAGTTCATTTTCCAGCTTGAGACGCTTGGGCCTGAAGAGGACCCTTACCAAGGAGGGCCGTCTGTTCAGTTCAAAGATAATGCAACTTAACTGAGGTACAGAGAACTTAAATTTAAGGGTGGACTTCCATTCCTGACGTATGAAGACTGTCAGAAACAAGAGCTGTAAGCTCATATGGCACTTGCAAGCATATGTAGTAAGAAATACCCCAACAAGAAAAAATGAAGGGTGCTGAAAATTCAACCTATGGTTTCAATTTAATCTAAAAATAGGAGATAGAAAGCAAAAGGAAACAAGAAGGAAAACACAAACCAGCAAGGCTGGGTCAGAGGGTGGAAGTGATGGTCAAAAGTTTTTTTCTTCACTTTTCTGTTAAGATCTGCCCTTTAAGGGTGCTAAAAATTAAATTCTAACCAAAACCCTTGAGGCAATAAGAATCATGTACTCATGGCGATCTTGAAAAATTAAATTTTGCTTAAAAGTATTTTTTGTATTTTGCGGTTAAGATGAGTTCTTTAAGGAATGGTCGGATCGGAGAAGGTGACGATGTCTAACTCAATGATTTCAAGTTTCTAATGCTCCAGCAAAGTTTTATCGTCCTATAACATCTGGGAGTACCTTAACTCATGATCACCGGAATTCCGGACACCCCCCTACATCCCTCCCTTGGTGCCCGAATCCGGCCCGATTCCGTCACGGATGTACCTAGGACTTGTGCCTGTACTTCCCACCAAGTTTCATCCTGATCGGTCCACTCTGTGCGAATCACAAGATTTCCAGTTCTCCCCTCCCCCCCCCCCCCCCAGTTTATCGGATCCAGTCCGCACTTGAAACGGGACATCTGAGACATGAGTTCTTTCAAGATGTCAAGTTTCATTAAGATATGATAACCCGATCGAAAGTTATGCATGCCACTAATTTCCGGATTCCGCCGTCTCCCCCTCCCCCCACGACGGTCGGATCGGGCCACTGACTGTTTCCAAGTTAATCTGGTCGGGTCTTTGATATGCCTGCCAAGTTTTATCGTCCTAGCCCTCCTGGAAGTACATCAACTACGGATCACCGGAATCCCGGAACCCCCCTCCAACTCCCCCCACATTATCAGAATCCGTTCCAGACTTGTCAGTTATTTGTCTAGAACTTGTGCTAGTTCTTCCCACCAAGGTTCATCCCGATCGTTGCACTCCAAGAGTTTTACACAATTTCCGGCTCCCCCTCCGACTCCCCCTCAGATTCATCGGATCGTGTCCGGACTTGAGATGAGACATCTGAGACACGATGTCTTCCCAGGTGTCAAGTTTCGTTAAGATCCGATCACACATTCAAAAGTTATGCATGCCCCTATTTTCAGGATTCTGCAAGCTCCCCCTCCCCCCCCCCCCCCACGATGGTCAGATCAGGCAAGTGACTATTTCCAAGTTAGTTTGGTCGGGTCCCTAATATGCCTGCCAAGTTTCATCGTCCTAGCATATCTGGAAGTACCCTAACTCGCAAACACCGGACTAACCGACAGACTGACGGAAAAGTGATAGGTATATGGCACTTGGCCGGAAGGCAAGTGCCATAAAAACAGACGTGTTGATATGTTACTTTCAGAGTGATTTACTATTTTCATTGCACTGTTAGACGTTTGATAAAATTCGAGACGTGGATGCGCATCCTTTCGTTAAATTTTATGACGGATGCCTTAAATATTTAGGATATGGTCCTTTGAAGGGCTACTTTTCTGGAAGTTATCAAACGGTCGACAGTGTAGCCAAGAGCCCGTCAGTTCAGTTGCATATTCGCAGATTGCCCGAGAAAAACTAGGTATTTGCGGAAAATCTATCCGGAAATAATCCGCAAAGCGGAGCAGAAAAGCAAAGCGAAAAATCTATCCGGAAATCCGCAAAGTAGATTATTTCCTCGTCGCCCGCATTAGTGCAGATCTGCGTTCTGTGGGCAGTTAGCCTCGAAGCGAACTGAAACCCGAGTTAACACCACACAAGTCATTTGAAGAAGCTGATAACCTACCACACAAGTTGTCTCTCAAAGAAGCTCACGAAACGCCAGACCAAAAGAGTGCTGAAGAACTGGTTCACCGAAAGGGCAGTGACTTCTCGAATCCGCTCCTGGCACAGATAATGGATACAGAGACGTTTAGGTGATCTTGGGGCACTCGAGACCCATAAAAAAAATCATACCTTAGCATTATCCATACGTTCCTCATAAATTCGATGACGAATTGCCGCCAGACGCGATAGAGGAGCAATAACAATCACACGTGAGATCTTGGTATAAGTTATCTGTAAAGTAAGCCAGCACTGAAGTGGGTTGACAGAACATAGTTGGGTAAAGCAAAAATAGAGGAAGAGGAATTTTAAACTTTTTTAAACATAAGGGTAGAATTATTTGGGGTGGGAATTACTAGGGAGGAGTGGCTACTAGAAAAAATTGGAAGTACAAATATGGGGGATATTCGTAAGGTGGCTAGATTCCTCCGCGTTGGTTTGTCCCATAGAGAGCGATTTTTGTAGTTTGTTGTGTTTTTTCTTGTTTTGTTGCCATGACCCCAAGGGTTTTTTCGTGCAATAAATTCATTGATTCATTCATGGCTAGGCCTAAGAGGAATTGAAAATAGCCAATCAAACCTGGATGTACACCAAGAAGTTACGTGTCATTGTTTTCTTTACGATAGCGCACCTAGCGGCCAAAAAAGAACTAATCTGAGAGGATGTTTATGAGAAGCGTATGGAGCAGTAGACATCCTTGGGGTTCCGAAGTGTGAACTGATAGATAAAGCCCAAACAAGAAAAAGTTTACGAACAGATGCTCCGACTGGAAAGAAATTCTGGAACACGAAAAATGTACGAGGAATGTTGGTGTGGAATCTGCTTTTGGGTAAAATAGCGATTCTTTTAGTATATATTGTTTACAACTGGCAGGATGTTCTGTTGAAATTCGAAAATTTTAAATGGTTGCCACTGGAACTGACTTGAGGTAAAATGATATATTTGTGTCGGAATGTGCTGCAACTGTTTCGCTAGGATGATTGGCTGAGCCGGAATTTGGCGAGTGTTGCGTCATATTATATGATATTAGACTTTTGCAGGCAGGGGCGTCCAGAGCCTTTCTTCATTGGGGGAGCGAACCTGGTAAAAATTGACCGAATCGGTACCTGATATTGACCGAATTTATAATTTTTTTTCTAAAGCACAGCGAGTTGCCTTCACGAAGCTATAATGTAAAAAGTTGCATAGGATGTACAAAAGCAAGTCTAAAGAGAAAATTTTGCGTGTTTTCACGCTCTTCCTTTTCAGGGATACGCCGTCACTAGCCTTTTACCTTTGGGGACGTCGAATTTTGCCAATAGGACTTAAAAATGTGCGGACAAAAAACGCAGTTGCTGTGAAACGACAACGTCGTGAACGGCTGTACATATGAAAATTTAAAGCACCACAGGCAAACATTTTTGAATCCACCTTTTTTCTGGCAAATTCTAGCTTTTAACGTGGTTCAAGCCCACCAAAATTCCAAGCCTCAAACGCCAGCTAAATGACGTACCATTCTTCTAAATAGTGAAGACTGCTAATTGTGCCGCAGGCAAATTTTTTTGGAAACACTCATGATCAAAGTGCCTTTTTGCGATCTCGAGGCTACCTATTTAACCACAGAGCTGCCTGACGAAAAAAGGGTCCATCCAGGGCAAAGGAGATGTAAAGTACATTTGTTCTGAATTTATAGCAAACAAAAATAGGCTAGTGTTCACGTGAAGAGACGTGCTTATTCCTGAAGTTCTGCAGTAAATACAAGTATAAGTTAAGTAATGAATGGAAACCAGCTGAAGCTACCGTTGAATGCTAAAGAACAAGAGCTAAATAAGTGCCCCTCAAATGACCAAGCTCTGTAACTGGGTGAATCAAATAATGAAGTCGTACTACCGACAAACTAACTAAAAAGATAAAGAGCGGATCGGGAGCGCTATAACGACCGATTTTCAGAATGGAATAAAACTCTTGGTAGAACCACCTAGAACAACGAATGTGGTAAGTCTAGTAACAGATGCGGACAAAAAAAAATCAGGTGAATTACCGAATGAATTAGAACCAAATCAATCTGTGTAATCACCGAATTAGGAATGGATTGACCGAATGCGATAGAACAGATACGGACTTGAGATAAGTTCGGTGAACAACCGAATTCGCTAACGAATGAGACCAAATAAATACGTTAAAATTTACGTAGGGACGTACCGAATGCGGTGAAATCGAGTCGGACTGTACGAAAGTTGGATGGAGTGTCGAATTCGGTCACAAATCAGAACAAAATGAATCTGATTAATGACCGAATTATGATATGGACTGATCGAATGCGATAGAACAGATACGGACTTAAGAAAAGTCCGGTGAACAACCGAATTCGATAGCGAATGAGACCAAATAAATACGTTAAATCACCGAGTTTACGTAGGGAGGTACCGAATGCGGTGAAATCGACTCGGATTGAAGAAAACTTGGATGGATTGTCAAATTCGGTCACGAATCAGAATAAAATGAATCTGATTAATGACCGAATTATGAAATGTTCTGACCGAATGCGATATAACAGAGATACAGACTTGAGAAAAGTCCGGTTAACCACCGTATTGGCTAACGAATGAGACCAAATAAATACGTTAGTCACCGAATTTACGTACGGACGTGCCGAATGCGGTGAAATCGTCTCTGATTGAACAAAAGTTGGATTTTTTTACCAAATTCGATAAAGAATTGGAACCAATAAACACGTTAAGTCGCCTAATTTGGAAATGTCGGTACAAAAGATTTTATAAAACAGGCCCGTTTTGACCGAATTTTCGCCTTCTGTGAAAATTTGACCGAATGCCCAAAACGTAGGGGGGGCGGTGCGCCCCCCCCCCCCCCCCTAGGGACGCCCCTGGTTGCAGTCCTAGGTAAGTAACAATATCTAGGAATGGGATCCCAACAAAGCCTCTGGTCTTGTTAAGTTAACATCCTCTATTGATGTTGTTTTAAGAATCAACATGAAATTCCGTTAAAGAATTACGTTCTGTCGTGAGAATTGTAAATACAGCATCGGTAAGTAACCAGGTGTTTGCTACTAAACATCGAGTCTTCCGGAACCCATGACATATTTTTTTTTCACCAGCTAATATGTAGGGAGAGTCGGGTAGTATGACAGATTTTCTGTTTCTTTTTTATTTCCCTGAAACATGTATGTATGTTGGCAAAGAGTACCGGGTTCCCTATAGAATCTTTCTGGGTTTTTTTCGAATTTTTCTCTCTCACAGTTTTTCAGTAGTGGGCTTGATTCTGGGCATGGTCACTGTGTCATACTACCAGCCGGTGGAGGGCAGTATGACACACCCTGGGTCCAGTATGACACTCTTTATTTTTGGGTTTTTTATTATATTTCACTCAGTGTTTTCAGCAACACTAACTAAAAAAGAAACATTCCAAATATCGTTTGATCCGCAGCTAGGCATCCCCGCCCCCACACACACAGTGGCCAAATCCGATTGGGACAAATTGTCTAGGCGAGGGCACCTTCTCATACTGCCTATCAAGTTTCACTATCTCCTATCCCCCTCACCCCCCAGCTAATCCGATCTGGCCAGGAACATAAAATGGGTTATCTGGGCAATATGAGCTCCAAAAGTCCTAAGTTTCATCCAAGTCTCTTCACACATTTCATCACTAGGGCAGACAAAAGGTGTCTGGTGCTGGTGCCCAGCGTTGCCGAATCCCGTTCAGACGCAAAAATGCATTATCTAGGACATCTTCTTTTACCATGTATGAAGTTTCGCTTGAATCTGAGCATTCACTGATCATCGTGAATCCATATCTGAACTTGGTTTTCTCAGAAGATTAGCATTGACCGTCTTCTGTTTCTAAACCTTAATAGTAAAAGTGTTCAAGGAGTCTGGCGAAGACCAGGTATCTACAAGACCAAATTGTCTGGATCAAATATTAAATTTTTGGTATGTCATCGAAACCTTTGGTCCTTTTTTCAAGGAAACCTGTGGGTATTTTAACGTCATTTGCGTCCAGACCCTCATATTTGGTTGAGGGGTCAATCCTGATCAGCCTAAAATTAGTTCTTTCAACCACGTGCATAGGACAGACGAGACTGATTGGATTCCCTGTAGAAAAGGAACTCGACGAAATTGAGTACATGTAAAAAGTTTCTCCGTATAAAGATTAAAGTTAACTGCAGTATTCGCTACTCAGATTCATCTTATCTCTATTTGGTATTAATCTTATCTGCTTAGAGATAAAAATAATCCGAGTACCAAATACTGCAGTTAACTTTAATCTTTATACGGACAAACTTTTTAGAGTGTATTTGTGACTGAAAATACGGAACGGGGCTGAGGAAAAGACTGAATTGACATAGTTACTGGTACGGATCCTTTAACGAAATTAGTTTTTAGATCGTGATTGCCTTAAAAATTAACTGGAAAGCCAGATTATTTGTGTATCTTGAATCTGAATACACTGAATTATTTTGAGCTAAGGAAGTGTTCATCTGTTCATCTCGGGCTCTAGTAGTGACGTTCAGAATATCCGTTGCTGACCCGACAAGAGAAAGTTCACTCGAGGCGGAGAACTTGTATTCCAACAAAGTGTGCATTCCAGTGGCGAATAAAACGATGCTCAGGAAGTTTTCAGTAGTGTTGGGTGATACTTGGAATTTTCTATTTATCGGTATATCGATATTTTCACTTTCGATATTCAATAATCGATATCGATATTTTGAGATCATGTTTCGCTATAGTATACGTCTCGTTCCACCAAAATTTAAGAGAGCAAAATCGTCGTAAAAAAGCATATTGCATCAACTCAAACTTCGAATAAATCCAGGTTCGGATATAAAAATGGGACTCATATTGGATCATTTACAATAATTACAAATGAACAAATATCCTTTTCGATATCTATACTCACGTCTTGATATTCGATATCGATATTTGGTCCGATATATCGTTATCGATATTGAATATTGCCAAACTCTAGTTTTCAGTTTATGGCTATTTACGAAGAAAGCCCGTTATTGCGTTGTGACCTAAAAGAGATTTATTTTTCGGCAATCGTGTAGCGTTCTTGCTACTAAATGTTTCAAGCATAGAGAAAGCACTTCGGGTACTACAAATCCGAAAAAAACATTTCATTCGATAAAAATAAAAAATAGTGGAGCAACGATGTAACGCATTTTCATTGCGTCTTCAAGCCTATTGAAGCGAATAAGTGATATGATGGTAATTAGAATATCGTTTCTTAGCCGTATTCGTTTAAATCTTAAAGTTAAACCGAAAAGGTTTGGGATAGGAGAATCTAGTTACCCATCTCTTATTTACTAAAAATGGCTTGAAGATCCGCTGAAAATGTATTACTTCGTTGTATTCATGAATAATCGGTTTTCAAATAGTAAAATTTCCGTGTGATTTGTGGTACCTCTATGCGCTTGTATTTTTGTTGTATAACTTACGAGAAAGATTTATGATTTCTTTTTGTTCAGGCACTAAGCATTCTTCACCAATCTCACCACTGCCTCCTGAAAACTGCGTTTGTATTGAGATTAAAATTTCCCGCGTCATAGTAGAATTTTCGTTGTGGGGATGGCCGCAGATACTCTGAACGTCATAACTAGAGTAGATTGTGGAAAATAAGAAAATCCCTTTGCAGAATCAAAATAATTCAGTGTTTACAATCAAATGACAAAAAATAAGTTGGCGTTTCAGTTAAACTTTAAGTTGCGATTTTTTGGAGTTCACTTCTGTTTCGTCAATGTTTGTAGTAAGCAAGTAAGTAACTTATTTATGACCCGCCATTTTGAGAAGGCGGAGTAAATGAAGAAAATAAACAAAACACATAAACACACAGAAAAAGACACTTAATTTTCAATCTTCGGTCAGGAAGCAGTGGACGACGTCGCGCGCTGGTTGGGCCCTGTTCTCCATGATTTTTGAAAGCGATGAGGAAACATCCAAAAGGGTAACACTTGCATCTTGAACTTTGAATTTCTCCGTCAATGCATGGTTATGACATAATTTGCTTCGCATATTTAAAATAACATGATCTCATCTTTTTAATCTCCTTCTTTCGCAGAACATGAGTGACGCCAGAACGAAATAGTGTAGAAGGAGCGCAGAAGGTGCTGTACAAATTTCCCAAAGCTTTACGATTATAGCGCCCCCGTTGGGGACGATACGCCCATAGAAGCTACGGATTGATTTACAAACTTAAACCGAAGAGCAAAATTTTGACAATGAAGATTTGAACGTTATGCCGAGCCACCATAGAGAGTCTGTTGACTTGACGATGAACGATCCAAGAAATGTAGAAGCGTTGGATGCATTCGAACCATTTCACGAAGGGTTGAAACGCAGGTACTCACATTTTGACAGGTTAACTTCAAGGCCAATTTTGAGAAGTTCCGACGACAGCTTACTTATATTTTTTGTGAGTGTAGATCGGCTACGGCTTATTAAGAGCAAGTCGAGTTTGGCTCTTGCTTTGTCTACTAGCGTTTTATTGAGTTCTTGTTTCCGAAAAGTCAAATTACGTCTGCGAGGCAGTTTGTAGTTTGAGCTCCGTAGTTTCAGGTTCGAAACTACAGCCAGTGGAATGGACAAATAGAGCGGCTTTTAACTGAAACATATAACAGGACCAAAGATTTCGATGGGATCCCAAAAATTTAATATTTACAGACAATCGGGTCTTGCAGCGGTCCAATGGTAATCATCGGAGAAGACGAAGTTCAAATTCGGATTCAGCATGTGAGTTTACCCCTATAACCTGCGTCATGTCTACTTTGACGAAAGTTCCTGCCTTACTTCTGCCAAATTTCCCGTTTCAGCCGGATTCCGGGCGAACTACTTGTCTTGCAAAAAATGAAGTTTAAAAATAGATTCAGCGTATCTCCATTCCATCCATATCTCCATAATCAACTTCACATAAAACTTCAACTTTTAACAAATTTTCCGATTTCCCCAGGATTCGTGGTGAAATGTGCCCTGGTATAAAATGATTGTCATACACGAATTCAGCAGGCATTCTTACCCGTAAATCGAACACCTAATGAAATTCATATAAAACCCTTTTTTAACAGATTTTCCGGTTATGGCCGGATTCCGGGCGATCTACTTGTCCGGCGACAAAATAATTTTCATATTCGGATTCAGCATGTTTCACTCTTCTTAAATCGAACCTCTAATCAACTTCAGATTAATCTTTTATTTTTGACAAACTTTCCGGTTTTGGCCGGATTCCGCCCGATCTACTTGTCCGACGAGAAAATCATTTTCATATTGGGATTCAGCATGTCTCCTTACCCCTAAATCGGATATCTAATCAACTTCAGATAAAACTTTTACTTTTAACAAACTTTCCGGTTTTAGTCGGATTCCGGGTGAACTACTTTTCCGGCGAGGAAATAGTTTTCATACTCGTGTTCAGCATGTCGTCTTACCCCGTATTTTTTTTTCGCCCCTTATTTTGAAACCCCTCCCCTAAATATGCAGCTATCGGGCCCATCTACGAACTCGACCTTTTCCTTGGCTAAAAGAGTCCTAACACCAAGTTTTATCAAAATATCTCATTCCCTTCGAGAGTTATCGTGCTGACAGACGGACAGACGGACGGACGGACAGACAGACAATTTTTGCGATGTCATAGGTATCCCTCCACTTACGTTTTGGGATCCCCCCAAAAAAACGCAACTTAGTGATTCAAGTTACGGTACTAAAATAATAAATGTTGCCAACGTCACCCTCATCCATTACAACAAAGCCGTCGTTCGATTAAGCAGCGGGGTAAATTACTTGCCGTTTCGAAGAAAAGAACTTAATGGAAGTTCGAATTCTTGGCTTTGTTGCCATACTTGATTGCGTATAACATAACAGTTCTTGAACAAAATGACTTGCGTTGCACGCCCCGATCTCCGATTCTCCGGAGCCTGAAAAAACTGGTCGCTTATACCAACCGGCCAATCAATGCCGTTGTTCACGCGTAATACCTGATTTTTCGATATGACTAAAAGCTAAACTAGCGACGCTTCGAATTTCGAGTTCTATGTTTCGCCCGGGCATGCTTGTGATAAAGTGACAAAATGAGACCAGCAGTCGCGCTTTTGGGATTTCTTACCTGTGCTCTAAGTCAAGGTAAAGGGGAACTTCTTTATTGTATTCTTATTTGCGATGCTTGTTAGGTTGTAGTCGAAGTACCGCCACTCTTCTACTCTAACATACGTTATAGTTATGTATTTATTACACACGTATGATTAACAATCTTTTATCTGTATTCACTGCCGTATCTTACGGTAATGGCACTTGCAGTCTTCGGCCATCTGTATGTCCAATTCGCTGAGTTGAAGGGGGGCTTATCTGACGTGTAAGGACCAAAACATTTGAGCTTTTCTGGGACTCTAACATAACAACGTCAATGTCTTGCGAGATCGTAGTCCCTGTTTCTTCAGCGAGGCTTATTGACCATTTCGGTTTAGGCTCAGTTTATATTTTGCACCGTTTTTGATATTATAAGTTTACCCAGAACTAACGTTTATATGATAGGAAACTCTTGAAAGTAAGAGGCTGCGTTTTTGGGATCCCAAAACGTAAGTGGAGGGATACCTATGACATCGCAAAAGTTGTCCGTCTGTCCGTCCGTCCGTCTGTCCGTCCGTCTGTAAGCACGATAACTCTCGAAGGGAATGAGATATTTTGATGAAACTTGGTGTGAGGGTTCGTTGGGTCGTCGGACCAGTCAAGTTCGTAGATGGGCTTTGTAGCTCTACATTTAGGGGTGGGGGAGGGGATTCAAATTAAGGGACAAACAAAATATTTTGAAACAGCTAATGTGATAGTCGATTATGGGGTAAGAAGACATGCTGAACACGACGGTGAAAACCATTTTGTCATCGGAGAAGTAGCTCGCCCGGAATCCGGCCCAAACCGGAAAGTTTGTTGAAAGTAAAAGTTTTATTTGAAATTGATTAGATATTCGATTTAGGGGTAGGAAGACATGCTGAAGACGATGGTGAAAATTATTTTCTCGACGGACAAATATTTCGCCCGGAATCCGGCCCAAACCGGAAAGTTTGTTGAAAGTAAAAGTTTTATTTGAAATTGATTAGATATTCGATTTAGGGGTAGGAAGACATGCTGAAGACGATGGTGAAAATTATTTTCTCGATGGACAAGTATTTCACCCGGAATCCGGCCCAAACCGGAAAGTTTGTTGAAAGTAAAAGTTTTATTTGAAGTTGATTAAATGTTCGATTTAGAGGTAGGGAGACATGCTGAAGACGATGGTGAAAACTATTTTCTCGACGGACAAGTATTTCGACCGGAATCCGGCCCAAACCGGAAAGTTTGTCAAAATTAAAAGTTTTATTTGGAGTTGATTAGATGTTCGATTTAGGGCAAGAAGACATGCTGAACACTTATGTGAAAATAAGTTTCTACCCGGACATGTAGTTCGTCCGGAATCCGGCCAAAACCGGAAAACTGTTGGAAGTCAAAGTTTTATTTCTAGTTGATTAGATAAGCGATTTAGGGGTAAGAAGAGATGCTGAGTCCCTGTGTGACAATAGTATTTTACCCGGACATATAGTTCGACCGGAATCCGGCTGGAATCGGAAAATTTGTTATAAACTAAATTTCCATTTGAAGTTGATTAGATGTTCATTACTGGGGAAAGAAGATACCCTGATTTCGTCTTTGAGCTTTCTTTTTTCGCCGGACAAGTAGTTCTGGAGTTCGGCCGGAACCGGGAAATTGGCAGAAGTGGCAGGAAGTTTTCGTCAAAACAGATATGACTTATAAGGGTAAACACACATGCTGAATCCAAATCTGAACTTGGTTTTCTCATTTGATTAGCTATTTGGCCTTAATCTGTTTCTGAATTTTAATTGTAAAAATGTTCAAGGAGTCTGGCGAAGACTGGATCTGGCTAAGACAAGACCCAGTTGTCTGGATCAGATATTGAATTTTTGGGATCCCATCGAAACCTTTGGTCTTGTTTTACTCGGTTACTTAAGCGTAGGAAAGGTAAACAAGTGCACATAAAATAAGCTGCTCTCGTTGCCTCTCAGTTCTTCTAGCATTTCGCTGGGGATTCGAGGATTATAGCATTTCGCTGTGGATTCGAGAATTTGCAGTTCGGTTCGCTCCGTCTGTAGGCTCTTGTGTTTAATTTTTTGTGGAAGTACCAGTGAGTGGTACTAAGAGGTGCTATAAACCGATCGCTTTTCAAGCTGGCAGCTATAGGCAAGCAGATATGCTTAAAATCTTAGTCCGGGCAAGAATCTTTTGAAGTCATCTCAAGTCTTAGAGTGCGAATTCTTACCTGCATTATTTTGCACTTTTCAGTAGCCTACGATAAGAATAATTCATTTAAATTTTCGGGAGAGCAAATACTGATCTGAAAGGAAATTCGGTCGCCTACAATTCACAAGACGGTATTTGACAGTTTATCAAATTTGCGGTTGGTTGATTTTACGTTCAAAAGCTTACTCAATTACCACCCAAGCACACGACTGCGGCTATGTGAAACACCTCGTAGACCTCCTGCCTGATCACGGGTAGTTAAGTCGCATTACTTATTTCTTCATCACCGTCATCCATCTACCTTCGCCGTAATCCCGTTACGTCGATTCTAGACTAGTACCACTAGTTTTACTCTGAAACTTTCGCCACATGATCTTATGTTAGAAAGCCATGTTCTGTATTTTTGTTCCTCGATCTCGTTTAGCTATGATTTTTTTAAAATAAGAAATATACATAACTTGTGCCACGCCCTTTCAGTCACGCTTCCATAGATGGAAAATTCTAAAAAGTACATGGTACGTACGGCTACCCGAGCATGGTATTTTTTTTTTTTCATGTTTATAAGAGGAGCGTTTCTATATTTCCTGGTGTGTACTTAGGTAAGAGTGGATTAAGGGATGGATCGTATTTCCTTCTTCATATTTCGTTTCATTTTTCGGGTTTTGTTACAGTTCTGTATATTCAGCCCGATGCAAGATCCAAAATAATAACTTCCAAATGGCAGATACTATTGGGCTTGAGAAATGAGAGCATTAAGGCCCCGTAGTAAGTTGCTATACCGTAAGTCGGCCAGTTGGTAAAAGATAGCCGAGACGGCGCGAAGCGCTGCGATTTTTCATAAAAACAGTCGATTTTTTCTTGGAAAGAGTCGATTTTTTTTTTAAACAGTCAGTTTCTCGTAAAAAATAGTCGATTTTTTTTTTAAACAGTCAGTCTCTCGTAAAAAATAGTCGATTTCTTCTAAAAAATAGTATTCTTAAAATCAGCCAATTTTTCGTCAACACTGTCGTTTTTCTCAATAATAGTCGTTTTTATCTGCAAAAACAGTCGGTAAAAATGCCCAGCCAGTCAGGAAACACCTTGCCCCCCCCCCCACCACCACCACCAAACATTTTGGCTAGTAATGCTTCGGGCAGTAAGACCCAATACTAATTAGGTATCTCCATGATAGACACTGAAGCTACTGTTAATTTCAGGAACGCAAGATATTCGCTGCAGAGCTGCCGGGTATTTTCCCCACCCCACCGACTGCTCTAAATTCTACCGATGCGTTGATTGGTTTGGCAACGGTAGAAGAATTAGTATTTTTCATTTTGACTGTCCTTACGGTACTCTGTACGATCCAAACTTGTTCATTTGCAATCATGCTGACTGGATTCGACCGGCGCCAAAGTGCGCGGGGGGCCTGTTTGTGCCTGGAACAATAAGTGAGGTTATTGGAGCTCCCGACGCCTCAGCCAATAAAGTCGAAACCGTGGCAGGAGACGAAGGTGACAAGAAGGATTCCCAGAACGTGAATGAAACAGCTGACAGGCCCCAGCCACCAAACCAGTCGCAAGAAAGTGCAATTGGGACGAGTTCGTTAACTCCCAGTAGCGAGCTTGATAAACCAGCAAGTTCTTCGACCGAAAAGGTCAGCGAATCTGTCTCTAATGGTGCTCCGGAGGCAAATCCCTCGAGCGAGTCGCCGGTGACAACATGGGGAATTAGCGTTTCCACATCCATAGAACCTATTGAACCTCAACCCTCTTCCGCATTACCAACTTCGGCACCAGGAACACTTGCGCCATCTTCTGTGGAACCGGAAAACGGGAACCAAGTAGCCGCAACCAGCACTGAATCGGAAAGCACCACATCGTCAACAGCAGCCGCAGGCTCTACTTCTGTCGTAAATGAAGCAGCTACCAGTCCAGAAAGTGGTCCTAAAACTTCAACGGCGTCTCCAGTCCCAAGCACCGACTCCGGAAACGACAGCGGAAAAGTGACTGCTATCCCAGCAATAGGGACTTCCGAATCTTCAGAGAAACCTAGCGGAACAGCTACTATCCCGTCATCTGAAACACCAATCCCTAAACCGGAGGATATCAGCAAGCCGACAACTGCAGCCGCTATAGGAGGTCCCGTGCCTTCGGAGATATCTAGTGGACCCGTTTCTAGCCCGTCGTCTGAGGCACAACCCAATAAGCCGGATGATGCCAGCAAACCGACAACTGCCCCGACAGAAGGAACATCCGCTTTACCTAGCGAACCACTAACTACACCATCATCTGCATCACCAGTCCTCAATCCAGACGGACCAGTCATATTCCCTGGACAAGTCGCTCCAGAACCAGTCAAACCTCAGACTCCTAACCAACCGGACGTGCTGCCGAACACTTCGAGTACTCCCAAGCCTACCGATCCTCCTAAACCCAAACCAACTCCAGAGGTCTCTAACCCCACACCTGCTTCGGGCGGAAGACCATCAAACAGTTCAGCAATTGCGTTCGGACCGGGGGAGGCGAACTTCCAGCTGAACTGCGGCTCGAAGCAATTCCTTCGGTTACCGACCGCTTGTGACCGTTTCTACAAGTGTTACTGGATAACCAGTGAGAGCCGGTTGGGAATCGATCTTTTCCAATGTGACCGTGGGCTATTGTTCGATGATGTTCGGAAGAGATGCGACAGTGCCGGTAAGAGATTTAAAATGTTCTTCGTGACCATTTCAATAACGTAAAGTGGCTGAGAATCACGGATGCACAATTAATGATGCTAATGGGACCACCGTTGAAATTCCGATATTTTAAGACTTGCAGATTTAGCATGCACCTTTGAAAGTATTTTTAAAGGTTGTTGTCCCGAACGATCAGTACCTCTAGCAGCCAGCTTGTTTGTATTTCTTTGCCAGATCACGTAGAAGCCGTTTGGGTGTCCGAATCGGGGAACTAGAAGCAATCCATCAAGAGAAGTCACTTTTTCTAACGAGCGTTTCCGCCGCGGCCACACATCGGCGCGAATTTTTCCGCAGACCTAACGGTTCTGCTTATGGATCTATTTCAAATCTTGCTTCAAGCTTCATATTCAGAATTTATTGACTAATCAGCCGACGCATCACAGCGGAAGAGAGGATCGTTCCTGTCTTATTGCCAGAAACGTAAATAAACTGAAGTTGATATTCGCAATTATAATACGCTATTGTTCCAGCCAACTGCCACGTAACCGTACACAAAAGTAACAACACGGACGTTCGTTATTCTAGCTAAAGCTTAGAGAGGACCCTTGCGAAGAAGGGTCGAAATACCACTAGAATAATCTCAGCTAATATGTCCTTTCAGCTGTCCTTTCAGATATGATTCGCAGTCACCTTGGGCCCTATTTAAGCTATAGCCACGGTAGTGAGGTTGAGGGGAGGATGCTATTGTGACTCTGGATTGCCAGTAATACACAAAAACACATACACAAAAATAAAGAGTGAATTTTGACCCAAAACAGAGAGTAAATTGGGGCTGAAATTTTATTTTCATGAAAAAGCGTGAAATGTCACTTTTGGTCACACTGCTGCAAATATGATAGATCTGATTTTTATTTTCGTGAAAAACTCCGATATGGTCACTACCGGTCGGAATCACGTGCCAAAATGATCAATCTGGACGTTTTCGGAAATAAGTGAATTTTGCGGTATACTTGGTACAAGAGTAAGAAAAAAAGAGTGACAATTCGCGCTATTGTGCGACACGTGGCAACATTTTTCTGACTATCAGTCAGTCACAGTAAAATCAATGCTACCGAGCATGGTCCCTCCCTTATTAACAGTCGTAAAGAAATATAAAATAAATAAAATGATTTAATTGCTTTTACCCATGCGGGGTAATTGATGGACTGTTTTAACCTGGGGGTTGGGTACTTCCTGTGACGGGTGTAGCCTACAAAGAAAAGTTGACTGAAAGTCCTTCGGCTCAAGGAAATGACATTAAATAACGCAAAGCCTATCCCGCTGTTTGGTGGTTTTTTTAAACCATAAATCGTGACTGCTTCACCCATGTGTCAGGTAATCATTTACACGCTGCGTAAAATCCGAGCGAATTTTGAAATCCGAGCGTATTTTAAGCACGCTTTGGGCTTGAAAAGATTTCTAGCAATACGGACGCATTTAAATACAAAACAGACCGATTTCTCGAATACGTCCGTATTGCTAGAAATCTTTTCAAGCTCAAAACGTGCGTAAAATACGCTCGGATTTTACGTAGTGTGTAAACCCACCATAAATGCGTAACGTTCCGCTCCAGTAATCTCAAGAACCGTGACAGGGCCTTGCTCTGCTCCGCTGCTTGTTTTGAATTAATTGCGTGCAAAAAAAAGGTATTAACAAATATTTACTTAAGAAAAGTCAAACCTCAATGCAGTACCAATTAACGACCCCGAAAATTCGCCATACTGCTGACATGCGTCAGATAGCCAGGAGCGCCGGAACGGAACGACTCAGCAGCAGATTGAGTTTGAGTCATCGTCTAAGTTTCCCAAATGCCTTACTCACACATCCGGAGACCCACAATTACTGCGTCACTGCAAGCTGACGATTATGCCTACGACTTTTCGGCTCGACATCTCCCACCTATAATCATATGGGTGGCTTTTGTAAGACGAATCTGGGCCGGCATGCGGTAAAAAACAAGTTTTGGGTTCAGCTAACGTCAAAAAACCGGCTCTCCTACTTCCACGACCTTTTGTTTTTGGGTCAATTCTCTGAGAAGCCAATCACTGACCCAGAATAGAATCCGTGTACGATCTACGGCACCGCCAGTTTTAGTAATGAGTGTATTTTTTTTTAGATAAAGTCGAATGTCCTCTAAAGATTACTACAACATACACAGTAAGTAGCCTACCCTTTGACTTCTTTGGCTTGCTTCACGTACTACTAAACTCTCTTGTTGGATGTACCGGATGAGATGAAATTATCTTACAGTTCGCTCTTTCGAGCCGTTTCCCCTTCCCTCTGAGACTCAGTCGAAGCTGTTATGCCGTGAACACACGACCAGGGTCAGGTGCTCCTGGCCCAGTCCTGGCCTGGAAGTTCAAAACGGATTTTCGCCACCACCTCCATATGGAAAAATTGAGATTTTTTCAATTTGATGATGAAAGTGCAGGAAATCCGGCCGGGAAATACTTATCGTGTGTTCGCACTTTTAAAGGAGTTATACCATAAGCATTCTAGCACTTGCAAAGTCTAGAACTACCCCACCCAACCCAAGACCCAAGATGAAGCCATGACTCGATCCGACCGTCATCTAGCGGTGCGGGTCGGAACCGCCCGACATCGCGAGGATGGCATCATAGTTTGGCTTCGAATCTAGAAAAACGCTTTTTATTATTATAGCAGGCATATGGAAAATGTGTAGAAAAATTAAACTAATTATTTGTATTGTCAATTTCTTTAAGTATTTTCTTTTCTGTTTTTTCTTGTTAATTCCCATAAGCCCAAAGAATTAAAGATGTAAACCGGATCACAATAAAGAAACGCCGTAAATTATACTAAATTGGTTATAGTGATTTCTTGAAGATCTTGAAACTGAGCTAAATAATATTCAGCTTCCGAGACCAAAAAATTTCAAACTGGCCGATGGTGTCTTCTTCCGACATATCTAAACGTTCACATGGTGATATACTTCGTTGTTTTAATCCTCTTACACGCCACTCGATCTTCGAAGGTTTTATTAATCTTTTGACCAGCGCCAGCAGATCAATGAATAGTTAATTAGCAATGGCGGATTGCCGTTCAGGAGTGAATTGTGTTCAAGTAATTTGTGGATAACCGTGAGGATTTTGGGGAAACTAGAGGTAACAGTGTGTTCGTAAGAATCCGACCCATCGAAATATGATGGTATCTCACACCTTCTCTGCCCACATGAAACAAAGATTTTAACTGGGTTCGAAGGTTTCTCAATCTAGCTTAGAAACCGAGTATGTAGTCCCTCTCTTCTTTCGGAACAAAGATAGTATCTCTAAACACTATGCTGCTATTTCCAAGGATACCCTGTCTGAAGACATTGACTCTAAAACCACCCAATTAGGTAATACTTTCCACACAAAATATTAATTAGAAAACAAAGAAATATGTATTTTGCCATGTAGCCTGGAATGCCTCCATGTTAAAATCGACTCCAGAAATAACGTTCACTTCTGCACTTGGCTCGCAACAAAATGAAATTGAAGTACGATCGCAGCATATCTCCTTACCCCTAAAGCTTGTTAGCTTAATTTTTTCGCGCCTTAATTTAATACGCCCTCCCCCAACCATAAATACTGGGCCCACCTACCCAAATATCCTATATTTTGACCCAAAGGACCTCACACCAAGTTTGAAAGTTATCGTGCCAACAGACGGACGGACAAAGATAAGTCTTTGTAACCAACATTTTAGGTTTACAAGAAAGGCATGGTCTAAGCTGAGACTTCATTATTCTAGGTTGCGCCGGGAAGCCTCTACCAGTGTCCAGAGCCTGGTCACTTCGCGTTTGAGTCTGACTGTGTACGATTTTACCGGTGTTTCGAGGTTAAACCAGGAGAACTGAAGGGTAAGTTTTTTTGTTTTTTTTTTAGTAATGAAATTCGTATTTTCGTATTTGGTCAAGCTGTTTTGTCAGCTATCTTCCAAGGCCTTGGTTCATTTTCCCGTTTTTGCATCAAGAGCTTACTCCTCACTTCTCTTTTGGCCGCTTTTTGACCAGAGCAAAATAACATAAGGGAGTAGCGCCAAGCTATGCTTTCCATGCTTTGCAAACGGGCCATGCTGGCAGTGCCGCAGTCTACCACAAACCCCTGATTTTTGGATACCCTATGCCAAACGCTGGATATATCTAACATTTGGCATAGCCTATGCCTAACGCTGGATACCCTATGCCAAACGCTGGATACCTGTTGGTACTCTAACCCTGACCTATTTCACTACAGGTTAATTCTGATTGTTTGATTTCAGAGCTTCATCAAATCTTCAATATCTTATTGGAAAGAGGTATCCAGCGTTTGGCATAGGGTATCCAGCGTTAGGCATAGGCTATGCCAAATGCTAGAGATATCCAGCGTTTGGCATAGGGTATCAAAAAATCAGGGATTTGTGGTAGACTGCAGTGCCGCCCACTACACTTAAGCCATTTAAAGCGGGACAAACTTGCGGGTTAGGAAATTTCTAGTAAAACAAAGGTGCGGTCTGCACACAGCAAGGAAACAATGGAGGCTGTAACATTTGTTTGTTATGTTTAGAATATAAAGTTATCGGAGCCAGCGCTGGTGAACGAATGAGTTTCAGTAGGGACCTTCTCTATCACTAGTGGTGCTAGTATCGCTGCTACTCGAGTGTGTGTCATTTTAGTCTTGGCGTTACTCCTAGTGTTATTTTGCTCTGTTTATGACCAAGCCCTTTGGCCTTTCCTCCCCGGCCTCCGAACAACTGAGATTGTCAACTCCAAGGTGAACTGACCTATTTTCTCATGAGACCGGACTCCTTTCTACAAAACACGTCAAATTACCGGATAGGATAGAGGACTGGGAGAGAGGTCACTGAGGTCAGTGATATCTTTTGCCAAAAAAAACGTAACTAATATCTATAACTAATATCTAATATCGGGCCTGCGCGTATACAAGGATCCAGTACAAAGCATCAGTGTTGACACACCAGCACTAACATACCTACAAGAATCACAGGCGATGGTCGAAACAGCATGGGCACTTACCAAAAACTTGAATTACCTGGACGTATTCTGTTAAAGGACCCCTCGTACTACTTACTCTTCAACTTACAGTATATTGAGATATTTGAATGCTTTAAAACTATGTTGTGGTTTCAACAAATAACCCACGGTTTTGAATGTTTTAAGCCTTTTCTGAGACCCGTTGACAGGGGAAGACAGGGAAACAATTTACTTAACCGTTTTTCTGAAGGAAAAAATTCTCGCGGACAACCGTCGACAGAGTGATACATATCGAAGGTAGCAAAAGACGGCAAGTGAGAACATAAGCGTGGTTTTGTAGAGGGGTTAGAATGTACCGTACGAAATTTAGGTCTCCTGGTTTAAAATATATGCTCAAAGTGTTAAACTGTCGCGATCCACTAATACTGTTTATTCGCTTCCCTCTTTATGATGCAGACCTCCCGGTTGTGCTTTGTACAATTTCATCATAAATTTGAAAAAATCCGACTTTTCCGTACAAAATTGACAATGGTGCCGAATTCGAGAAATAGCCTACTGGTAAGTTGCGAAGGATGTGCGCTGTCTCTCTAGTTGCGATTACCTTCAAACTGAAGGTCTCTTCTTTAAATGCCGTTTTTGATCGCCGGTTGCCGTTCCGGTGTCTTGTCAACATTAACATTCAGCAAAAACCTAACTTTTTTGCTCGCTCAGAAATTTAACATTTTGACACCAAATCCAATCTTACTTGAGATTTGAATGTTGAACTTGCTGAGCTAGCACGTTCGAAGTTTGCCTGCAAGGTGGATAAAATGACAATCGGGCAAGAATCGCTGGAGTAAAAAAAAAAAAAAAAAAACTCTAATTAGGCAAACGATGAACTTCGAGGGCTTTATAAAACGGAAACTAAGCAACCGGCCAAGCCAACGGCCGCAGAACTTTGATTAAAAAAAAACGCAACTAGTATGAAACAGTTTGCGAGGTTCCTAAGGGTATCCTCCTAGGGATCTAGGGGTATTTTTGTTTCGGATTATTGGTTTTGTACGCATTTACCATAGCCGTTTTAGCCGTATTATCTTGCATTCTGACCGTCAACCCTGACAGCCTGTACCACTATAAGCACAAATCGGGGATACAAATCCTAATTTGGTTGCCTCACAAAACTCGGTCCATCAAACGAAACAGGTATATACATATATGAAGGGGAAAGTGGAGTGATATAAAGCTTATGCGTGGCTAATTTGAGTAGTAGTAGGCCACATTATCGCGTTTGTATATGTATATACACAGTCGGCTACCCTAGAAGAACAACAAGTTAAGGAATGAATGTATTCATTCAATTACAAGATTGAATTTATCTCGTTTCAACGTATCCTATATCCATGAGGCCCCGTAAAATCTCAGTAATCGGGCTTCTCCAACCAAACTGCAGTGAACGGCAACCATGAAATATATCAGCTGTTTTAATGTCAACCATGGCTGGAATATATGACGTACTAACGCATGGCCATAATGACAGCCGAACACACATGCCAATATGGCGGCGTTTTGGGGCCAAAACTCGATACTTCATTGATCGTATACACAAGCCATACATTTGTCAAGATAACGCAAACGCCTAACGTTCCGTTATGAATAAGCGTTATGAACCGAGCGAAGGCCTCGATTCGCTCGGCTAGTTTCTAAATTATTTGCGTTTAAATATTTGTTAAACCTGTGTACTTAAGGAAGTCAACGGTCAATGCATTATTTGTGTATGGCCCAAAAAGCGACCATACGCCAATCAGAAATAGCTAAACAATTTTCTTCATCAGGTATTCTCTACCGGTGTCCAGAAAAGTATGGGTTCTCCGACTCCACGATGAGATGCGAGAAACAAGCGACCCTTCCCGAGTGCAAACGACCGACCGGAAAAAGCAGTAAGCCGCTCTTCTCCATGAGCCTAGACAATACGACCACAATCAAAGAAAAGGATCTCGAACGATTTTTTTCTACGAATGGGTTTTTCCTTCCTTGAACCTGATGCCATATAATCTGCCGATTTGTAAGTGTTTTGGGGGGAGATGGAATTGATGTTGTGCACTAGTACCAACCCAGTTTAAAGCGAGTTTACCAGTTCTCTATGTTTGTATTTATTAGTAATTATTGATTTTTTACGAATTAAACGGAATCCTTGAAAACGGCTTAGCCTACTGTAACAAGCTCAGTATGCACTCGGCGGGGCTGCAACGTATGCACCCGTAGGCCTATGTCCGGAAAGTCTGATCCCTAGGCTAATTAAAGGGCCATACCACATTCACTTCGGTTCGGTTGGCCCCTATGACCGACCCGAAAATTCCACCGGATTTGTTTTGATAGTGTGTGTATGTGGGGGGGGGGGGGGGGGGATCGCGTGGCCCTCGTAAAACTGAATAGCAGAATCGAAAGTGCCGCACTATAGTAATCTACAATGGTTACAACTGGCCACACTAAACTATGCAATATCGGTTCTATGTTTCGTGTTAACACAAAATCGGTTCAAACTTGCGCCACTTTCATTTTAAAAGCTGCAGCGTTTGGACCAAAAGCTAGTGCTGTTTCACCTCAAACTGAGAAACTGAGTATTTTTAAGTGTTAAAACCATTTGCTCCTATCCCAGTTTCAAGCCTAAGGAGACATAACTTGCCACTTTCTTCGAGACGGTTAACTTGGTTGTGGCTTTACGCCTATTAAGACGTCACAGAAGTTACGAGAAGTCGATATGTATTTGCTATAGCATCTAGGAACTAGCACGGAAACACAATAAGGGGTCATGTGTTCTTTAAGACATAGCAATGAGACAGACTTCTGATCTTGCCGCTTAGGTTGATTATGTGGTACTGTAAAGAATATGGTATTAAGAATACCATAGCTCTGTAATGGCAAAACCAAAAACAACAAAATCACATTAAACCAAAGTACATCTGAACCGCGTTCAAAACTGAATTTGGGCACTCCTTTGCTCACTCCTTAAGAAAAACTGATATAACGCGTGCCAACTACATATTTGTCCAACTCTTGTCTTCTTTCAAGTTAAGCTTGCAGAGGAAGCATTCCTTTTAATATCAATAAGAAACTCCATCGGTGGTTTACAAAGCGATCGCGTTTTCAATTTCCCGCCAGATGACACTGGGTCGGCATAAGCAACTGTACCACAGAATCGAAACTAAATGAGCACGTATGGTCCAAGATGGTGATAAGCACGAAAACGACATTTCAGAAGTACTTTAAAACTGACCTGAAAGGACGCTTAGCGCTACTTCAGTTAAGCACGCATTACTCCTAAGCAGCTGTATCAGTGCATCCTCCCCGACTTACTTAGGTTCTCGGGAACCCACACATTTCACAATCTTCCCGGCCGCTGTTGATGAAAGTACACTGATTACAAGTCCATGACTCCCGCGGTGTGGCGCTGGTGACCACATTTTCTTGAAAAATTTGCTCTAACGTCGCCCACGGGTGCTGCTCCCTCCAGTGGTAGGCTTGGAGTCGATCCTTCTCCTTGACTGCTTTGAGAAGAGGGTCTAAATGGTCCTGAAAGAGCACGCAATATGACACAGGCTCTATATTAAGCACACCACACCACAAAACACATAAGCACAAAACACCACAACACACACACCCGTATGTGCGGCCTGGAATGATAAACATCCGATTAGGTTCAGTTTATGTTTAAAGTTTAACTGAAAAGCCAACTTATCTTTGTGTCATTTAATGGAATACATTGAATTATTTGGATTCTGTAGAGGGATTTTTTTTTATCTTCCACTATCTGCTCTAGTAATGACGTTCAGAATATCTGCGGCCGTCCCACAGCGTAAATTCTACTATGACGCGGGAAATTTTAATCTCAACGCAAACGCGGCTTTTCAGAGGGCAGTGGAGAGATTAGTGAAGGTTGCCTAGTGCCTGAACAAAAAAAAATTACAAATCTTTCTCGTAAGGCATACAACAAAAATACAAGCGCATAGAGGTACCACAAATCACACGGAAATTTAACTATTTGAAATTCGATTATTCGCGAATCGCGGAGCAACTAAGTAACGCATTTTCAGAGGGTCTTCAAGCCAATTCAAGCGAATAAGTGATCAGTAAGTATACTGTCCTATCCCAGACCTTTTCAGTTAAACTTTAAGTGTGATTGTTTTTGTGCATGTACTTTGTGCTTTTCCTTTTTCAGTTTCTTTTATCATGGCTCCACTAGTTCTCACGTAGTGCAGTGGGTCAATAAAATTCATTTACTCATACATTGCTATTTTTGGTGTAGCCCTATATTGGCTTCCTGCGCCGCCCCTTCTACTTCCCTCATCGTTCCATCCGTTCTCATTCCCTATATGGTAGCTGATCAATCAATTGTGCGGCCATCTATGTAGGAATTTCGCTAAATCATTTGAACACGAGCTGCCAGCAGATGTCAAAATAGAACTCCTGCGGTCGTAAGGCCCCGGCCCCACTATAATCACACTTGGTAACAACGATGGTAATAAGGCCGTCTTCTGGTCGAAACTGGGAAGAAAAGACGCTGAAAACGCAAGATAGCTGAAATGGAAGAATCCATCTCCGCCATTTTAATCCTATCTTTCGACCAATAACAGACCACAGTTTCTGACTTTTGTTTTCCCATGAGTGATGTAATATTTCTTGAATTTTTTTATTCCGTACAGACGTGACTGAATGTGCCCCGGGCGTAAGGTTCCTCCAAGACAAAGTAATCGTGCGGACATACCATTAATTTTACAAGTTTCAACTACTACGCATTCATCACTTTCGGCATCAAACGTTGATGCCTAGAAAACTAGCTACAGGATCTAGTGTCAACTTCCAGACCGGTGGCGTTGACAGGCAACACTGCCTGGTCCCTGACAAGTCTGATTCAAGGTAATATGAGGTAACTTAGAATACGCAGAAAATATGGTAAGAACTGAAGCACGCGACACCATCTTGACCGTTTTTCCGCTCCATAAAACGACCGAGTGGCATCTGAAGCCATCTACAGGAAACTGAAGACAAACCGTGATTAGCAAAGTTGCAGGGGACTCTGAAAAGCTAATGCCCGGCCATATTCAGTCACATCTGTACGTAATTTGGTTATTACCCACTTTTTACTTGTCATCCTGGTTACACCGGGAACAAAGAAATTCAAGACAATTACCACCATCATCACTCAAAGGTAAACAAAACTAGCTAAAGTCAGTGACTCTGGTCTGTGGTTGGTCCAAAGATGCGTCTCAAAATGGCGGAGATTTTTCCATCTCGACATTTTTCAGCGTCTTTTCTTCCCAGTTTCGACCGTAAACGGTCTTAGTACCGGCGCTATTACCAGGTGTGACTAGTCGGGCCGGGTCAGAAAGCGCACTTCCTTCTGGAACACAGATTAATGAACTCCGATGTATATATAAGTAGATGTGACCGATATAACGGCTTCCAGGATATGGTGTTGACTGCTTAAGCTCGTTTCTAATGCAAGTTAGGGTGATTATCTGGATCAGCTCCACCCTTTTAAGTCAGGTGCATACACAGTCCAATTTTGGAATCGGATGCGAGATTCACAGCAGAGTCCAAAATCGGCTGCCGAATCCATAAAAATGCATTGAACTTCATCGGGCACAGAATCCAATGAAATGCATGCATTTTCCAGCCCACACTTTAGAGCATGTAGGCTAACTGTGAATTTTCGAACCCGGCTGCCGGATTCGGGTTCTACTACCGTTCAAGCAGAAAGAGCAGTTTTAAGATGTACAGACGATGTGGAAGCTCAGAGCAAAATAACACTAGGGAGCACCACTAGCGATCCAGAACGTCCCAACTGAAAGAGTCGTCAACCACCGCTGTCATCAATAACTTAGAATCCTGAACACAGCAAACAAGTCCCAACTTCCCCTGTTTTTTCGATGTGTGCAGACCGGATCTTAGAATTACTAGAAATGTCTAAGCCCGCAAGTTTGTCTCACTTTAAATACCACAAGCGTAGTGGGCGGCGCTACAAGTATGACCCTACTGCGAAGCATGGAAAGTATACGTCTTCAGAGCAAAATAACACTAAGGGGTAGCGCCAAGACTTGACAAAATTGACACACACTCGAATAGCAGCGATACCATCATCAATAGCGATAGAGAACATCCCTACCGAAACTCATTCAGTTGTTCACCAGCGCTGGCTCCGATAACTTGGTATTCTGAACATTGCAAACAAAAATGACACAGCCACCATTGTTTCCTCGGTGTGTGCAGACCGCACCTTTGCTTTACTAGAAATTTATAAACCCGCAAGTTTGTCTCGCTTTCAATGCCGCAAGCGTGGTGGGCGGCGCTACGAGTATGGTTCGTTTGCAAAGCATGGAGAGCATAGGTCTTGGCGCTACTCTCTAGTGTTATTTTGCTCGCGCAAGCCCCTTGTTAAGATCCACAAGCCTTACCTTTATAGGAACCAAATCTAGGGAAGCGATATAGACTAGGAAGTGGAAATCGGAGGCAGCGTCTAAGAACTCTCCAAGGTCGAAGCGCCGTAGGTATGCTTGCAGCGTTGGCAGCTCTTGAATCTCGCCGGTGCTTTCCCTAAAGAACAAGGCCAAAGGTTTTAGTGGGATCTCACACGGGCAAGTATTTTACCGACGAAATGGCTCAGAAATGTCGATTTTCAATTTTTTTTTTATTTTCCACGCGAAAAGAGCGATTTTTTTGTCCGGGACTGGACACAAAATTTTTGAAAAATTAAACGCGCAGTCGTTAGATTCTAAGTCCTAAAACAGAGTATAGACATGAATATAGACATGGTATATAGGCCTACCATGTCTTCCAAAACGAAAAACAACACTTTGAAGCTTCTCATGTCCTTATGTGTGAAAGAGTTGTCGGCGGCCCTTCATTCTTTTGACTAAGTATATGTTGCGTGACTGGCAAAATTCGGCTAAGCCGAAAAACCGCTAAAAATATCGTTGGTAAAAGACAAAACAATGTAGATTTCAGAAGATTATAATTCCGCAAGGGACCTAAGGATAATGTATAAGGCAGAATAAGCATGAGGGGTCCTTTAAGGATGCAAACGACAAATCGAACAGCCCACTAGACCAAGTTCCATCGTAATATTTCAAGCCGTTCGGCAGTTATAGTGCTTACAGGAAGAGGAGCAGTCATACGGAAGAACAAACGGGCTGTCGGATGACGTTCACCCCGGATACTAAGAAAAGCCCGCGAAAAAAGTATATAGTCTGTCGCAGAAGATGTCACAGTGCGCTGGTTAACGAACGGACAGACAGTTTACGTTAATAGCTATCATTCTTTGCCGTCTGGGATCCCAAAAATGGACTCTCGGAAAAATGGAAATTTCGCAACCTTCTCAGTATCTCAGCAATTAACCGTAAAAGCATTTTTCCTTTGCTAAGAAATGGCCCCAGGGCTGCACCTTGCATAGCCCTTATCACACACCAGACCTGGGACATAAACTCGCGTCCCAGATTCAAAATACTTGACCCGTAACTAACGGGTATCGGGGATCGGTCCTAAAAACCACCACGATTTTTTTGCCCACTCTCACAATGCCCACGATTAAAATGCCCGCGGCTCGAAATGCCGACGGTATGCCCGCGGCTCGAAATGCCGACGGTATGCCCGCGGCTCGAAATGCCGACGGTTCAGAATGTTCACGACTCAAAATGCCGACAGTTCTAAATGTCCACAGGGTAGGTTAAAAACGTCTGGTTCAGAATGCCGACGGTTCAAATTGTCCACATGGTAGGCCAAACCGACCTGGGACATCGGACAAAGAGAAATGTCTCATTCACTGCTAGTACTCTATATCAGTGGTTCCCAAACGGTGGTACGCGTACCCTAGGGGGTACGCGAGACCCTTGGAAGGGGTACGCGAAGATACCAATATCGGTTTAGTCTGTAGCTTTAAAATCTCGCCCCACTAATTTTTGATTGCCAAAAGTCTAATACTACCAGCAGAGGCATCAATAGCTCAAATGATTTTTGGGGGCAAGGTATTTTTACTGACTGGCTGGTCTTTTTACCGACTGTTTTTCAAAAAAATACTGTTTTTACTTCTCACCGATCGGGACGATCACTTTCAGGGGGAGGGATGTTGCCGACCGCTGCCTGACACCTCTGATTATAAGCCCTAGTGAAATCAATAGAATAATGATGGATAGTTAGATGTTTAATGACGCCCTTGGGCCATGAAAAACAAGACCAAAGGTTTCGATGGGATCCCAAAAATCTAATATCTGATCCAGACAATTGCGAACGAACTACCATACTTGTCCAGAAAAAAAAAGGTCAGAAATGAATTCAGCGTATCACCTTATCCGTATAAAGAACATCTAATCAACTTAAAGTAAAAGTTCAACTTATAAAAAAAAAATCCGGTTTCAACCGGATTCCAAGCGAACTATATGTCCAGGTAAAAAAAAAAGATAGTCATATACAGATTCAGCGTGGTTTCTTACCCCTAAATCTGTCATCTAATCAAGTTCAAATAAAACTTTTGCTTTTAACAAATTTTCCGGTTTGGCCTGATTCCGGCCGAACAAGTTGTCCTGGTAGAAAATACTGTTCCCAAAAGGGTTCAGCATGTCTTCTTACCCCTTAATCGAATATCTAATCAACTTAAAACAAAACTTTTACTTGAACAAACTTTCCAGTTTTGGCCGAATTCCGGGCGAACTACTTGCCCGGCGAGAAAATGGTTTTAACCATCGTGTTCAGCACGTCTTCTTGTCCCTAAATCGAACATCTAGTCAACTTCAAATAAAACTTTTACTTTTAACAGACTTTCCGGTTTTGGCCGGATTCCGGGCTAACTACTTGTCCGGCGAACAAATGTGTTTCACCATCATGTTCAGCATGTCTTCTTATCCCTCAAACGAACATCTAACCAACTTCAAATAAAACTTTTACCTTTAACAAACTTTCCGGTTTTGGCCGGATTCCGGGCGAACTACTTGTCCGGTTTTCACCATCGTGTTCAGCATGTCTTTTTACCCCATAATCGACTATCACATTATATGTTTAAAAGTATTTCATTTGCCCCTTAAATTAAACCCCCACCCCTAAATGTAGGGCTACAGAGCCCATCTACGAACATGACCTTACTCTTGACCCAAAGAATCCTCACACCAAGTTTCATCAAAATATCTCATTCCCTTCGAGAGTTAGAGTGCTTACAGACGGACAGAGGGACGGACGGACAGACGGACAACTTTTGTGATGTCATAGGTATCCCTCCACTTACGTTTTTGGATCCCAAAAAACACGAAATAATGCTGCATCCAAAACAAGCTAGCTCATTGCAGTAAAAATTTTGTTTGGTCAAACAATATTGTTTAAAAACAATCGAAGACATTACAAGTAAATCTTCTCATTCAGGTTGCGAATCTAGCTAACAAAAATGTTTGCGATGCAACTTGATGAAAGGCTGACTGTAAAAAAATATTGCAGTTAATGATCGAGTCGACATTTGACAAAAATTTGGCTACAAAGCAGCCTCAGTTGTCGATTTTGTATATATTTCTACACACATATGCTTTATCATTTATGATAAACGGTCTGAAAAAAGGGGGTACGCAAAGTTTTCGAACCTTTGATTAGGGGTACGCGGTACGGAAAAGGTTGGGAACCACTGCTCTATATGACTAAGCTCAAAACACGCCAGTGATTCTCAGGAAGAAGGAGTAAACGTGACCGTAACGACTCAAATACAAGGACTCAAATCCTGAGTCAGAGCAGCTTTGACACTGTTTCTTCCTTTCTTCCGCAGGTACCCCGAGATACTGCATCGCCAGGCAGAGATAGTCATAGTGTGTTCCAGTTTACCATGAACACCTCAAATATTTCAATCGTGGTCTTTCTGAACCGTTGGCATTTTGAGTGGTGGACATTCTCAGTCGTAGGCATTTTGAGTCACGGGCATTTTGAGCCGTGGCATTTTGACTCGTGGGCATCATGAACGTTAGCCGGTGTCGGAGGCCTTCTGGGCGGACCTCTGTGGTATACCGACTGTAGAGATTGGCGCCCCTACACAATGCGCTTCGATTTGGTCTAAACTAAGTTGTATCGGAATTCCATACAAGCGTGACGCCATACCATTTTACCCCAGAAAACGAAAAATCGGAGTTATTCCTATAGGTGAATACATATTTTAATTTATATATAGAGCAGAACGGCCAGCCAGGCGCCGGTCGCGTTTGCATTTACAAAATGGCCTAGGGACCATCAAATCCTATGTTGGGTCCTCAATCACACGACGTCACTATGTACCTCAAGACTGTATGGAATTCCAATACAACTTAGTCGACACCTTCGATTTACTTTGGCTGCTCACCTGTTCTCCACAGGAAACTCGGTGCCATCTGGTCTCACAGCGAAAGTGAAGAGCGGCTCCAAAGGTGTCGACACAGGGACGTCGACGAGAAGATATTCAACCGGGAAAGGCCTTGCGATCTTGGACACTTCGTTGCCATACTCGTCTTTCGTCTGAAAAAAGAAAAAAATACTCACAAGAAACAGCGCGCAACCGACAAGGAAGACAATATATTTTTAAGCAGGACTTACTCGACTGAGTTTTCCTACTGCGCATGTCTATATTAACTTCACAAAGTCTTTGAGACCTAATCAAAACAACACACGACTTGGCTTTCTTTCGTTTGCGCCAAATTTGCAGATTTCGCTGGTTTGCGCATTTCGCGGGCTTCGAAAAATAGGTGGCGTTGCCTGGATGTTGAAAAAAAAAAAAATACGGGCGGTTTTCATCGTTGTAACTGAGAACGGGAACCGAGATATGAAGGCAGTGAAGCGGTTTATTGGCAAGCCCTGCCTGAGGGAAGTAGGGTCAAGAATAAATAAGGGGATTTATTTATTTATTCTTGGTAAGGTTTCGGAATTTTGCAAGTACTTTCAAAGCGCAATTTTTTATTGAGCCGCCGATGGGTGCCCGGCAGAACCGAAAATATCATACAGCCACATCACGTGAGCACAGACCTGGCGATTCACATAGAAAAGAATGCTATACTAGATAGGCGTCCCAATGAAGAATTCCAAGGAATCGACACATCGCTCGTAGGTTTGGGTACCCCCAGAGTCATAGCTAGCCAAAATGTTTTTTGTTGTTTTTTTGGGGGGGGGGGAGGCAAGGCATTTACCGACTGGCTTGTATTTTTACCGACTGTTTTTGCAGAAAAAATGACTGTTTTCAAGAAAAAAAACGACAGTTTTAAAACGAAATCGACTGATTTTCAGAACAAGAGCTACGAGCTCATATGGCACTTGATACGATTAGGTGGTACCTAAAAAGTAGACAAGAAACGAAAATACCCCGCCATCTAAAAATGCGGTTCGGACCTAGAAATACGATACCTAGTTTCACTAAAGTCTGAGCATTTCCGTCGCCTCGGATCACCGAGGGCAAATGAGTTTTCTACCTTCCAAGTTTCAACCCTAAAGATCCATTCGTTTGGTCCCTACGCATGCCACACGGTTTCTGGTACCCCCCTCCAACGTCCCCTATCGAGTCCGAATCTGGTTCGGACTACTAAATGGATCATCTGGAGCATTCTCTCTTACCATCTATCAACTTTCACTCAAATCTGAGCGTGTTTTGGGAACTTCCAGTAATTCTCCCCCCCCCCCCCCCCCGCGTGGTCGGATCCAATCGGATCCTAAAATATGTCATCTAGGGTATGTGAGCTCTCTACATTCCAAGTTTCGCTAAAATCGCTCCACTTGTTTGACCCCTATGCGAGCCAAAACGTTTCCGGGAATCCCCTTCCAGCTCCTCCACTGTGGCTGAATACTGATCGGAAACATCTCTGACTTAACCTATCCGCAAATACAACTTGCATCCCATTCTGTACCCCACCCACCCCCGTCCAACTCTCCTAAACGTGCCCGCATGTGGTTCGGACGCACCTTTTGCTTGTCTATGTCATCAGTTCTAATCACCCATAAAATTTCGCTCGAATCGGACAACCCGTTCGCAACTTACGGAAGCCAGTGAACTAGAACTATCGTAACTGGCTATCACCGGGATTCCGGGACACCCTCCGACTCCCCCCACAGAGCCCCGATACGATCTGGTTCTGTCAATTACGTATCTAAGGCTAATGCTTGTTCTTCTCACCAAGTTCCATCCCAATCCCTCAAGCGTTTCACGAAATTTCTAGTCCACCCTTCAATCCCACCCCCTCCACAAATATCTGATTCGACCAAGACTTGACACGGAACATCTGAGATGATAGTTCTTTCCACTTGCCAAGTTTCATTCAATTCCGATCATCCGTTCAAGTCAATCTGTTCGGGTCCCTGATATGTCTTCCAAGTTTTGTCGTCCTAGCACATCCGGAAGTACCGAACTAGCAGGGTCACCGAAATCCCCCCCCCCCCCTCCAGTGCCCGAATCTGGTCCGGTTATGTCAACGAAGTCTCTAGGACTTGTGCTTGTTCTTCCCACCAAGTTTCATCCCAATCACTCCACTCTAACCGTTTCCCAAGATTTCCGGTTCCTCCCCTCCAGCTGCAGCTCCCCCTTAAGTCATCGGATCCGGTTTGATTTAAATTGGGTCGTCTGAGACACGGGGTCCTTCCAAATATCAAGTTTCATTAAGATCCAATCACCCGTTCAAAAGTTATAAATACCTCTATATTCCCGATTCCCCCTCCCCCAACGATGCTCGGATCGGGGAAGTGACTATTTCCAACTTAATTTTGTGGGGTCCCTGATACGCCTGCCAAGTTTCATCGTCCTAGCGTATGTGGAAGTGCCCGAACTAGAAAACCTGGACAGACCGACCGACCGACGGACGGACAGAAATTGCGATCGCTATATGTCACTTGACCGGAGGGCAAGTGCCATAAAAATCGACTGTTTTTCATGATACGAATCCACTATTTTGACGAAAAATCGTGGCGCTTCGCGCCGACTAGGTTATTTTTTACCGACTGGCTGACAACACTGGGGGGGGGGGGGGAGGACGTCCCCCTCCCTCTAGTCGTGACGACTCTGGGTACCCCCACTGACACTGGATGAAATGTCTTTAAACACAAATTTAAATTTTTTGCTTTTCTAAACTGGATGGAAGGTTGTTCCTGAGTACAAATTCATGGAACAGAAGTAGCCTACCCCCTTGTCTGAGTCAGTGGTGGGTAACCACTAGCCTAGCTTGGTTTGTTTGGCTCTCTTGCCTATACTGGTGGGCTCGCCTTTCCTCCGTCTGGATTTGTAAAAACCAAAAAGGGCTGCAGTGCCAGTAAAAATGTCCACAATTATATGGTAGTGGGGCGGGGGGGGGGGGGGGGTGAAACCTAACGCTTGTCCTTGCTACGAAGCAGCCATTAGTCATGACGCCTTTACAGACAAATAAAGAACATGTTTCTGCTCAGACGTGCTGATGGCGTGTATAGCAGGAAGGCACAGGGATACAGCTTCCCATGGGAACAAATATTAGTTGCAAATTCTGTCGGCTGCTCACACGATATTTCGTGGCCATATCTATATTTCCGGATTGTCGCCGAAACGTCCTCAATCGAAATGTCCCCATGGCAGGACGTCCCGTTGGTAAAACATCCCATGATAGGTCCCCGTGGCTAAACGTCCCATGCAAAACCTTCACGGCGGAAATGGACCAATAACCAACAATTTCAAGATTTTTCGAGGGATTTACAGAGATTTACATTTACATAAGAATAATCCGAGTAGCAAATACCGCAGTTAACTTTAATCTTCATACGGAAAAACTTTTTACAGTGTGTAAAAATAGAGCAATACGAGGTTCAGTAAACAAGATCTTGAACTTCCCATGCCACTTGTATACACCATAACGTCGCACTACACTGGCTTTGCATTCCCCTAACCCATATGTTGTTGTTACCTGAACCAGCAGAACCCAGAGCCGATTCAACAGAGAAAGAAAATAATAATACAAAGTAAGAGAAAAGGCTTTCGCCTCTAAATTTTTTTTAATTTTCGAAATTTTTTCGCCTCTAAAAAGGCTAGCGATTTCTTTCAATGTTGGGGGGGGGGCTTGTATGGTCCCAGGCATCCGTCCGTCATCGCTCAGCTATTTACTTGTATATAATAGCACATTTTTTTTAGTTCTCCTTCGATCCCCCGCCGTCTCCCCTAGGTCCCCACGCTTCCATGTTTAAATGTCCCTCTCACAGAAAACCCGCGAAAATTCAACAGCAAACACTGCAGAATCCATCCCATTTAGTTATACACACGATCGTTCATTCATTCATACCCTATAACAACTACTCTAATCCTTTTCTACTCGAAATCGTAGATAAGGCTGTTCAATTAGTGGACCGCAATGATGCAATAGTTCAGGTGCCATCTGTTTCAGCCAGACAATACTATTACTCCAATAACGGTGAAAATCAATAAACTCACTAGCCCCCTAGCCGTGGAATCTCGAACTATCGTGGGCGGCAACTCGGACGGAAGTTCTTGAAAATGGCGCCAGGACGTTGCCACATACTACAGAAGGTAAATATTCGAAATTAAGTAATTCGCTCAAGGAAGTGTTTAAAATTTTAATGCCGCAAGAGAATGAGAAAAAATTCCTAAAGAATTTATTAAAAATGCTGGCTCTTGTCTGGAAATAAAAAGAAAGCAGATAGTAAAGAGCTATTCCCGCAATTTAGTACCTGGCAGTGCTGGTTTCCGCGCTCACACACGAGAGCCGCAAACACGTCACGAGGAACGTAAAGTTGACCACGCCGGCAAGTCCCGCAAAAATTTTAAATATTCGACCTGAAACAGCAAAAATTGCGCCCGCAAAGGATTATTCACCCCTCTATTACTCCGGTAAGGTTATGTTTATACTGTCTTTACATTATTTTGTTAGTGCTTAGTGTTTTCAGCAGCTTCAACTATGGTATTGGTGCCTAGCCAAACCATGACTTAGCCTAATGAGATTTTAAATGGTACCTACGAAGTATTTCAGTTTCATTCCTTGCTGTTTCATATCAACAAAACTAGTTCTAAAACAACTAGTGAATAGTGGCCTAAGCTACTCTTGAATACTTGAAGATCTTTGCTTTTTGAAAGAAGGTTCCGACTTAGCATATTAAGCTGAAAATAGTGTAATAGTGCGGACACACAATCAGGATAGGAAGCCCCGGACTGGAATTCCTGCCCAGATTTTCACCACCATCATCACTTCCATATGGAAAAGTTGAAATTTTTCAACTTAAATGAAAGTGCAGGAAATCCAGCCGCTAAATCCTGATTGTGTGTTGGCACTTTAAGATCCAAACAAATCCCTAGTGGCTAGTAGCAGGCTTGGCCTTCATTCGGCCACTGTAAATACTGTTTGAGATTCTGGTGTCAGTTACGATCACAGCTCGTATGATTTCTATGATAGTAGGTTGAATTGAAAGCCTGAAATGTTCAATATTTGCCAAGCACCGATGCTCAAATGTCGAGACATGCCTTAACGTGGGTACATATGTTGATTATTTGCATCCTTGATAGTTACAAATTTTCTGCAAGAAAAGTTTTAGCTAGTGATCGCTTGTAACTCACACCTTAGCACCAAGAAAATGCAATGTAAAGGCCACATGTTCTACAACTGACACTAAAGGCGTATTCTCGCCGTTCCCTGAGAATCCTCGGAGAACACAAGGGAATGGCGAGAATTGAGGGAGTCACTCTACACGAACTCAGCATATAGAAAACAGCAAGAACATGGGAAATGCTTCCAAAATCGAGTTTGGTCTACAAAATAAATATGCAGTTTACAAAATTAGTCTGAATTCACTTTATTTTTGGTTCTGTTTATTCTGGTTTAATTTTATATTGCACCAACACCAGCAAAAGTTAGTTTCCCTCTGAATGTGAAAGCTAGTCCTTTTTGATGATGCTGATAACTGGAGCATTCCCCGTCCGCGGGGCCTCGCGAGAATACTGGGAGTGAGCCCCCCTAAAGTGGAGTACTACGTTAAGCAAAGAAATAGGCAAAAGGGAACGGCGAGAATACACCTCAGATGGTCAGGTCCACACATACAAATAATCTGCCAGTGCTTTCGTAAATACGGACTTGAGCGCCAGAGATATAAACAGCTTCTTGGCAACACACTTTCTGAGGCAAGTTATGATGGTGATCTTTCTCTTTTAGGTATGGAGACCCCAACTTCAAAGGGGAGACCGGACGACCCCTCTCAGCAATGTGGGTCTTGTCACCAGGTCATCGGGGATGACCTGGCCCCACATACACTAGAATGCAAGCACAGAGTGTGCCTGAGATGCGTGCGTGATCTTGAGGACAAGGGAACAAGGTCCATCTACTGTTCCTACTGCTGGCACCAGTCCGAGATCAATGACCCACTACTGTCAAACAACTCGACCAACCCGAGTTCGCCATTTGGTCATAATCTAGTAGAGCTTTGCAACTCGCTAAATACGCTGTCAGTTGCATTCGCTAGTGAGTACGGACCGTTGTCCAAAAATGGCGCAGGATCACCCGTCCTATCTGATTCTACAAGCACAGGATCAGATTCAAGCACTGGAGCTAATGGAGGTGTTTCAAACAGGAGCAAAACGGAATGTCTCATCCACCATTCCCCTCAGACCATGTTTTGCGTTACATGTAACTACGCTATCTGTTACATGTGTGCGTGCAACTCGCATAACCCAGCTACCGGTCACACAGTGCGACCTAACCAGGAGATGACCGATCATACTATCTCCGAGTTGCACAGCGAGATAGCTAACTTACGGAAGCTGAATAACGAAACAAGGGCCATGCAAGTAAAGCAGCGCGAGTTCACTCTGAAGGTCCTTGAGGCTTGCGCTACACTTGAGAAGCAGATGGTCGACCGCCTCGCTGTTCAAGACGAGGCTTTTAGCGCTGAGCGCCAAGATTCGACGCAGTACCTTATTAACAAAACCCTGTTTCAACTGCCAACCATTAATGGTAACGAGGAGGCGAACGACTTACTTATGTCGCTCAAGAAGGAGAAGATTCGTCTCCAAAACCATCACCACGAACTGTCGGTGCAATGCTCACTAGAAGAGATGGTCTCGAGTAGCGTAACCGTATTCGATTTTCAGACTTTCAAGCAAAGTCTGCACTCCCTGCGTCACAGAAGGAACAACGTCCTCTCAAGCCAGGGCCACAATATTAGCGATCCCATCTCGTTCCTTGCTAATTATTGTTCATCTCGAGTATATTCTAAGCACCTGTTCAATGCCGCGCTTGTAAACAGCGAGAATATCCACTCGCTTCAAAACTACACCGGAAACCCAATGGCTCAAGCCGGTAGGCTTGTTAACACCTCGCCATACCCTCGCTTCTTCATGGATGTCGAAGTAAACGGGATCATGGAAGGTCGCGTAGTCTTCGAAGTAAGGCCAGACGTTGCCCCAAAAATGTCAAAGAACTTCGGTGCACTCTGTACAGGGGAAAAGGGTTATGGTTATAAGGGCTGCCAGGTTTTCCAATGCTGGGGAGGGGAATCTTGTATCGCGGGCGACTTCGAGTGCAACAGCGGTCGTGGCGGGCGTAGTAGCTTCGATGAGCCATTCTTCCTCCCGGACGACAGTAAGCTTCCGTGCGTAAGGGGTACCATCGGTATGCGTCGTACACAAAAACGTCATAATAACCTCGGCTTGGTGGGATCCCAGTTCCGTATCATCCTCCGAGAAATGCCGTTCTTTACCGGTGTCTTCGGAAAAGTAGTTATCGGTATCGAAGTAATCGAAAAAATCTCGTTCTTGGGCGACCAACAGGGATTCCCTCGTCAGGTCATCACGGTGTCCAACTGCGGCGTTTTTGCGTAAATGTGCGAGGGTTTTTCTTCGATTGTTTCTCGTGAATTTCTCTTTAGTACGGCGGGTTAGTTATCCAGTTAAAATGTCGATTCCGTTCTGAGGAATCGACCGCGCGGACGATTCTTTCGACTTGTATTTTTAGCGCGCTTTCGTAGATTTTTTTCTTCTGCCTTACTACATTTTCTGATCGTTTATTTCGTTTGTTAATTCGAAAGCCTCGTTTAGCGTACCCTTACATTTTAAGGGGACCACATTAATCTTCGGCTCGGCTTTTCCCCTTATGAAATAGGCGTATTTAGAAATTTATCTTGTTAACAGCGGTCGGACGTACGGACGGACGTTTTTTGTATTACGCGGATAAAAAATTTCGACAAAAATTGTAAAAACAAACTATTCAGACTCCCAGTATTCGGTAGTGCTGGTGTTCTACCGTTTATACACGATGACGAATGTGCGAGACCTGGTTACAAAAGAAGAGTTGTGCATTTTTTTTTCTTTTTAGTGTTCGTTTTGTGATTATCATCTCAAGCAGATAACATTAGGCATGATCATAGCAGTTCTATCGGTCTCACCTGTGTCGCAAACTCCCCAGTTTCATTCGATTAGGATCCTGGTGCTTGTACGTGTAGGCCAACTTTGATTTTTCCGTGTCTGTTTGTTCCACCTCGTAACAAAACGTGCCTTGTCTCGCAGACGTTATCCCACAACAATGCTTAGCCGCAGAACTGCTCGAGATCAAGTTCGATGTTTCGTTGAAGTTGATTTATGCCGAACTTCGTGTGTTCTTTTGCAAGGGCTTATGTTTATGTACATGTTACATATGACGAATAAAAACCCTCGGCTCGAATACCACTGTCTTTCACAATGAGAAACTTTGAACATGTACCCGGTTCCTGCCAGTCCCTGGTGGCTATCAATTGCCGCGTGCAGGTGATGTTTGAAGAAATTAGACCCATCCATGCATAAAGTTTGGGAAGCAGCATAATCTCGAAATTGAACAGGTAGATTCAGGATCGAAATTAGCAAGGGCTTTCAGCAAAAGCCGGTCGGCAAAGGACGAAACCCTACCACCGAGTCCATTAATCAAATGTAGAGTTGTGTCATGAATCTTTCCCTGTAACAGTAATAAGTAAGTTCCAAAAATGTGCCATAGTCTTCCTTTTTGGGACCCCGAACAAAACTTAGGGTTCCTGTTTCACAGTAAATCTGTCGTTGGAGTTTTTGACCACGGTTGCTCCCGAAAAGATACTCTTGATGACTATCTCTCCTTGCCGATGCAAAATCTCCTGTCTCTCCTGGTGCCTAGCGGAAGAAAGGCAGAAGTTGCGTCACAGCTGCTCCCAAAAATCGCGGTGATTGATTTACACAGGATTTTTAGTCGTGGAGTTTGAGTTCGTACGGACACGTTAACTCCTTCTTCCTGAGCACCACTAGCGTGTTTTGGACTTAGTCATATAGAGTATTTCTTAGACGGACTAACGAATGGACCAAACTGGTACGAGGAACACTGAAGCGTGGTATGCTACTGGTTTTCGGCTCGGGAGGACAGTTCGGTTGGAATTCTGAGGTTACCGAAAACTACGCAGAATCAACGTTTGATCTAGTTGACAGGAGTGTGAAGGCACTCGATTTTATTTCTTTGCTTATTCTTCTTCGACAGATCGTTCGGTTTACAAATTTGTTGATCTGACAGATGGATTTGCAGATTGGGGGGGGATTCTCTTAATCGTTTCCTCACCGGATCGGCAATCCACCTGCACTCCAGTAAATTGACGTAGGATACAGTATCGAAAGATCGTGATTGTCGTTAAGTACAGCAATCGTTGATTTCCAACTTATTTTTCCCGGTAAAAACTGATCCTGACCGGATCATTGAAGTCAACATTTATTCCCATCTTTTATAATGTCAGTGTAAGTATTTATTACAAGATGTCTGTCTTAAATGACAATCCAGTTTAGGGTCCCACCTAAACCCCTAGTATTGTTATGGAATCTTGTCCGGACCCAGACAGACGACAAGTGTACCAGATCCGTTTAGGAACCTGTACCACCCTCGCAGCAATCGAAGAAATTAAAAGCAGTGTAGTAAGCATCCTGTTTCAACTAGGTCGAGTGGATCATACTCATCTGGTCCACATGTTGACCCCAGGTGGCAAAAGATCGGCTTACGTGCTGCTACTACTTCCGCAAAACTACTCCAAGGCCGAGGCATCAATCCAGTGATTTTACTGGGTAGACGCGTCCAGTGGTTAAAAAAAAATACCATCTTTTGCCGACAGCCGTGAACAAGTCATTCGGAGAAACGCTGGCGTGCCAAGACGTAAGAATCCAGACTGACAGGTTGCGTCACAATCCTTCCGGAATGTTTAAATCGGTTGGAAACAGTGGGCTCGTCTAGCCGCACTGAGCAGTGGAACTCTCTTTGAAATGACTGAATAGAAGGCTGAAGAGAGAATGAAAGATTCGATGCGACAACTAGACCAAGTGATTCTACGCAACAAACAAACAGAGTTCTGGATCAACAGAACGAACCAGAGGAACTGCTTACACCATGGTACACTTGTACGGGGCAATAACCAAAACCGACCTGTCACTGGCTGTAAGATCGGCTTTGGGGCCACAATTGCACTGAGCCTACAACCATACATTCTGTTAAGATAATGTAAACGCGTTACGTAAATAATCGTTAAAAATCGTAACAGTGCCTCACTCCGCTCGGCTTTATTTTGAAATAATTGCAACATGCAACTGGTTTATGAATACAAAAAGCCGCCATAGTACGATACAACAAAAATAGAGAGCGCAACCCCATCACTTAAACAAAGGAAAGACCCACGAGTTTTTGGGATCCCAAAAAGTAAGTGGAGGGATACTATACCATCGCAAAAGTTGTCCGTCTGTCTGTGAGCACGATAACTCTCGAAGGGAATCAGATATTTTTGATGAAACTTGGTGGGAGGACCCTTTGTGGCAAGGGAAAGGTTCGTAGATGGGCTATGTAGCCCTACATTTCGGATTTGTAGTCGATTAGATATCCGACTCAGGGGTAAGAAGAGATGCTGAATCCGTGTAAGTTATATTTTTGCTTGAAGTTGAGGGGAAAGAAGATACGCTGACTTCGTTTTAGCTTTCTTTTTTTCGCCGGACAAGTAGTTCCGGAATTTAGCCGAAACCGGGAAATTGGCAGAAGTAAGGTAGGTTTTCGTCAAAACAGATACGACTTATAGGGGTAAACTGAATTTTGTTTCTGAACTTTAATAGTAAAAATGTTCACGGAGTCTGACGAAGACAAGACCCAATTGTCTGGATCAAATATTTAATTTTTGGGATCCCATCGAAACCTTTGGTCCTGTTCAACGTGGCTTGCGATTAGTCGGGTGAAAATAATTTACGGCGGGCAAATTCTGTTATATGCAACAAAAGTATTGATATAAAAGTAAAGTATACTTGTGGAAATGGTGTGCGTGTGTGTGTGGGGGGGGGGGGGGGTCCAAAAAATACTGGGAAGTAAAAGTTTTAAGGATATTAAGAAACTTAAAAAGATTTTAAGGCAGCCATGAGTTAGAGGCGAATTTTTTAAAATAGATTATGAGGTTGGTTTTGTTGCTCACATAGCCCTTTCAGCTTTTACGAAATACATCTTATCTTACCGCATAGTGACTCATGGACCCTTTCTAATACTGAAAACCGCTAAACATGCTATGCACAACCTACTATTTCCAAGCAAAATGTACTCTGACGTGGACAGGAGACAAAAAGAAGGGCTGCGAGCTTGAATAATTCTGCGTATACGCTAACTCCTTCAAGTGCGCATCCCCTCGCATTAGTCGGACTCGCAGGTGGGCAAAGCACGGATATTCTGCCTGTAGACCTCTTACGAACAGGCGTAACTTTAAAACTATCCATAAGACTTTGAGGTATCTCGTGTGAGAGCATATTAGCTAAATCTTTTTTGGGGACCTTCGTCACACCGTCTCAACAACGGCATCAAAATAGTCCCTAGGTAAGAGATCGAGGCTGCAAAGCAGGAAAGCACATGGTTACTATGTAATCAGAGGCGTTACTAGCCACAATGTTTGGGGGAGGGGAGGAATTTACCGACTGGCTGGAAATTTTTACCGACTTTTTCTGCAGAAAAAACGAATGTTTTCAACAACAAAAATGACATTTAAAAAAAAATCGACTGATTTTCAGAAAACTCCACTGATTTTCAGAAAAACCGACTATTTTGACAAAAAATCGACCAATTTTAAGAAACAAGAGCTACGAGCTCATATGGCACTTGTTACGAGTAGGCGGTACAAGAAAGTAGATGAGAACGTCTCGAAGTACACCCGCATCCAAAAATGCGGTTCGGAAAGAAAAATAGGATATTTAGTTTCAGTCACACCAGTTCCGGCATAATCTCGTATTATCTGCAGCATATGCGCATGACTGTTCAAACTTCCAAGTTTCAGCCCAATAAATCCACTCGTTCGATCCTTTCAGCCCAATAAATCCACTCGTTCGATCCCTAGACGTGCTACACCATTTCCGGTACTCCCCCCATCTTCCCGTACCGTGGTCGAATCTGGTTCGACTAAAAAATGGATCACCTAAAGCATCTGCTTTTATGCCATCTATCAAGTTTCACTCGAATCTGATCTTTTCCGGTACCCCTCCCCCCCACACACCGTTGGACCTCTGAATCCCCTCTTCCCCTCCATCAAGCTTTACTGAAATCGGAGCATAGCTTATCTTCAAATTTTCAGTACCCCCCCCCCCCTACCTTGGCCGAATCTGGCCCGAACACCAAATAACTAATCTAGGCCGCACAAGCTCGGCACTGTCGAACTTGCATCTCATTCGGTCCATCCGTTTGTTTTTTTTGCATGTCAGAAGTTTCCGACCACAACTCCCCCAACTATGGTCGCATACATTTCGGACGCATGTTTTACATGTCGAGGTCGTAGATTCTTATCACCCATTAAGTTTCACTCGAATCAGACCACTCAGTTCGCAATTTTCAGCAGTTTCCATATTTCCCTTCCCTCGTTCCCCCCAAGATGCTGCCTGCAAAGTTTCGTTCTCTTAGTACATCTGGAACTATTCTAACTCGCGACTACCGGAATTCTAGGAAACCCCCGAAACCATCTGGCTCCGTCAATTTCGTATATAGGCGCATGTTCTCCCAATTAAGTTCCGTCCCAACCCTCTGCTTTAAGCGTTTTTTAGTTCCCCCCCCCATCCCCCACAGGTATCGGACCCGACCCAGACTTGACACCGAACATCTGAGGCGATAGCTCTTTCGAACTGACAAGTTCCATTCAAATCCGATCACCCGTTCAAAAGTTATGCATGCCACTAGATTCCGGACTCCCCATCCATCCACTCCCCACACGATGGTCGGATCGGAGAAACGACTATTCTCAAGTCAATCTGTTCGGATCCCTGACATACCTGCCAAGTTTCATCGTCCTAGCACATCAGGAAGTACGCCGAACTCGCGGGATCACTAGAAGCCCGCCCCCCCCTAACTCCCCCACAGTGCCCGGACCCGGTCCAGTTATGTCAATGACATATCTAGGACTTGTGCTTTTTCTTCCCACCAAGTTTCATCCCGATCCCTCCACTCTAAGCGTTTGTCAAGATTTCCGGTTCTCTCCATCAGCTCCCCCCCCCCCCCCCCAGTGTCATCGGATCCGGTCCGGATTTAAAGTGGGACGTCTGAGACACGATGGCATCCTAAAGATCAACTTTCATCAAGATCCGATAACCCGTTCGCAAGTTAAAAATATCTCAATTTTGGCTTCCCCGTCCCTCCAACTCCCCCCTCCCCGCCCCCCAGATGGTCGGATGGGAGAATTAATCTGGTCGGGTCCTTGGCATGCTTGACAATTTTCATTGTCCTAGCACATCAGGAAACATCGAACTCGCGGGATCACTAGAAATTCGGACTCCCCCACCCCAACTCCCCCAAAGTGAGCGGATCCGTTCCGGTTATATCAGTCAGGTATCTAGGACTTGTGCTTGTTCTTCCCACCAAGTTTCATCCGGATCTCTCCACGATTTCTGGTTTCCCCCTCCAACTCCCCCCAATGTCACTGGATCCGGTCTGGATTTAAAATGGAACGTCTGAGACACGAGGTCCTTCCATATATGAAGTTTCGTTAAGACCCGATCACCCGTTCGTAAGCTAAAAATATATAATTTTTCCTAATTTTTCCGGATTCCCCCTCCCTCCACTCCCCTCAAGATGGTCGGATCGGAGAAGCGCTTATTTCTAATTTAATCTGGTCCGGTCCCTGATATGCCTGCCAAGTTTCATCGTCCTAGCGTATCTGGAAGTGCCCGAACTAGCAAAACCGGGACCGACAGACCGACTGACGGACAGAAATTACAATCGCTATATGGCACTGGGCCGAAGGGCAAGTGCCATAAAAACCGCTATTTTCATGAAAAATATCAACTGTTTTGACGAAAAATCGCGGCGCTATTTTTTACCGACTGGCCGACAGCATTGGGGGGGGGGGGGCTTCCCCCCCCCCCAGTCGTGACGCCCCTGTGTGTAATAAGCGTACTAATGTGTATTATGAAACCCACATTTTTGGGAAACAAATCTGTTACAGGGACCCCAAAACAGATATCAAGCCGAGGAGTTAAAATAGTTATCGAAATGCTTCTTTACGCCGACAGTGCACCCCGCCTCCCCCCCCCCCCCCCCCCCAACATCGCGCCAATGGGCCAAGAACAAGGTAGGTCAAACAGTTAAAAGAGACGTTTTCGTTTGCAACCAGACACAGGATTGGCAATCGCTGCCTTAATCCCCACAAAGTCCAAATATCGTAACCGGATACGAAGTTTGTAGTATTACACCATCATTTAATTCTAACTCATACTGCAGTGATGTCACCTCTGCAAATGTTTAATTTGCTGATGTGTAACTTGCAACAGGGTTTCCGACAGAGACGAGGCGCGTTCTTCTGGGAAACAGATCATGAGAAAGCCCAGAAATAAACTCGGAAACTCAATGTTTTAAAGCTTCAAATATCTACAAGAATTTTCAACTTATCCCCCATGCATCCCCCCCCCCCTCCGCACACACACTCGCGGCAATTGTGAACTATTTAATTCTCAATCTTGGATTTCCGCTAGATATTGTTTCAGTTTGATCAACGTTTCTGAAGTTACCTATACTGAAGGCGGGTGGGGGGGGGGGGGGGGGGCTTAATTGATAACTTGCTCCGAGCTATTAATTCGGCCCTGCTAAAAGCACAAGCAAATACTTTTGTAGCCGGACCCTAACTTTTACAGCCACGGTCGGAAAACTGGCTACCTTTCGATACGAACAGCACTGAGCTCGTCCAAATATTCCCCTCCGAATTTAGCACAAGACTCTGAGAGAACCAAGCTTCATCAAAATATTCTCAACCGAGTTTCTTACACGGAGTTAGCCCAGCTTTCCCGGATTCGCACCTGTAGGAACCAACCTCCATCAGAACCAAAATTTTAGCCCCCTCCCCCCCCCCCCCCCCTGCGACAAGTTTAGATCCCATTGCTATAAGCTACGGCAAACAGTCTTTACCTTGTAATATACATCAGGAATATACATCTTGTCAGAGGGCTCTATGACACATGCGAGTTCTGGGGCGTCTTTCGTTGGTACAAGGATATTATCTGCCGCCAGCGACATACACTGGTTTGAGACTTGATACCCTTCCATGTGAACGCTCAGGTTAACATCTCCTGCAAAAGAAGATAAAAACTATGTATGCAGGGAAAAAGAATTACACGAAGTGATCCACTGATGGGTTTGCACTGTCAGAGGTTTGATAAAATGTATTATTTACACTACACTGCAGTATTTGCTACTGGGATTAATTTTGTCTCTAATGAGACAAGCTTATCTATAATTCGGATTAATGTTATCCCACAAGAGATAAGATTAATCCCAGTATCAAATGCATAGTTAACTTTAATCCTTACTCGGAGAAACTTTTTACAGTGTAGCCTACATTACAAAATTGATAACATTTATGATGTTTAGGTTGCACATTCTCGAGTTTTAATGGTAAGAGCAGAAAATCCATGTCATGGCCGTTTTTAGTGTAACATTTACGGGCAAAAAACAATTCAGTCGGTTCTTTCATCTTTCTTACACTGTAAAATGTTTCTCCAAGAAAGGATTAAAGTTAACTGCAATATTTGCTACTGGGATTAATCTTATCTCTACTGGGATAAGATTAATCCCAACTAGAAATAATCTCATCTCAGTATAGACAATATTAATCCCAGTAGAAGTACTACAAGATTTATTTTACACTGTAAGGAACGATAACAGAAGTTTGACAAAATTTAAATGAGCATCTCATATATGAAACTTCTGACAAAGAGTGGGGTCACATGGAAGCTGGTCTCTAGAAAAATTGTGGCACGTATAAGTACCGAACGAGTGGACGGATCGGACAAAATCTGGTACGCGGATGCTATGCGTAGGATGCACCAAGACGAATGGATTGCTGACACTGCACCGACATTTAATAGACAACGACTACCATCTGAATTTCATCTCGAAACGACGAGGCCATCTTCGTTAGACGGCACACTAGATGCCTCTGCGGAAATACCTGTATATCTCGATACTGTATCATCCTGATAATAAGTCAGAACCTTCCCAGATAGGGGTCGGCACCGTTTCTGTTTCTGTTTTTTTACTACCGTTTTCTGTTCTGTTTTTTTGTTTTTGTTTTACCTGTTTTTTCCAACTTTCCGATTTTTGTTACGACTTATACGCGTGGCGTCCCGGCGTAATCTAGCGATTTTATTTTTCCGTCGGGTTATGCCATCTACCGATATTTTCCGCTTTTCGGAAGGAAAGACTTGTGAGTCAGAATAGAGAGATTGCACCCTACCCGACGAAACGGATGTTTTTACACATCATTACAGGAAGCATAACAACAAATTAACAGTACGAGGTATAGGACTTCCGACTTAGAGACTAAATTATCGGCCTTTGATAGCCATTCTGAGCCAGTGAATTGCTGGAAACGTCAATCTGGATATTTCTTGCTGGTATAATAACATTTTTGCGAAACGGAGTCTCGCATTCTATTGGTCGGTTAAGACGCGTTTTTTTTAAATCCAACCAATAGGAAGCACGAATCGTTTTGTTCTGAAAGTTTGAAGCCTTCAATCTCCCATTTCTGATAAAACTTTTCTACAAAGCTGTAATTATACAACCAAGAAAAAGCCAGCGAACTTTTCCTATGTTCAAAAGTTTTTTTTTCACTTTTCGGTAAAGATGCGCACTTAAGGGTGCTAGAAATTCATTTTTAAGCAAAACTCTATTGGCGCAAATGGTCATGGACCCTCGGGGGATTATGAAATTGATAGTTTGATCAAAAGTATTTTTTCACTTTGCGATTAAGGTGCGCACTTCAAGGGAGCTGGCAGTTCATTTCTGTACTTTAAGGGATGGTCGGATCTGGAAAGTGACGATTTGTGAGCCAATCTTGTCGAGTCTCTGATGTTCCAGCCATGTTTCATCGTTCTAGCACATCTGGAAGTACCTTATATCGCGATCACCTGAATTCCAGACCCCCTCCAACTCCCCCCACAGTGCACGAACACGGTCCGTTCTGTCACGGGTGTACCTAGTTCTTGTGCTTGTTCTCCTCACCAGGTTTCTTCCCGATGAGTCCACTCTATGCGTGACACAAGATTTCCAGTACTCCTCTCCACCTCCCTCCCCACATTCATCGGATCCGGTCTGGACTTAAAATGGGATATCCGAGAAACGAGATCTATCCAAATATCAAGGTTCATTAAGATCCGACCACTCGTTCAAAAGTTATATATACCTCAGCATTACGGATTCCTCCTCCCTCCACTCCCCCAAGATGGTCGGATCGGGGAACTGACTATTTCCAAGTTTTGGTCGGGTCTCTGATATGCCTGCCAAGTTTCATCGTCCTAGCCCACCTGGGAGTACCTTAACTCCGGATCACCGGAATTCTGGAACCCCTTCCGACTCCCCTCACAGTGTCAAAATCCGGTTCAGTTCTGTCTATGATGTACCAAGGGCTTGTGCTTGTTCGTCCCACCAAGTTCAATCCTGATCGCTCAACTTTAAGCATGTCACAAGATTTTCGGTCCCACCTTCCGACCCCCCCCCCCCCCCCACATTCATCAGATCCGAACCGTACTTGAAATGGAACGTCTGAGAAACGAGCGCGTTCAAAATATCAAGTTTCATCAAGATCCGATCACCCGTTCCAAAGTTATACAAAGTTCGGATTCCCCCTCACTCCACTCTCCCAACGGTGGTTGGATCGTCGAAATGATAATTTCCGAGTAGTTTGGTCAAATCCCTGATATGCCTGCCAACTTTCGTTGTCCTACCACATCTGGAAGTACCGTAACTCGAGAACAGTGGACCGACCGATCGACCAAAAAGTGATCGGTATATGGCACTTGAATGAACCCCATGCTCAAACGCTGGGGCATGCTGACAGGGGTGACCATGGTTCTCGCACGCAGTTGTATCCCTTCTTCCGCATAGGGGTATCAGTATACAGTACTTTGGGAACTAAAACAATTTGGTATTTTTGACCTTGAAATTTTTCGTTTTTAAAGGGTACTGATACCCTTCTGAGGAATAAAGGGTACACATACGTATGACGTCCATACTCACCCCTTCCAGCATACCCCAGCATTTGACCATGGGTATAACAAAAGGGCTTAGTTTACTAGACAGGTGTAGAGTCCTTTTTTCTTCACCTTACACAATTATACTCGACCTTCTCTCACAATCTTAGACCCTCCATGAGTCCCCTCCTCACACTATTCACTTTCCAAGAGCCGCCTTACCATTCCAAATGGTCGCCTTACTGTTATGTTATAAACCTAAAGAAGTACGAAAAAACCCAGAAATACCTGTTAAAACGGACGTTTTTTTGTAAAAAACGGCCCGTTTCTGTTATTCCGGAAAAAAACGGTAAAACAGAAACGGTTTTCCGGTTTTTTATCACCGTTTCTGTATCTGTTCCGTTTTTTATTTGCCGTTTTTTACGTTTCTATTTTAGCCAAAAACAGAAACGGTGCCGACCCCTATTCCCAGATCCCTTGGATATTGCGTCCAGCCTAGTAGGATTCTGTGAGCTCCGGTAGATTCTTTTTGAACGGGCTGAAAGAGTCGAGAACATTCATCTATGATTGATTTTGAAAGGTCAGTACTATGGGAGATAAGTCGATGGCTTGTATAGATCAAGACCAAAGGTTTCGATGGGATCCCACAAATTTAAGATTTAATCCAGACAATTGGTTCTTGTAGATATCCGGTCTTCGCCAGATTATTAAAATTTAAAAACAGGTAAGGGCTAATGGCTAATCATCTGAGAAAACCAAGTTCGGATATGGATCAGCATGCAAGTTTACGAAATTGATCAAAACTTCCTGTCTACTTCAGCCAAATTTCCGGTTTCGGCCGGATTCCGGTCGAACTACTTGTCTGGCAAAAAACTAAAGCTCAAAAACAAATTCAGCGTATCTCCTTACCCCTATATGCAACCTCTATTCAAGTTCAGATAAAACTTCAACTCTTAACAAATTTTCAGGTTTTCGCCGGATTCCGGGTGAACTACTTGACCGGCGAGAAAATAAATTCCATATACGGATTCAGCATGCCTCCTTACCACTAGACCGAACGTCTAATCAGCTTCAGATAAAACTTTTACTTATAACAAATTTTCCGATTTCAGCCGGATTCCGGGCGAAATATATGTCCGGGTCGAGAATGATTGTCATATACGGATTCAGCATGTCTTCTTACCCCTAATTCGAACATCTAATCAACTTCAAATAAAATATCTTGATAGTGCAAAACGGTTACGTCAGCTGAATTTTATTAGAGCTACATTTCGGACCTTCTTGGCAAGGGTCCTCTTCAGGCTCAACGCCGCTCAAGTTTAAAAAACTAACTTGGGGAAAAACAAAAGTTCGAAGATGACCCTTGGGCTGAAAGAATATTTATTCAAATAAAACTTTTACTTTTAACAAATTTTCTGGTTTCGGCCGGATTCCAGGCGAACTACTTGTCCGACGAGAATATGGTTTTCATACACGTGTCCAGCATGGCTTTTTACCCCTATATCGACTATCGCATTAGCTGTTAAAAGATATTTTGTTCGCCCCTGATCTGACCCCCCCCCCCCCCTCCCCAACCAATTAAAGGTAGGGCCACAGAGCCCATTTACGAACTCGACCTGTCCCTTTGCCCGAAGAATCCTCACATCAAGTTTCATTTAAATGTCTCATTCCCTTCGAGAGTTAATCGTGCTGACAGACGGACGGACAACTTTTTACTAAGTCATAGGTATCCCCCCACTTACGTTTTCGGATCCCAAAAACAATGTAATACACAGTCAGAAGTTTCATAACAGATAACACAAGGATGCGCGGTTTTACCAGACAGCACTTGGGATGTAATCTGTTGTGATTCTGGAAACGTTATGCATCAAATGTCACACATATCAAGCATTGCCAGGAAGAGCCGAACAAGACCAAAGTACTTTTCGATTGGATCCCTGAAATTTAATATTTGATCCAGACAATTGCGTCTTGTAGATATCCAGTCTTCGCCAGACTCCTTGAATATTTGTGCTATTAAAATTTAGAAACAGACTAAGGCCTGACTAGTCTTCTCTGAAAACCAATTTCAGGTATGGATTCTGCATATGTGTTTACCCCTATACGTCATATCTTCTATGACGAAGTTGCTCAAAACTTTCTGCCTTACTTCTTCCAAATATTCGGTATCAGGCGGGTTCCCGGTGAACTACTTGTAAAACAAAAAACTAAAGCTCAAAACGAATAAAGCATATCCCCTTTCCCCTATTGCGAACCTGTAATCAACTTTAGATAGACCTTAACGTTTAGAAGCAAATCAGATTTTGGCCGGATACCGGGCAAACTATTTGTCCGCGAAAAAATAGTTTTCATATACGGATCAGCATATTTCCTTACCACTACATCGAACCTCTTATCAACTTCATTTAACAAAAAAATCCAGCTTCTGCCAGATTCCGGGCGAACTATATGCCCCGGTAGAAAATAATTGTCATATATGGATTCAGCATGTCTTCTTACCCCTAAATCGAACATTTAATCAACTTCAAATAAAACTTTTACTTTTAACAAATTTTCCGGTTTTGGCTAGATTCCGAACGAACTAATTGTCAGGCGAAAAAATAAGTTTCAGATATGGATTCAGCATGTCTCCTTACTCCTAGATGACTACTTCATTGGCTTTAAAAAAAAATACAAAAATTCTTAATCTGAAACCCCTACCCCACCTCTAAAAGGGCTCATCTACGAACTTGACCTGTACTTTGACCCAATGGATCCTTATACCAAGTTGTAAGAAAATATCTTCGAGAGTTATCGTGCTGACAGAAGGGCATTCAGACGGAGAGCTTTTACGAAGTCACGGGTATCCCTCCACTTACGTTTTGGGATCCCAAAAAGCATCTGCTGACTTTTTTGTTTGTCGTCATGATATCGGGTATAGCAGACGATTTTTCGACGGTTTTTAAGCTCTTGGTTGATTTCCTGGAAGAACAAGAAATCTGGGCAGCAGAAGCAGTCAGTAAGTAAGTAAGTAAGTAATTTTATTTATTTTTGACCCGCCATTTTGGAAAGGAGGAGTAAATGAAGAAAACAAAGTATTTTACCTGTAACACAGACGGTCACGAACTTCGACCCAAATCGACCCTCAGATGAGTATTTGCAGGGGTTCGGGTACTTGGCTTGAAACTGGCCAGCCAGGATGCATTCTTGGGCCGACAGAAAATGTGACTCCGTGTTACGGAAATTCCGGACCTGGAAATAATGAATTTTCAAATGATCAAGCTGTGTGAAGAAATGCCTGCCTTGCAAGCCTAATGATGCTGGGCACTCTACAGAAGTTAAGTACAATGCGTACATTTCATACAATTTTAGGAGACGATAAAAACAGTTACGGAGCGACGGAGCCCCCCCCCCCCCAATAGTTATCGAAGCAAGAACCTAACTGTTTTTACCATCCTTGGACCCGCGTGTACAACTGTTTTACAACACTCACAGTAAATTATCTCCCACTACGGGAGACTCCCAAAAAGCAATACGAGGCGAAAGTCGCCTCCGAATCCGCCTCGAAGTGGAAGAGATGACCAAGGATGCGCCTTCCCTGTATGGTAGTTCATCCTACGAAGGCAGACCGACAAACTGCAAAATCTGACCCTAGCCTATCGTTACTATCGCAGTCATCTTACTGAAACATGATTAGTTAAAAATTACACGCTTGTTCAAGAATACCGGACGAAGCGAATCCAAAAAAGTATTGAGCACGGCTGGAACGGATCCCCGAAGGATGTCAGAGTGAAACAACTCCTTGAAAGATTAGGTTACAATTTTTCCGGGTGCCGAGAAAAATTAGTTTCAGGATGAACTTGTACTCCGACTCAACGGAGAGGCTAACGGCTATTTTTTGCAAAAATAAAAAATTATCAATAATATGTGGTTTTTAAAGGTTCGTTCTGATAAACTTGACAAAATATGCAAGGCGAAATTCTAACGTGCGTCAAGGGAATGACCAAGTTCCGACAGGCATGGGCCATGCACGGCATATACCGGGACTCCATTCATAACAAGTGCACAACCCCAGGACGCAAGCTAATTTCTGGTGGTAAAACAAAGAGGCACTCACCGTTCCTTTTTGCGCGTCTTCGGCGACGAGATCAGTGAAAATCCAGCCTACTCGTGAAAGACCAAGGCGCTTGGCAATATCATCAACCTCCCCTTCACGAGGGTCTGGGAGGAATCTGACAAAGTCTCGACTGTTCTCCTGGGGTGGCTCATAGATGGCAGCAACAACGGCTGAAACAGGACATATATTATGGTTCTGCTTGACCTCGTTCTCAGCCTGGCCCAGGTCAGATAGCCGTACCGGCAGCAATAGCAGCATATTGATGCGCTTGCGAGGCTAGGTCACGTGTGCCTGACCGGTTTGACAAGATCCAGTATTGAGCCCTTCTAATTGTGTCTAAAGGTACGTGCACCCACAGTCCAATTTTCGCATTTGGATGCGAATTTCCTCTTTCGCTCCGAAATTTTGACGCACCGCATGAAGGTATCCCGCTAGTGACGCGAATTTCGGATGCGAGATCTTGCCGGACTGTGTGTGCACGTACCTTAAATCTCCAAAAGTTCCCTATTGCTCCCTTCTTAATGATTTCCGATTAGAGACTTGGCAGCCCGCCGATAAATATATCCCTTAGGTTTGGTACAAGTATTCTGGCGAACCAAATCCTAAGAAAAATCCCGCTGGCAGAATACGAGACGGTACGTATCCGACTTCCTCGGTCGGTGGCTCGACCAGTACCAAGGCTACAACCGGTTGCATGTTCCCACATCCGGTACCTTAATAGTTTTGTCCCTTATTTTTTCAAGTTTTTATGGCACTAGGCAAGTGCCATATACCGATCACTTTTCCGTCGGTCGGTCAGTCCGGTGTTTGCGAGTTAGGGTACTTCTAGATATGCTAGGAATATGAAACTTGGCAGGCATATCAGGGACCCAATCAAAGTAACCTGGAAATAATCAGTTTCCCGTAATCCCGATCCGACCACCTGGGGGGAGTGGAGGGTTGGGGAATCCTGAGAATTGAGTAGTTTTTGTCAAACCCCTACCCCTTTCTTCACACTAGTATAGCTCTGCACGTGGATGACGGTCATTCTGCTTAAATCTATGAGCGTCGGCGGAGAGAGCTAGTGTAATCGATGGTCGAAGGGGTTGTATATGGTTCAAGCTTTTTGTCACAGTTTTTCGAGTTAGGGTATATCCAGATGTGCTAGGACGATGAAACTTTGCAGGCTTATCAGGGACCCAACGAAACTAACCTGGAAATAATCAGTTTCCCTATCCGACCATCTGGGGAGGGTGGGGGAATCCTGAATGTTGAGTGGTGTGTAACTTTCGAACGGGTGATCGGTTTGGAATGAAACTTAATACCTGAATAAATGACATATCTCTGATGTTTCATTTGAAGTCCGGACCGGATTCGACAGCTATAGGAGTTGGGGGGGGGGGCGGAGATCCCGAGAAACGGTTAGAATGGAGGGATCGGGGTGAAACTTGCTGGGAATAACAAGCATCTGCTCCAGATAAATCGTTCACACATTCGGACTGTATCCGGACACTTGGGGGGGGGGGGGGGTGGAGGGGAGTTTCAGGAATTCCGGTGATGGTGGTTCTGGGGATTTTCACGACGAAACTTGGGAGGCGTATCAGGGACCCGATCCAACTGACTTGTAAATAAAAATTTACTCGAGCGGTAGTAATGGGGGGAGCAGAGGGAGGGGGAATCCGGATTATTGAGTCACGCGGAACTTCGGAACGGGCGATCGGATTTGAGTAAAATTTTGTAATTTAACAAAGGACATGTCTCTGGTTAACTTGTTCATGCCCGGACCGGATCCGACAACAACTGGGGGGGGGGGATACGTGACCGGCTTAGACTGGAAAGATCGGGATGGAACTTTGTGGGAATAACAAACAGATGCTCCGGATAAATCATTTACAGAACCGGATAGGCTCTGGCGACTGTGGGGGGAGTTTGAGGGGGGGGGGGGGGTCCGGAATTCCGGTGGTTGCGAGTAACGGTACTTCCAGATGTGCTAGGACGATGAACTTGGCTGGAATCTTAGAAATTCGATAAGATTGGCTCAATAAAACGCCACTTTCCAAATCCCACCATTCCTTAAAGTACCAACCATGACCGCATGTCATATAATATGGATATAGACAGGAGCAGGTTCGATAGCTATGTACAGTTTATTTACAGACATCTGTACAGGTGAACAGACACCAAACGATTGACCAATAAAACAAATTACATTGGAGTTTAAATACTAACTCAAATCATTTAATGAAGTCCCATGAGCTTTGGGCTTACCCTTAAAGTGAATAGGTGATTAGATACTAATTAGTCACTCAGTGAAACAAACTGGGTCGCAGAATTAATTACTAATATTACACCGCAAATTAAGAAAAATACTTTTAAACAAAATATGCATTTTCATGATCCACATGAGCCCATTATCATTTCTGCCTCAAGGGTTTTGCTTACAAATGAATTTCTAGCTCCCTTAAAGTCCGCATCTTCACCGCAAGGTCGAACATTACTTTTTATCAAACGGTACATCTCAACCCATGATCATTTGTGCCACAAGGGTTTTGCTAAACAAAAAAAATATTTCTAGCACCCTTAAAGTGCGCATTTTAACCGAAAAGTGAAAAAAAAAACTTTTGACCAAACGGTATATATCAATTATCCCTAAGAGCCTGCTATCGTTTTGTTTTGCTTACAGATGAATTTCTGGCGCCTTTAAAGTGCGTATCATTACAGCCAAGTTCAACAATAAAATACTTTTCTCTAGCTCCCTTAAAGTGCGCATCTGAACCGCACAGTCGAAAAGTACTTTTGATCAAACAATACACCTCAACCCGTGCAAGTGCCAAATGAGCTTACAGCTTTTGTTTAACAAGGGATTTACAATTGATTCCTAATATTTCCCCTTTAGATTTCAAGGTCATCTTATATGTTGGTTATTTTATCATAACTGTTGTTAATTGTAAATATTATGATTTTGACACTAAGATTAAGTGATATTAATCATTGTAATTTTATTAACAAGTTATATGATCTGGCAGACAAATGGCCATTTATGAGCCATAGTGTGATATGTGATTCAGCTCGATAGATATTATTCTGCTTGATATTTTATAATTTTAGTGTATGTATCGTGGACGTAAAATCAACTAGTCGGCCTACCGTCGTTTCAAAATATCACGAATAAACTAAACTAAACTGTAAACCTAATATTAAATGATTTATTTAAAAAAGAGAGAGTATAGTCAATCCCACCTCCACCCTCTAACTTCTGCTGGGGGTACTTTAGGAGCTTTTTCAAGGGGTTCAGCATATGGAAATCTGTAATCCGGTTTTGAAATATTTTTCCGATCCGACCTTTTGAGCACTAACGTTATGATCGATCTCACGGGCATACCATTTGTCAGTGGAAAACCGGTTCCAGCCAGGAAACATAAAAGAAGATGTTTTAACCACAGTGTTACGTTTGGAGTCATCACTTTTGCTCACATATTTGGCCGGAAAAAGTACCAAAAGTAACGGGATTTGGGGCCCCAATCCGATTGTAACAGCCCTTAGCAATAGTGGACCTGGCGCAAAAAAAATGGGACAGAAAAATTTCGGACACCGTTTAGGGTTTCTAACCATGTCTGGGGTTTCTGACCACAAAAAGAATCCGGATCCGAAACCGCCATATAATGAAACCCTGGCATCCGGAATGTTCCAGCAGTCCCACCTCCACGGGAAGTTAGATTCTTATGAAACTAACAGCACCAAAAATGTAATATTCATACAGACAATTGGGTCTTGTCTTCGCCAGGTCCATTCTTCGCAAGACTCTTTGAACATTTTTACTATTAAAATTTAGAAACATATTAAGGCCAAATTTCAGCATCAGTGTTTACCCCTATAAGTAGTATCTATTTTGTTGAAATTGATCGAAATTTCCTGCCTTACTTCTGCCAAATTTCTGGTTTCGGCCAAATTCTTGGCAAAAGCTTGTCCGGCAAAAAAAAAACCCTCAAAAACGAATTCAGGGTATCTCCTTACCCATATATCGAACATCTAATCAGCTTCAAATAAAAATTTAACTTAAATTCCGGTTTCAGACGGATTCCGGCCGAACTATATGTCCGGGTAAAAAAAAAAACAATTTCATATACGGATTCAGCATCTCTTCTTACCCATAAATCGGATATCTAATTAACTTCAAATAAAACTTTTGCTTTTAACAAGCTTTCCGGTTTTGGCCGGATTCCGGGTGAACTACTTGTCCAGATAGAAAATGGTTTTCACATGAGTGTTCAGAATGTCTTCTTACCCCTAAATATAACATTTAAGCAACTTCTAACAAACTTCCGGGTTTTGGCCGGATTCCAGACTGACTACTTGTCAGTAGCTGTTTAAAAATATTTTGTTTGCCCCTTAATTTGAACCCCCACCCCACCCTAAACGTAGGGCTACAGAGCCCATCCACGAATTCGACGCAAAGAATTCTCACACAAGCTTCATCAAAATATCTCATTTCCTTCGAGAGTTATCGCACTGACAGACGGACAACTTTTGCGATGTAATAGGTATCCCTCCACTTACGTTTTGGGATCCCCAAAACCTACTTCAATGTTCCTACGAGATCTTCACGAACTACTTTGACTCGATCATAGCTTACTTGTGTCACAGTAAGAACCGTCCTAAATTATAGGCTCTACTGCAGACATAAGCGAAGGGCTGGGTAGCTAATCCGAATCCACCATTTCATGCTGAAGGTTTGAATCCGACTTTAACAAAAAACAAATCATGTACGTAGGTTATAGTTTAAAAATCAGAGGTGACAAAAAACACTGATATCTAATGACAACGTGATATATTACTGAGGATGGTTGCTGCTGGAGACCAAAAAGTGACTATGTAACAAGACCAAAGGTGTCGATGGGATCCCAAAAATCTAATATTTGATTCAGACAATAGGGTCTTGTCTTCGCCAGGCTAATCATCAGAGAAAACGAAGTTCAGATATACCTCTATAAGCCACATCTATTTTGACGATACTGACCGGGACTTCCTGCTTTACTTCTGCCAAGTTTCCGGTTTCGCCCAAATTCCGAGCAAACTACTAGTCCAGTAAAAAAAGAAAATTCAGAAACAAATCCAGCGTCAAATCCCTATAAATAACATCTAATCAACTTTGAATACAAGTTTGACTTGGAAAAAAAAATATCCGGTTACAACCGGATTCCGGACTAATTATATGCCCGGGTAAAAAATGATTGTCAGATATAGACTCAACCTCTCTTTTTCCCCTTAATCTGTCATCTAATGAAACTCATGCTTTTAACAAATTTTCCGGTTTTGGCCTATATATGTCCGGCCCCATATGTCCGGCGAGAAAATGGTTTTCACCACCGTGTTCAGCATGTCTTTTTACTCCTAAATCGAACATTTAATCAACTTCAAGTGAAACTTTTACTTTTAACCAACTTTCCGGTTTTTGCCGGATTCCGAACGAACTACTTGTCGGGCGAGAAAATGGTTTTCACTGTCGTGCTCAGAATGCCTTCTTACACCACAAACGACTATCACATTAGATTTTTAAAAATATTTTGTTTGTCCCTTAATATGAACCCCCTCCCCCACCCCTAAATGTAGGGCTACAGAGCCCATCTGCGAACTTGACCTTAACCTTGACCCAATGAATCCTCACACGAAGTATTATCAAAATATCTCATTCCCTTCGAGAGTTATAGCGCGCACAGACGGACAGACGGACGGACAACTTTTGTGATGTCATAGGTATCCCTCCACTTACGTTTTGGGATCTCAAAAATTGGGAAAACGGAAACTGGAAGACGTAGACTAGAAATTTGCGCGGATTCGTAAGATTGAGGGTTTGGAATCCGAGTCCAAATCCAGCCTGAGAAGCAGATGATTCGAATCCGGCCAAAACGACGAAACCAGGATTCGAATCTGGATTCAGGTTCGCCAGTCTCTGCTCTACTGTGGATGATTATGGGGACCACAGACGAATTGTCAGAGCGGTGTAATTACAGGCGCTATCCGCAGATTAAGTCATACGAGATAGTCTGAGACAACACCTAATGGATCCTATAAATCTCAGTGCTCTGCTTGCAATTCAGACTTGGTGATCGGAGAGGTAAAATGGGCACACAGGACCGGACACTTTTAATTCGGGCCATCCAAAGTTTAATCCTTCCACAATCTCTTCCGATTAGCATCAGACCCTCGGACTTGCGCGCGAAATCGTAGATTGGAGAGCCCCAGAAGAAGTAACCAGGAAATAATCACTATCAGCCGCAAGCTATCCATAGGGCTACTACATCCTTATTGCTTACAAGTGCAATTTAAGGTAATTCTAACCTTTTATTCCAAGTGGCACGTCTTTCAGCTGCTCGTACCACCCGTAAAGGAAACCGACCCTCTGATTCCCAGTCTTTCTCCAGTAATTGAGAAATCTCTCGACAATCTGAGGGTTCTCGAACATGACGTTGTCCACGTGACGATAGGTCTGCAAAACAATACCGGATTTAACAACAAAGATAAAGATACAAAATGAAAATAGTAGAACTAGTTTAGTTAGACAGTCTTGATCGCCCTTGATTACGTTTGCAAGAAAGCTCTGCCCTTATACTGGAGCATTTGGACCCAGAAAACACTTAGTAGCCAAAAGCTGAGGCCACCGTAATGTCCAACATGCTGGACTAAATCAAAATCTAATCGACCTAGTGACGCCTTGTCTGACACTTGATTCAATGATATAATCACTTGGATTGATTGACTGAAATGCTCCAACAAATATCTCATATTAAAGAGGGCCTCAAAATATGCATAGTCTGCTTAAAGCACGGATCTACACTTGAAAGGTTTCTTATGTACTCACTTGAATCTAGAAAATAAAATGCCATGACGACTAGGAATTCGACAATGTTTGCCCCGATATAGTCATTATGACTTTTCGCTGCGTAGAGTCGTCGTGACATAGTGGTCCGCAAAGAGCAATAGCGTCGAAACAGCCGAGAGGCGTGGTTTGTCAGTGCTGTTTCCGCGTATTTGCGTCAAATGAAGCTAAGGCCGCGCTCTTTGTCGACTACTAAGTTAATAGCTTAGAGGCGTATTCTCGCCGTTCCCCGAGGACTCCTCGGGGAATCGAAGGGAACGGCGAGCAGAGAGGGAGTCACTCCACGCGGACAACGAGAACACGGGGAATGCTTCTAAAATGGATTTTGTTCTAGAAAAAAATTTGCAGTTGACAAAACTAGTCTTGATAGACTAAATTTTTCTTTTTGTTTATTCTGATTCTTTTCAATGAATTTTACATGCACCAACACCAGCAAAAATTGATTCCCCTCCGAATATGAAAGGGAGTCCTTTTCGATGATGGTGATGATAATCGGAGCATTCCCCTTCCGTGGGGATTCGCGAGAATACGGGGAATGAGTCCCCGGGACAAACAAAAACGCAGGGACTCCTCAAGTGGAGTCCTCGGGGAACGGCGATAATACGCCTTAGGTGTTTGCCACAATACTGGATTTTGTGTCTACAACAGACTTTTAAATGTCTCTATGGTTTCTGCGTTACACTTTTCACCGAACCGAAACCGATGTGGTTCCTACGCTAAACCGTAAGCTGTGGGAAGCAATCGTACCGTGTAATAAACGGATATTCCAGCAATTTTCAGCGAATGAGAGAACGGCAGGTCTGGACGCGTACGGGTACGACGGCCCAGATTGCCAGTGGAGGACCCAATCCAATTTAAAGAGTAACACTGGATGACATTCCGACAGGCGAGTGCGAGAAACGTCTGTTACTGTATTTAGAAATGCAAAACAGATACGTCAGCTACATTTTATTAGAGATATATTTCGGCCCTTCTTAGCAAGGGTTTCAACCGAAACCGATGTGGTTACTACACTGTTAATCGTAAGCTGTCGGAAGCCATCGTACCGTGTCATAAACGCACATTTTAGCGATTTTCAGCCAATGAGAGCATGCCAGGTCTGGACGAGCACGGGTACGACGGCCTTACTATTGCCAGCGCAGGACCGAATTCAATTTAAAGCGGTGAGCAACACTGTGTGACATTCCAACAGGCAAGTATTGGAAACGTCTGTTTCTGTATTTGGAAACGGGAAAGAGATACGTCAGCTATATATTATTAGAGATATATTTCGGCCCTTCTTGCAAGTGTCCTCTTCACGCTACCACTCAAGCTGGAAAATGAACTTATGAAAAAATAGCTAAAAACTCTTGCGTATAAGTTTCTGATCGCGTGAATCTCTTCGTGAAAATCGCTTCGAGTTAAAACCGGTGCCGCGATTTGACTTTGAACACGGCTGCTGTTTTTGCTGCTCGATTGGGTCGTTGAGATTTTGACAAAATCCGATACTTAAGTAAGAATCTTAAGTTGTTTTTCCACACGTTCATTTTCAAGCCTGAGCAGTTTGAGCCTGAAGAGGACCCTTGCCAAGAAGGGCCAAAATAATAAAATGTCGCTGACGTATCCGTTCTGCAGTGTCAAATATGATTCGCAGTCAGCTTGGGCTGAAGCAATATTAAACCCCTCTTGCTCATCGCTTGCCACTCTATTATGTAGTTCGGCGACACCGGGATTTTCTCCTTCCGTGATTATAACAAATCATCGCTGAATGTCTGGGTCGGAGCCAGGCTCGTTGGCTGAAATTTGACTAAGTCCAAAGTCGAGGTTCGGAGCCAGGTTTCTTAACTGAATTTGTTTTTACAAACAAGGATAGTTGCTATTGGCTTATGGATATGGGTTGGCTCCTCCTTGGGGAGGATTCAAGCGGTGACAAGTGACAGGTGGCCCCGCCTTTGAGGAGGAGCCAGTCAGTCAGAAAGTGTCAAGTATTTACGTCTGTTGCTGATCCGCGGAAAAGAAAAGCTAACAACCATTTTGTAAAACAATAGCAACCCCGATATTCAATCAGCTTAGGCTGGAGACATATGACTAGGCTACGCGGAATATAGAAAGAAAGATGTTTACCTGTCTGTTGAGCGTAACTGCACCAGGTCTGCATCTGTGACATCCGCCAGCCTGGTCCGCTGAGTGATTGGGACACTCGGGTTTGAGTCTGCAGCTGAGATCTTCAAGCTGAGCGAACTTTCCCCTGAAATGGACCAACAATTACCCAATCTTCATCCACTCGATTTCTTGTTTCAAACCGAAGGTCGGTAGGTGACCACTTCGGTTGACCGGATAACTCATTATAACATCTACGTTTTTCTGGGTTCTTGACGTCTCCATTTGTTTGTATTTGCAGAGAATGCTAGACAAAGGATTCTTGTACGAAACAGTCGTGAACAATTTTTTCCCCTCCAAACAGAAACTACATGGTCGTGGAGTGTGAAAACTCGAACGTTTATCACATGTTGTCTACGAACAGCCGAAGAACCAGTCGTCCCTGAAGCGGGAGGGCGTGGGGGGGTGAGACCCCTAAAAGACCATCTAGACCTTAATGCCGACACATTTGAACTTAATACCCGTTGCCAGATCACACATTTAACTCACTTGGCGATCTCGGCCCGGTTACCCCTGGAGTGTTTGCATGTGCGGGTGGGACCCTCCAAAGATGCATACAGACCGCAATGAAACATACATGCTATTCCAAGTAGGCATTTACTCACGCCTGGAAGTTGGGGGACGCAGGCTCTCACGCCAAAAAAAAACAGCAAAAAGAGGATAATGACTGGAAGTCGGCAAGCTCCCCGATTCCAGTCATCCAAAATCGAAAAATTCACGGTTCGCAAGTTACGATATCGGCCCATCTGAGCCAGTATATCCCCAGGAGAACCAAATATGGATATAATACCTGTCATGGTTCAAAAACTGAACTCACAGAGACTCCGGGTCGAGTTGCCATGAACGAGGAGGGCGGGGTCAGAGGCGTCACGGACTAGAAGGAGGAGGAGGGGGGTGCCCCCCCCCCCCCCCCGAATTTTGTCGGTACAAAAATTAGAAGCGTCGCAATTTTTCGTAAGTGTTTTTTTTCTTGGAAACAGTCATTTTTTTTTTTCAAACTGTCGGGTCCTCGTAAAAACAGTCAAATTTTTCTGAAAAATAGTAGTTTTTCTTAAAATCAGCCGATTTTTCATCAGCACAGTCGTTTTTTCTCGGTAAAAGTCGTTTTTATCTGCAAAAACAGTCGGTAAAAATTTCCCACCAGTCAGTAATACCTTGCCGCCCCCCCCCCCCCCAAAAAAAAAAAAAATGGCTAGTAACGCCTCTGGGTGGGGTAGGTGCATCTCCAAAGGTATCTTCCCGACCATCAGATATATAAGTACAAGGAATTTCATTGTCCTACAGTAGAGGTATATTAATTTGAACAGTTACTTGAATGTGGACAGTGCAGTTTTGGGCTGAATGGTAGAATCAAGATCGCAAATACCTATTCAGGAGTTTATAGAGGCAGTTAGTTCCGTACTTTGGCTAACTAATAAAGTCGAAGTCAACAAACGTTCACATAGGTATACCTCTACTGTACCTCCAATTACCCCTGAACCGGGTTGTGGGGGGGGGGGGGGTATTTACATATAAGTAAAAAATTGCTTTTACTTGAAGGAAATTCAGTTTCGGCCGGGTTCCGGGCGAACAGCTCATCCATCAAGAAAACGAAGTTTAAAAATGGACCCATAAAATCTCCTTATCCCTATATCGATTCATTAATAGGGTTCAGAAAATAACTTTTAATTCCTCCAACTTCACGATTCTGGCCGGATCCGAATGAACTACTTGTACGGCAAAAAATAATGTTCAAAGCTGGATTCAGTGTCTGTTTACCCCAATACCGAATATCCTATCGGCTTCAGGGACAACTTTTAACTTGTACCAAATTTCCGGCAGGAAAAAGAAGTTCAGATATGGATTATCTCATTAGCTTCAAAACATATTTTATTTCATCCCCTAACTTGAAACCCCCTCCCCCTAAATATAGGTCTACAGGGCTCATCTACGAACTTGACCTGTACTTGCCCCAATGTATACCAAGTGTGAAGCAAATACCTCTACCACTTCGAGACTTATCGTCCTGACAGACGAACAGACGGACGGACAGACGGACACCTGTTACGAAATCATAGGTATCCCTCCACTTCCGTTTGGAGATCCAAAAAAGCTCATAGGTTTCAAGTTTTATGTGGTTGGCACCTAGACGGGGAGCGCTTTATATTTTAAATGATCGCTCTGGAGCGCGAGTACTTTTGAAGAACCACGCCACTAGTTCCATCAATCAGAATCCGCAAGACGGAGCATGAGGAACGAGTTTCTGGACGAGAGACGAAGGTTTTGCCGTCCCCGTCTTTTCGTGTTTTTCGTACTCTGTTCAGTCCGTAACAAGAACAAATAATCTGACAGAACCTCCGTCTCCCTCACTCTGTAATGTGACTCTGCGGAGTCGAATATTTCCCCATACCCTCTCCGCTACGGAAGAGCGGAGGTTAGTAGCTTCGCGCCGCATCACTTTTCATTACCTCTACAAATAGCTAAATCGCTGTAAACCCGCCGTGGAAAAGTAGAAGTCAAAGCTGATTGGTTCTATGGACGCGCCCCAGAGCGGGTCAGCGTGCGGCGCCTCCTGTACTATTTTTTCGGCGATAAGCAAAGAGGAAAGAAGGAAGATGAATAAAGGGGTATCTACACCAGCTCAAAGCTAGAGTAAATCCCTCTAGGTCCACTCAGTTTTGTAGGGGTATATGATTCTTGGTGGTATGAATGTACGCTATAAACAACTAAAGCATTGTCCTAATAGGTGTTATAGGCTGAATAACGCTATACGCTATGTTTACGTATTAAGACATACGCCTGTTCAAATACAACCCAAGAGGTTCTTATCAAATGCGGCGTTCGGTGTTGCCAAGGTAATACAATTTTTCGAGCTCTAAAAATATCCGAAAAGGTTTTTAGTACTACATGAAGTACACGGGTACAATATAACGCAAATTATACTGTAAAAAAGCTATTAAAATAAGGGACTGATTTAAGAAAAGTTGTGTCTTTAGCTTCCAACAAAGTAGAACTATTGTGCTTTCTTTGGCAATCCTGACGACGCTACACCTCTCCTCGGCCCGCTGGCGGAACCAACCAAGCAATGTGATTGGCTCTGCATAAGGAAGAATAGAGCCGAGCTCTATTTTCCTTATTCGCCTTATTACAGCGCGCCCCGAGGAATCTGTAATAAGGCTTATACGCGGTAATACACCTTACAACACCTATTTGGACAATGCTTAAAAGAGAGCTACGAAAGTGAGATAATCACGGGCTGGCTGGTTGATCTAGTCTAGCGAAAAGTTGTCTCTGGCAGCTATATATGTAAGTGCTTATAGGACAAGACGACGCATTGTGATTACGTAACTCATAGCCCAAAACACATGACCCTGACTTGAGGCCTTGAACGGGGGAACCGAGGTGGGGTACAACTCGGGAAAAATAAAACGTCCGCCAAACTCGAGCTAACATTCTGAGAAAAAACATCACTAAAAAAAGGACTGGAAAGTAGCTTCTGTTCTGTTCCTTACCTATCTGCAGTGCTGGCGATTTTCCTAAGATAGGCATGAAATGACATGTGCTTGATCTTCTGTTCCGCCAGATAGCCTTCATCATACGGTTCTAGAGATGAACACCTTACACAACGTGAATTGGTGCCATGTTGGCAACTGTAACAGAAGAAAAAATTCAAAATCGACAGATCATGCCCTAGGCATTCGCAAACGTGGGGGAGGGGGAACCTCCATGCTAGGGATCGCCATTAGAAGAGGGCTTTCCCCAGTCAGCCTCAAGCTTTCTCATTTACAGCTGGAGGCCGTTCTTCTCATCAAGGACTACTGAAGGGGCCGCAGACCTTGAATTATGTAGCCTCAAAACTTGCCGCAAACATGAGTAGAGTAGAGTAGAGTAGATTTTTAATTCTAAAAAGTAACTTTCACAGCGTGAACGCCGAATTTGACTTCTACGTCCAAACATAACTAAACACTCGAATCAATTTGTCAGTTCAATAATAATCGCAACACAATTCGTAACAAATTCATCAGTCGATACAAAACTTATCTACCACAATTTATACGATAGGCTCATTCGGCGAACATTTTGCCAAAAACTTCTAAAACAAATAAAAATCGCTTTAAAGAAATGATTTGATTTTTTTTTTCAAATTCAATCAAAGTCAATTTTTAATCATTACGTCAAAAGTAATTTCACTTAAATACATATATAAAAAAAAATAAAACATACTAAAAGGGTCAAAAGCTAAAACTAACAAATTCTACGAAAATAGTGACTATGTTTACTGGCTGTTGTACAATTCAACAAAACTTGGAACAAAACTCGTTCGGTACCTTTCATGTTTTGTGGGGACTGGGTTTAAGTTGGGTACTTTCTGAGCCTTGACGCGCTGTGGTCTATTGCAGATGGGTGTGTAGAGTTCGGGGAGAATGGGACGCAATCTGGGAACAGACAGGGTCTTGGTGCCGAAGTTAAGGCATAGAAGGTTTCTTCTCGCGTCCAAGGTGGTGAGCTTGAACCTGCCAAGCAGATAATGGTAAGGAAGCTTCCCCTCCCCATTAATGATCCTAAGCGCTCGTTTTTTAATGTTTTCAATCTTATAAACATGCTCAGAGGTAAGCCCAAAATGCCACACTGGACAAGCATACTCCAGTATTGGCCGGATAAACGAACAGTACAGTTGGAGGAGATCCTTCGGGGGGCAAGAAAATTTTTTCATAAGTTTTAACAGGGAAACCGAAGGGGAAGCTTGTTTGAGGATGTTTTGAACATGGGCATCCCACTTCATGTCAGCTGAAATAGTTACTCCAAGTAATTTAGTAAGACTAACTGAGATTTCGGGAGGAATGGGGTCTGTGAAAGTGGGCACGGATTTAAAAAAATTCACAGTCATGATCGATGATTTTTGGGAGTTAACCCTCATCTTCGACAAAGGCGCTTGCTGAGTAGCATCCTCAAGTAGAGCCGTAATTGAACTTTTTATATTCCGTCGACATACCTCCAGTGCAGACAGGTCGTCCACGTACTTCCAACGATCTGGGTGGTCAGTCAATAGGCTATTGATCATCAGTGTTATTGGTCGAACACCACTAAAATCGTTCGACCCCCCCCCCCTCTTTTGGATTGGTGTGATGTAACCCAGCTTCCAGCAAGACGGGTAATTTCCGGCCTCAATCAGGATTTTTTTGTCTTAAAAGTGGCCGCTAATCGTAAATTGTTTGCTTAATTTATGTGTTTTTGATGAAATAAAAAATGTCTATGTCATGTCTAACTTATCACAAAATGATTTTATTAGATCCACTGGGATATCAATCGGACATATACTAGTAATCTTCAGCCTATGTATTTTTGTAATTATTTCTTTCGCTGAAATTACGGGAATTTTTTCTTTTGGAGTTTCGGAGATTTGTTGGTTGACTGCGAGAGGAGGGAATGTTTGAACAATCGTGGCAAGATGTTTGTTAAGCTCATTGGCTGTATGAAGCGGCGGTTCATCAAGTCGAAAATCTAGGTTCTTGGGCGAAAGACCCGCAATTTCTTTCACTTTCCTGAACCACTGCTGAGGTTTACTTTGTTTTAAACTATTTAATTTGTTCTTACCATAACGAGAAGCAGCACGTCTTATTTCTTTCTTTATCTGTTTTCTAAGAGCAATCGCTTCGTCTTTCTTTCCACGGCGAAAAAATATTACCTTTAATTGGATTAGCTCTTTAATTTTTTCATTTATGTAAGGTTTTTATGGCACTTGCCCTTCGGCCAAGTGCCATATAGCGATTGCAATTTCTGTCCGTCCGTCGGTCTGTCGGTCTGTCCAGGTTTTGCTAGTTCGGGCACTTCCAGATAAGCTAGGACGATAAAACTTGGCAAGCGTATCAAGGACCCCAAATGATTAAGTTGGAAATAGTCACTTCCCCGATCCGAGCACCGTGGGGGGAGTGGAGGGAGGGGGAATCCGGAATCTTGAGGTATTTTTAACTTTTGAACGGGTGATCGGATCTCGATGAAACTTGATATTTGGAACGACCTCATGCCTCAGACGACCCAGTTAAAATCCGGACCGGATCCGGTGACTTTTGGGGGGAGCTGGAGGGGGCAACCGGAAATCTTGGGAAACGCTATGAGTGGAGGGATCGAGATGAAACTTGGTGGGAAGACACCTAGCAAACACTAGATACATCATTGACATAACCGAGCCGATTCGGGCACTGTGGGGGGAGTGGAGGGAGGGGGAATCCGGAACCTTGAGGTATTTATAACTTTTGAACGGGTGATCGGATCTCGATGGAACTTGATATTTGGAAAGACCTCATGCCTCAGACGACGTACTTAAAATCCGGACCGGATCCGGTGACTTTTGAGGGGAGCTGGAGGGGGCAACCGGAAATCTTGGGAAACGCTATATGAGTGGAGGGATCGAGATGAAACTTGGTGGGAAGACACCTAGCAAACACTAGATACATCATTGACATAACCGAGCCGATTCTGGTACTGTGGGGGGAGTGGAGGAAGGGGGAATCCGGAATCTTGAGGTATTTATAACTTTTGAACGGGTGATCGGATCTCGATGAAACTTGATATTTGGAACGACCTCATGCCTCAGACGACCCACTTAAAATCCGGACCGGATCCGGTGACTTTTGGGGGGAGCTGGAGGGGGCAACCGGAAATCTTGGGAAACGCTTTTTCTTGGAGGGATCGAGATGAAACTTCGTGGGAAGACACCTAGCAAACACTAGATACATCATTGACATGACCGAGCCGATTCGGGCACTGTGGGGGGGAGTGGAGGGAGGGGGAATCCGGAACCTTGAGGTATTTATAACTTTTGAACGGGTGATCCGATCTCGATGGAACTTGATATTTGGAAAGAACTCATGCCTCAGACGACGTACTTAAAATCCGGACCGGATCCGGTGACTTTTGGGGGGAGCTGGAGGGGCAACCGGAAATCTTGGGAAACGCTATGAGTGAAGGGATCGAGATGAAACTTGGTGGGAAGACACCTGCTGGCAAACACTAGATACATCATTGACATAACCGAGCCGATTCTGGTACTGTGGGGGGAGCGGAGGGAGGGGGAATCCGGAATCTTGAGGTATTTATAACTTTTGAACGGGTGATCGGATCTCGATGGAACTTGATATTTGGAAAGACCTCATGCCTCAGACGACCCACTTAAAATCCGGACCAGATCCGGGGACTTTTGGGGGGAGCTGGAGGAGGCAACCGGAAATCTTGGGAAACGGTATGAGTGGAGGGGTCGAGATGAAACTTGGTGGGAAGACACCTAGTAAACACTAGATACATCATTGATGTATTACCGAGCAGATTCGGGCATTGTCGGGGGAGTGGAGGGAGGGGAATCCGGAATCTTGAGGTATTTATAACTTTTTAACGGGTTACCGGATCTCGATGAAACTTGATATTTGGAACGACCTCATGCCTCAGACGACCCACTTAAAATCCGGACCGGATCCGGTGACTTTTGGGGGAAGCTGGAGGGAGCAACCGGAAATCTTGGGAAACGCTGTGAGTGGAGGGATCGAGATGAAACTTGGTGAGAAGATACATCATTGACATAACCGAGCCAATTCGGGCACTGTGGGGGGAGTGGAGGGAGGGGGAATCCGGAATCTTGAGGTATTTATAACTTTTGAACGGGTGACCGGATCTCGATGAAACTTGATATTTGGAAAGACCTCATGCCTCAGACGACCCACTTAAAATCCGGACCGGATCCGGTGACTTTTGGGGGGAGCTGGAGGGGAGAACCGGAAAAATTGGAAAACGCTATGAGTGGAGGGATCGAGATGAAACTTGGTGGGAAGACACCTAGCAAATACTAGATATATCATTGACATAACCGAGCCGTTCCTACTCGTAACAAGTGCCATATGAGCTCGTAGCTCTTGTCTTTTTATGGCACTTGCAGCCTCTGGCTCAAGGGTTGGTCCGTTTGTCTGTCACACTTTTTCGAGTTAGGTACTTCCAGATGTGCTAGGACGATGAAACTTGGCAGGCATGTCAGGGACCCCGATCAAACTAACCTGGAAATAATCAGTTTCCCCGATCTGACCATCTGGGGGTGAGTGAAGGGAGGGGAATCCGGAAAATTGAGTAGTGTGTAACTTTCTAACGGGTGATCGAATTGGAATGAAACCTTAATAACTGAAGAAATTATATATTTTAAGTCTGGTCCGGTTCGATAGTGACGGGGGAGTTGGGGGGGGGGGGGGTGACCGACAACCTGGAGAAACGGTTAGAGTGGAGGAATCGGAGTGAAACTTGCTGAAGAATAAGGATCTGCCCTAGATACATCGTTAACACAATTGGACCGGATCCGGACACTTGGGGGTGGGGTGGAGGGGAGTTTCCCAGAATTCCGGCGATGGGATTTTCACGAAGAAACTTGGCAGGCATATCGTGGACACGGGCAAACTGATTTGTAAATAAAAATTAACTCTATTAGACAGTCATTGAGTCATGCGTAACTTTGGAACGGGTGATCGGATTCGAGTGAAATTTAATAATTGAACACAGGACCTGTCTCTGGTGATCTTTCCTTCTCCGGACCGGAGCCGACAACTATTTGTGGGGGGGGGGGGGGATAAATGACCTGTCGGGACGGAAATTTGTGGGAGTAACAGACAGATGCTTTGAATCAATCATTTACAGAACCGGATTGGTTCCGGGCAATGTTGGGGGAGTTTCACAGGGGCCCGGAATTCCGGTGATCGCGAGTTAAGGTACTTCCGGAAGTACTAGGACGATGAAATTTGGCTGGAATATTAGAGATTCGACAAGATTGGCCTAGAAATCGTCACTTTCCAAGTCCGACTATTCCTTCAAGTAACAATCTTCACCGCAAAGTAAGAAAAGTATTTTTAAGCAAAATATAGATTTCATGATCCCCCATGATGCCGTTATCATTTTTGCGTAAAGGGTTTTGCTTACAAATGAAGTTCTAGCTCCCTTAAAGTGCCCGTCTTAACCACAAGGTAGAAAAGTTCTTTTGAACAAACGATACATCTCAACCAATGATCATTTGTGCCACAAGGCTTTTGCTTAAAATTTACTTTTATCACCCTTAAAGTGCGCATCTTAACCGAAAAGGGAAAAAAATAATTTTGACCAAACGGTTGCTATCAATGATCACCAAGGGCTAGTTTTTGCTTCGAGGGTTTTGCTTGTTAAAGTGCGCATCGTTGCAGCCGGGTAAAAAAACACAAAAGATTTCTAAGTTCATGATCATTATCTCAAGGGTTTTTCTTTCAAATGATCAGAACAAACCCACGAAAAGGCAAATTCTGTATTCCATATTTGGAACCAGCTTTGGAAGTGCCATATGAGCTACTAGCTCTTGTTCTGAAGAACATACCTTCTTAACAACCTCTGGGAAACACTTTTGGCAATTTTCCGTTAATTTAGACTGAAACAAACTGACCTTTGAGTCAAGATCAACGCAAGAAACAACATCCTCCCAACTCTCAGCCGTGATTCAAGATCCAAAATCTAAAAGCCCTTGACTAGTTGACTCGGTGCAAAAATTCAGAAACTGAGTAATTAGTTTTATAGACTTGAAGGGGTTTCAGCTGTAGTATAAAGTGGTAGCTACCACCAAGGGGGAGAAGGGTAATTGGAGGATTGTAGAAAATTTTAAGGTTAGTGCAAATAACATCCAAACTGGTACCACCTTTTGTAGTTGGGAAATCTACAATTTGCTTAAGCTTCTGGTCTTTACACAAATAATCAAGGCTTAGTTGGTTTGCGTCGCCTGCCATGAATATGCCAGCATTTGGGTACTTTTTCGTAACAAAGTCGAGGCTAGCTTGCAGCTTGTCATGAAAGTCACGGCGAGAACAAACATTCTGCCCGGGGGAATAATAAAAGGAACAAATGATTAAATTAGTGTATGGTCGAGGGAGGCATTTCGGTTTTGCAGATATCCAAATAATTTCATCGCAATCATGGAGACCTGGTACATGGATAAGGGCAGGAGATAAAAATTCCTTGGCCAAAATCATAACGCCCCCTCCTTTCTTCCCAAGTGGATGATGGGCCGGGCGAAGTTTAATAAACTCCTGCGCAGACATAATAAAATGTCTGCGCATTTCTGCCGTCCTAACAGCCAAGAAGGAAAATCTTACTATTTTCAACAGTTCTGAACTTCGTTATATTCAAATGATTCGTCTTTTTCTTTTTAACATGCTTAAAAAAGGATGTTTCTGGTTGTTAAATTTGTCTATGTTTTTCATCGCCTACATATATGGAATTTGAGCTCATGGGTGGTGTGAACGACGATAATCTTTACGAAGTCTACAAATTTCAAGCTGCGTCTTAACATGCTTAAATCACGGTCCAAATCAAGGCCTTCGTTCCAAAACGCGAGAAATCGCAATACCATGTTTCTTCTCGACCTATGGCTATGAATTAAAACTTCAATCTATCGGTTCTCAAAAATATCCGGTAAATCTGAGTGAGGCTTTCTGTCTGTCCTATCAGCCAAACAAGCTGCGGAAAGCCGGCATAATTTGGGTTGACAAAACCTGTTTTGTGGTAATGATGCAAGCTCGTTCTGAAGTGGAAACGATAATATCCAATAACCCGAGGTTGCGCTGATCCTGTGTGACGGCCAGCGAAGTGACGGCCACAAGCGCTCAAACGTGGAGTGTGACAGTAAAATTAATCACATCTTCTACACAGGCAGTGTTAGAACCTAGAAATTTCACATCCCCAGTAACCAAACCAGTATCGAGATAACCGAGTTTGACATCATCACACTTTAAAAGCTTTTAATCTGACAAACCGCATGTAGAAATCCAAAGAGAACAGAGAAACCCTTGCAAGAACCGTTTCATTTCAATAGCCTACTGAATGTCTTGCCACTCTTGCCAGCCAGTCCGACCCTCTAAACCTCTTTTCCATTAGCAAGGTAATTTACAAGTGCAATAAACCAAATCGTAGCGGCCTAATACCCCCTTCGTCCCAACTTAATTAAGAACGGCATAGCATTGATCATATGACAACACCGTCCAGTTTCCAGCTTTTCATCAAGGACTGAAGCACGTCGCGTGGTCTTATTTGTTGCTGGTATACCAAATCCACATCAACACCTACATCTCCACAAGTATATAAGAGTTGAACTTGAGACCTGTCGAAGTTAACTCATGGGAAATTTGGGCCCAGCTGCCCATGAACGGGAGGGGGGGGGGGGACCCAACAAAATGCACATCTAGACCTATATATATTCAAGTATACCAGTTTAGAGTTTGATTCCAATCACGGGTCCTGATTTGATTCCAACCACTTGCGCATGAACGTGGAGGGTGGTTCAACTCCACATATATATATTCTCAGCCCTAAGATTTGAAAGCACTAAGAATTCCATCGCCCTATCTCCAGTTACTGTCAAGTAAAAGATAAAAAAAAATTGGCAATCTGGACCTAATAATAATAATAATTTACTGAGGCCCGCTATTACAACAAATGAAAGAGTGGAGTCATAGAAAAACAAGACCAAAGGTTTTGATGGGATCCCAAAGTTCAAATTTGATCCAGACAATTGGGTCTTGTCTTCACCAGATCCAGTGTTCGCCAGACTCCTTGAACACTTTTACTATTAGTTAAGGCCAAATAGCTAATCATACGAGAAAACCAAGTTCAGATATGGAGTCAGCATGTGAGTTTACCCCTTTAAGTCATATCTGTTTTGACGAAGCAGATCGAAACTTCCTGCCTCACTTCTGCCAATTTTCCGGTTTCGGCGGAATTCCGGAACTACTTCTCCGGCGAAAAAATAAAGCTCAAAAATGAATTCAGCATGTCTCCATACCCCTACATCCAACCTCTAATCAACTTCAGATTAAACTTTTACTTTTAACAAAGTTTCCAGTTTCAGCCGGATTCCGAGCGATATATACGTCAGGTGAGAAAACGATTGTCATATGCAAATTCAGCATGTCTTCTTACCTGCAAACCGAATATCTTATCAAATTTAAATAAAACTTTTACTTTTAACGAATTCTCCGGTTTTTGCCGGATTCCGGCCGAACTAATATCCGGCGACAAAATAATTTTCATATTCGGACGTTTCCTTACCCCTAAATCGAACCTCCAATGAAATTCATATTGAACTTTTACTTTTCCAAAATTTCCGGTTTTCGCCGGATTCCGGGTGAACTATTTGTCCGGCGAGAAAATAAATTTCATATGAGGATCAGCATGTCTCCTTGCCTCTAGTTGGACTATTTTCATTAGCTTTAAAAAAAAAAAATTGTTCCCCTTAATTTCAAACGCCTCCACCACCCCTAAATATAGAGCTACATAGCCCCTCTTCGAACTTCACCTGTACTTTGACCTAAAGAGTCCTCATGCAAAGTTTGATCAAAATATCTCAACCCCTTCGGGAGTTATAGTGCTAACAGACGGACGGACGGACCGACGGACAACTTTTGCGATGTCATAGGTATCCCTCCACTTACGTTTTGGGACCCCCCCCCCCAAACTATGAATTACACACAAAGAAAACGAAACACTAAATAAACTTTATCAGACTTACACCTTGCTTATACATAAGTTAGACGAGTCAACGGTGATTCGTATGTGTTTTTGGGATCCCAAAACGTAAGTGGAGGGATAGATATGACATCGCAAAAGTTGTCCGTCTGTCCGTCCGTCCGTCTTAGCACGATAACTCTTGAAGGAGTTGAGATATTTTGATCAAACTTGGCATGATGACTCTTAGGTAAAAGTACAGGTCAAGTTCGAAGATGGGCTATGTAGGTGTATATTTAGGGGTGGGGGAGGGATTTGAAATTAAGGGGAACAAAAAATATTTTTTAAAATATGAAAATTATTTTCTCGCCGGAGAATTAGTTCGGCCGGAATCCGGCGGAAACCGGAGAATTTGTTTAAAGTAGAAGTTTTATTTAAGTTTGATAAGATGTTCGATTTGCAGGTAAGTAGACATGCTGGATTTGCATAAAACAATCATTTTCTCACCGGACGTATAGATCGCTCGGAATCCGGCTGAAATCGAAAATTTGTTAAAAGTAAAAGTTTAATCTGAAGTTGATTAGAGGTTAGATATAGTGGTAAGGAGACATGCTGAATTCGTTTTTGAGCTTTATTTTCACACCGGACAAGTAGTTCCGGAATTCCGCCGAAACCGGAAAATCGGCAGAAGTAAGGCAGGAAGCTTCGATCTGCTTCGTCAAAATAGATATGACTTATGCCCGGGCACCACTACGGAAACACCTGTTCGTAAATCGGTCTTGACACGTTTTTAAGAACAGTTTTTAGCGATTTTTAGACGTTCCTCCTTCAACCCGTTCATAAAATATGAGATGGATAAATCCATCTCCCGTTTTTAATTTGTTAGGAACAACCAATGAGAGAGGACCGTCATAAATTGTATTAAAAACCGGTCTTAAAAAGTCTAAAAACTGAATTACGAACAGGTGTGTCAGTAGTGGGCCCGGGCATTAAAGGGGTAAACATACATGCTGAATCCATATCTGAACTTGGTTTTCTCATAGTGTTAGCTATTTGCCCTTACGTTTCAAAATTTTAATAGTAAAGGTGTTGAAGGAGTCTGGCGAAGACTGGATCTGGCGAAGACAAGACCCAATTGTCTGGATCAAATTTGAACTTTTGGGATCCCATCGAAACCTTTGGTCTTGTTAAAAGCCCGGGATCTAGCACGACACTCTATGGTTTCGCACTTCACGGAAGCATCGATGATGTGGTACTTCTTCGATAGGTCTGAGTTAGACTCCCATGGGCGGAGTCCGGGAAGGTATTTTGCAGTTTTTAATATTTTGTCCGAATTTGCCCTTGCTCGGAAATGTTGGCAAATCCCAGAATAGAGAAATGTACAGAAAGTGCGGTGTGACCAAAGCATTGAAGAGGCGCCCTAGGATTAGTCTATTTACTATGTTCTTTACTGCTACAGCTTTACCGTAACCAATACACATACCCCTGTAAGCGGTATCCGAGATACGTCCTCTGAGCATACGGATAGCAGAACAGTCCACAAGGCCCAAGTATTTAAGCGAGGCAGACTGAGGTATAGCAGTATTCTCATTTACACGCAACCGTGAATCGTTATTAACAGGTCCATTAAAAACAAGATACTCAGTTTTGGAATAATTAACTGACAGGCCAATGCTTTTATACATCCTATCAACTAAAAGACGGAGATTTTCTTCAAGCGCGACTAGCGAAGCACTCAAGAGAAGTAGGTCGTCCGCATGCGAAATATAGCTGAGGTCAAGCCCGTCCATAGAGAAGCTTCCTTGCAGGTTTCGCGTGACAGCATATATTGCATTGTTAAACAGGATAGGGCTCAAAACTGAACCCTGTCTTACGCCCGAAACCAAGTGGGAGTGGGGTCTGGACCAGAAACCTACCAGAGACATGGAACGGCATCTTAACTGAAGGGGAATTCAGACCCAAAGCTCTCCTGTACAACAAAACCAAAGTCAACCCAAATGCGGAAAAACCTCTATCCTATCAACGACCCAATCGAGCAGCAAACAAAAGGAATAGCCGTGTACAAAATTAAATCACAGCACCAACTTTAACTCCAAGCAACTCTCTGAAAGATCTCCACTAAATCAGATATTTAAGGCTAAGATAGAAACTTAAGTTATTTTTTATAGTTCATTTACCAGCTCGTGCCTAAGAAGGATCCTTGTCAAGAAGGGCCGAAATATAGCTCTAATGAAATTCATCTGACCTATCCCTTTTGCACTGTCAAAGAGCACCAACTTTAACTCCAAGCAACTCTCAGAAAGAAATTCACCAACACCGATATTTAAGTCTATGCTAGAACCTTTAGTTGTTTTTTCCGCAAGTTCATTTTCCCGCTTGAGCCTGAAGAAGACCCTTTCCAAGAAGGGCCGAAAATATAGCTAAAAAAAGGTCCCGCTGACGTACCCGTTTTGCACTGTCAAATATGATTCGCAGTCGCAGCTTGGTCTGAAGGAATATTAAACCCTCTTGCTCATCGCTTGCCTCTCTATTGTGTAGTTCGGCGACACCGGGATTCCTTCCATGATTATAATAAATCATCACTGAATGATTGTTAAGTTAGGATGTCAACCTCTAAATACCACATGTGTAGGCCTACGATTATTTCAAATGCCTTCTTTCATTTTTCTTGTCTTTCCTGCTCGAAAGAAGTTCCTCTTTAGGACGGGAATATTGCATGCCAGAAATCTAGTCTCGCCTTGTCCGTGGACCAGAACAGAGGGTGGATTTGTACTGTACAAAGCATAAGCTGAAGATTTGATAAGGGTTAAAGGATGCCTCGTACTTATGTAATAATTCGTTCTACTTCGGTAGTATTTCCATCCACTCTCGTTCCCGAGATTCTTCACTGCATAAATGTATCACATCTCCTCTATTAGCTGAGTATCACGCTTGCCACGTTTGTTCTCTTTATGTGACGTATCATGCGCCCGATCATTTTCTCCAAGAGCTTATTCATCCGGAGTCCGGTTATGCAAATTTTGCCAAGACTGTCATCGAAGGCAAATGACATGGAAAGAGGCTAAAAACAGCCGAAGCCGTGTGTTAGTTTCTATATGCATAGCTGAGTTGTAAAGTGGTCAACTATTTCAAAACATCTGAGCAGAAAACTCTGTAGTGCGAGGTGTCCTTTAAGAATTCCAGGTATGGATAAAGACTTTAACTTCTTTGCTACCCACAGGAATCTGGAAGAAGGTAAGCATACATCTGAATGAACAAGTGTGTAAGCGAGCGTCAGTTTGAAGTGTGCAAGTGCAAGTGAGTGGGTGGGATTGAGCGAGGGCTGATTGAGTGTTGTAGCTGCCACCGAACCACAATAGTGAGCTCGTCCTAAGGCGTTCGTAAACGCAAATCATGGCAAGAAATGCAAAAAAGAAAATTCACACTTACAAGTTATCTCGTCCTTTTTCTATCCTTCCGCTCTGCGTCTCTAGAATCTGATCTACCGTATCCTCATTCACTTGTTTCCTCACAGGTGGCAGTGGAATGCCGAAACTGAGGCTTTTTGCACTTTTAACTGGCGAGGTCACTGCTTCTACTTTCGAACTACCCGCCTGGGTATCCATTGATTCACCATTAGATTCAGTAGCAAACAATGAGGCACCATTTACTGGTTTAAGATAGATAATATCACCGTGATTCACTTGATAATCAGCTAACTTTTTCGACTTAGAAGATGGGAGTTCCGACGAGTGTATAAATGTTCTGTCTTTGAAAAGGCAGAAGCTATAGCTCTGTAGGTTGAATGCATCATGAACCTGGAAAATAAACAATGTGGGATAAAACAATCAGTGCGAAGTTTTCTAAGCTAGTATAAGAAAGTGGGCACTTCTAAAAACAAAAATTATCTCTTTCTCCGGAGACCCCACCGACATTCGAAGGAAGGACGAGCTGTAGAAGGAGAAGTCTGCTGTCTCAAGTTCAAGTTCTGTTAATCTTTCAATACAAGTAAAAAAAATAGCCTACAGCACTAAGCAGAGGTGAACTCGGTTAACTCAGGTGCAAGTTACACTAAATACAACATTAAACACACACATATTTGTCGCAATACGTCTCCAGTTCCCCTCGCCAATGAGGCTCGGCCAAACTCACAAAAAATAAATTTTCTTGAAAAATAAAATTTCTTAAATTTAAAGTTACAGGTGACGGATATAACATATATTTTTTCAATCAAAACCAATTTAATTATTCTTAAATTCAAACAGTAATAGTTGCACGAGGTTTGATCTGACAACTGGTATGGACAAGTGAGCACATGAGGTTGAGAATCAACTATTCTGAGATTTCTCAACGATAAGAAACAGCTCACATTTGTACGAGCTCTATGACCCATGAGACAACTAACTTCTTTTCGATTAGCTCTCTATCACGGGAGAGAAGACAAGACTCTGGCTGCTATGTCTGGGGGAGAGGATCCGTTCTAGAAGCTGCTTTCTCTCAAAATGGAAAAGTCAATGATTGGACGGCTACACTCTAAAGAAGGGTACGACTGATTGATCAGTTTCTAACCTTTTCATACAATTCCCTCACAGTGTCATCGCTGGAAACTTCTATTCTTTTTGTTCCTTCTGCTGTTTGGACTCTTATCACCTACAAAAAAAAACTCTGAGAGCACGAAACACAGACATAATACGTTGGCCAAACAATTAGCACAACTCAGCTGACGTCAAAAGAAAGCCAAGTGTAATATTACATTAGGCTTGTGCCCACGACTTTCAGCAGTTTTGCCTTATCTGACTCAGGCACTGCTGGAGTACACTAGCTATCTGCTACCTTGGAGGCAGGTTAGATGTACCAGTAGGCTTCCTGAAACTGTCAATGTTTACGCGCTCATAAATTAAGAGATTTTTGGTTGACTGGCCCCGGCTAGGTCCAACCAGCAAGATCAGTCAGTACTTACAGGGTGCTTAGGCAATCAGCACCTATCTCTATCACTACTTAGATACCTCTGATGGTGCTCCCCGAAGATTGTCCAATGAATGGCATGCATAGGTTTGGCTATGGTTAGAACCTTATCCTGTCACCCTAGGGTCTCTGAGCTACCCAACCAATGAAGACAGGCTGAAGCTCTCACATCTTAGCAAAGAGAAAGTACCCCAAGTCGCGGTCCCAGTCTAGTATACTAAGCCTTGTACAAAACTGACCACTCAAGTAGGAACACAACCATTTGAAGTTCTTTTAATAAGTTTGAACCCCCTAGCATTTGGCATACCGGACCAGCACTTGAGACCAGCTATCCCAAACTCTGGGTACACCTAGGGTTTGAAATAAGAAAAAAAAAAACAAAAAAAAAACAGGCAACTTCTGTAGACTGAGAGTACCAAATGCAGATAGACATCCTTATCTGTGTTACTTAGTGCTAACTGATGAAAGCTAAGGTCATTCGACGTAATTCTTCATTTTTGCAGACTCGGTTTATATTCATGTTGTGCCCCACTGATTTCAAAGCAGTTACAACCTTTCCACAGTAAATCAACCACAGATCTAGAAGGCTGACTCCAGCTTACCACTCATTAAAAATAGGATGATCAAGGATTGAACCAAGGCTTAAAGATCTATAACATGATCTGTTGCAGACAATCTAAGCCTAGGCTTGACCCTACCCTAGCCCTGCCTTTGGCACAAGATTATTTGGCTTATGATTTCTAAAAATACACCATGTTTATGACCATCTGATTGCTTTAAATTCTGCAGAACAAGCTATCAAACTGCATACTGAAGCTACGAAAATCAGTGTGTCCCCAAGTTCCACAACAGCTTTAACCAGTAGCCTATCATGGTAACCTGTACAACAGTAAACATAGCAGAGCTATCTGGCACAAGCAGCAACTAATTGATAAATGCATAGCCTAGCTAGGGACTCTGTTCTTGAGGCACAAATCACTTAGTTCCTCAAATAAAATAATTTTTTTTTTTTATAAAAACTGTAGCTGGCTTACTAGATGGTGATTTAGAACCAACAGGGTGTTGGTTTGCAGTATGTAATGGCTACGGTACTGGTTTTGTACACTAAGTGTCTTAGGCCTATGAATAGCAGATGATTAGCCCCAGACCACAAAATCAGTTTAATGAGACATTGGGTTTACCCAATGTTGGATATACCAATCTTTTGGCATGGGATATCCCTAATTCACAGGTTTGCGATAGTCTGGACTCGGTGTCCTGTTTTTGCAGAAAAAAAAATATTTTTGCAGAAAAATCAAACTGTTTTTGCAGAAAAATAAAACTGTTTTTGCAGAAAAAAATGACTGTTTTAATGAACAACATATTTTCAGAAAAATATCCAATGTTTTTACCAACGAGTTAATGTTTTCAAGAAAAGCAACTATTTTCAAGGAAAAAAATCTACTATTTATATGAAAAATAGTAGCACTTTGCGCCGACTCCTTTGTTTTTTACCAACTGGCTAACAACATTAGGGGAGGGCAACCCCCTCCATCCCCCATATGTGATGCCCCTGGACTAGACTACAGAAGAGGTCTGTTACATTGAACATCACCTATTGAACGTCAACAAAGAATACAATGAAAACTAAACCTAGCATATAACATATTCATGCACAGTACTGATTACAAACTGTGATTTAAGTAAAATAAAGAGCCAATCCAAGCCACAAACTGTTATTCTTTGAATCTTTATCTTTTTGTTGCTCAATTTATTCTGCATCCTTTCCCCATCTGGTTACACATATACTACAGCAGTTTGTGTTACATTCATATCCGAACAGTAGAAAATTAATCTTTAAAAGAAATAACAAATCATTCCAAAGGCTCTTGATTTCATTCTTTCCATCAGAAGAAAGCTGAAACATTCAGCTTTCGGACAGCATAACAAGTCTGTTCTTCGTCATTTCAATTACACAATACTGGAGCAAAAAACAAAACCAGTGTAGGCCTAGGCTAGTCCAAAATTTAGGAAAGTGTTCAAAAGAAGCACAACTTTAGGCTTTACTCTGGCTCTACTCTACACCATGGACCCTGATTATTACACTGCTGACAGAAAATAGGCTGCATTACCATAGTAGTACAGATCTGTGCAGAAAAGGTTTAGATTAATTTAGAGACAGGGTTCAGATCAGAGCAAGATCAGAGGGCATTACACAGCAGTTTGAGCTCAAAATGGATTAAACAGTCAAGCATACTTTAGGTATGGTATATAGCCTAGGTGACCTTATCTTTAGAGACGGAGGCTACCTGCTTTTTCCCCATTTTCGTTGCAGTAAAGAACTGGGTTTTATTCATTTATTCCTTTGTTATTTCGTTGCTTCACAAAACATAGCAAAACAAATGCACATGTGCGTCGATCAGCTGACGGGACGGGAGTTCAAAATCTGAGAGAAGGGGCTCACGACTCCCTTCAAGATGATAAACATGTGCTGTCAAACTAGATATTCAAATGAGTTACGATTTTATGGCACTTGCCTTCCGGCCAAGTGCCATATACCGATCACTTTTCTGTCGGTCGGTCAGTCCGGTGTTTGCGAGTTAGGGTACTTCCAGATGCGCTAGGACGATGAAACTTGGCAGGCATATTAGGGACCCGAACAAACTAACTTGAAAAATAGTCACTTGCCCGATCGGACCATCGTGGGGGGAGGGGGAGTCGGCGGAATCCGGAAAATAGGGGCATGCATAACTTTCAAATGGGCGATCGGATCTTTATCAAACTTGATATCTGGAAAGACCTCGTGTCTCAGATGTATCATTTCAGGTTCGGACCGGATCCGATGAATCTGGGGGGGGGGGGGGTCGGAGGGGGGAACCGGAAATCGTGTGAAACTCTCAGAGTGGATCGATCGGGATGAAACTTGGTGAGAAGAACAAGCACAAGCTCTAGATACATAACTGACAGAAATGGGTCGGATTCGGACACTGTGGGGGGAGTTGGAGAGGGGGTCCGGAATTTCGACGATCCGTAGTTAATGTACTTCCAGGTGGGCTGGGACGATAAAACTTGGCAGGCGTATCAGGGACCCGACAAGATTAACTTGGATAGAGTCACTCGCCTGATCCGACCATCGCGGGGGGATGGGGAGACAGCGGAATCCGGAAATTAGTGGCATGCATAACTTTCGAACGGGTCGTCGGATCTTAATGAAACCTGATATCTTGAAAGACCTCATGTCTCAGATGTCCCGTTTCAATTCCGGGCCGGATCCGATGAACTAGGGGGGGGGGGGCGGAGGGTAGAACCGGAAATATTGTGACACGCAGAGAGTGGAGTGATCAGGATGAAACTTGGTGGGAAGTTGCAGGCACAAGTCCTAGGTGCATCAGTGACAGAATAGGACCGGATTCGAGTACCAAGGGGGGGGGGGGAGCTCGTGAGTTAAGGTACTTCCAGATGTGCTAGGACGATCAAACCTTTGCTGGAGCATTAGCCTAGAAACTTGACATCATTGGGTTAGAAATCGTCACTTCTCTGATCCAACCGTCCCTTAAAGAACTCATCTTAACCGCAAAATAAAAAAATACTTTTAAGCAAAATTTACTTTTCCACGATCGCCATGAGCACATGATCCTTTTTGCCTCAAGGGTTTTGCTTAAAAATTATTATGAGGCAACCGTAAAGTATGCATCTTAACCGAAAAGTGAAAACAAAAACTTTGACCATCACTTCCATCCTCTGAACCAGCCTTGCAAGTTTGGCGCATCTTAACCGAAGGTGAAAAAAATACTTTTGACCATCACTTCCATCTGACCCGGCCTTGCAAGTGCCATATGAGCTTCCAGCTCTTGTTGCAGATACCATGGTATCTGTTACCACGGTAACTGGATCTACAATTAGTCTTTTCCATGGCACTTGCCTTCCGGCCAAGTGCCATATACCGATCACATTTCCGTCGGTCGGTCGGTCCGGTGTTTGCTAGTTAGGGTACTTCCAGATACGCTAGGACGATGAAACTTGGCAGGCATATAAGGGACCCGACCGAACTAACTTGGAAATAGTCACTTGCCCGATCCGACCATCGTGGGGGGAGGGGGAGGTGGTGGAATCCGGAAAATTGGGACATTCGTAACTTTCGAACGGGTGATCGGATCATAATGAAACTTAATGTCTGGAAAGATCTCGTGTCTTAGATGTCTCATTTCAAGTCCGAACAGGATCCGATGAATCTGGGGGGAGTCGGAGGGGGGAACCGGAAATCGTGTGAAACTCTCAGAGTGAAGCGATCGGGATGAAACTTGGTGGTAAGAACTTGCACAAACTCTAGATAGATCACTGACATAACTGGACCGGATTCAAACACAGTGGGGGGAGTTGGAGGGGGGTTCCGGAATTCCGGCGATCCGTAGTTAATGTACTTCAAGGCAGGCGTATCAGGGAGCCGACCAAGCTAACTTTGGCGGAATCCGAAAAATAGGGACATGCATAACTTTAACGGGTGATCGGATCTTAATGAAACTTGCTATCTGGAAAGATCTCGTGTCTCAGATGTCTCATTTCAAGTCCGGACCAGATCCGACGAATCTGGGGGGGGGGGGGGGGTCGGAGGGGAGAACCGGAAATCGTGTGAAACTCTCAGAGTGGAGCGATCGGGATGAAACTTGGTGCGAAGGACAAACACACGCTCTAGATACATCACTGACATGACTGGACCGGATTCGGACACTGTGGGGGCGATCCGTAGTTAATGTACTTCCAGGTGGGCTATGACGATAAAACTTGGCAGGCATCTCAGGGACCCGAAAGAATTCCGCCGGATCTGACTGTCGTGGGGGGAGGGAGAGACGGCAGAATCCGGAAATTAGTAGCATGTATAACTTTACATTGGATTATCGGATCTTAACGAAACTTGACATCTTGAAAGACCTCATGTCTCAGCAGGTCGCATTTCAAGTCCGGACCCGATCCGATGAACTGGGGGGGGGGGGGTCGGAGGGGAGAACCGGACATCTTGTGACACGCATAGAGTGGAGCGATCAGGATGAAAACTTGTTGGGAAGTACAGGTACAAGTCCTAGGTGCATCAGTGACAGAATCGTACCGGATTCGGGTACCGAGGGAGGGAGGGGGGAGCTGTAGAGGGTGTCCAGAATTGCGGTGATCGTGAGTTAAGGTACTTCCAGATGTGCTAGGAAGATAAAACTATGCTGGAGCAGTAGAAACTTGACATCATTGGGTTAGAAATCGTCACTCTCCGATCCGACCATCCCTTAAAGAACTCATCTATACCGCAAAGTACAAAAATTACTTTTAAGCCAAATTTACTTTTTCACGATCGCCATGAGCACATGATCCTTTTTGCCTCAAGGGTTTTGTTAAGAAATTATTTTTTAGCACCCTTAAAGTTCGCATCTCAAAAGAAAAGTAAAAACAAACAAAAAAACTTTTTACCATCACTTCTATCCTCTAACCCAGCCTAGCTAGTTTAGCGCATCTTAACGGAAAAGAGAAAAAAAATACTTTTGACCATCACATCCATCGGACCCAGCCTTGCAAGTGTCATATGAGCTTCCAGCTCTTGTTGCAGTTACCGTGGTATCCGATGTACGGTTGCTCTGCTAAAACGACAATTGCGCGCTTTTCGAAGTCATCCCAAAAGAAAAACTGACATTCAGTCACATCACTAAGGGCCAAGCTTCTTTCCCACCAATCTTAAACTGATGAAAGTGAGATGGTTTTTCAGATACCACCAGGGGTGTCACTACGGGGGGGGGGGGTACTCCCCCCCCCTAAAGGTCTTGAGAAAGTACTTTCGTCGGGCGAAACACAGGCAAACACAGAATAAATCAAATTTTGTATGCTTTTGTCAGGCGTCGGACGATTCGTCGGCACATCAGGTTCTTTTTAGACGCAAGAAATGAAATCCTGCAAATATTTGTCGGGCAAGACATGAAGAAATCGAAGTTTACATGCTTTTGTCGTGCCTCGGTATTCTCGTCGGCACCCTTGGTTCTTTTTGTACATAAGGAATCCAGAACAAACACATTTTTATGTTTTTGTCGGGCGTCGGTCGACTCGTCGGCACATCGGATTCTTTATATACGCAAGAAATGAAATCCTGCAAATTTGTCGGGTGAAACATGAAGGAATCGAATTCTGCATGCTTTTGTCGTGCCCCGGCATTCTCGTCGGCGCATCGAGGGAAGAAATACATTTTTTATGCTTTTTTTGGGCGTCGGTCGACTCGTCGGCACATCCGGTTCTACTTATACGAAAGTAATCTAATTTTGCAAACTTTGTCGGACGCACCCGAGAAGTTCATGTCTCATCGCCACAAGGGGTTATTTACACGTAAGAAATCAAGTTCTGTACAGTCTAGTTGAGCAAAACACAGAAAAAATCAAATGCTCGGCAGTTTTGTTTGCACATTGCGTTCTTTTTACAAAAAAAAAAAAATCACATTCTGTAAATGTCTGTCTCATCGTTACATCGGCTTCTATTTACACGTAAGAAATAAAGTCGCCTTTTGGCTAAAGTTGAAACGAAAAGCCGAATATGTGAATTTAAATAGACGAATTTACATCAAAGGAACAATCTCAACTGATGCATTACAGTTAGTTCTAAACAAAATTGCATTTTGTAGTATTCTCTATTTGGAAGAAGGGTGTATCATTTAGTTTTTGTTTTAGGATCGACATTCTTGGGGTTTGAAACACGTTAAAAGCCGGAAATCGTATGGTATCATAGCTAAATTTCGCCGCCGGCGCATTTTGTAGTATTCTTTATTTGGAAGAACATTGTTTCATTTAGTTGGCGTTTAAGGATTGAAATTCGCGGGGTCTAAGACACGTTAAAAGCTAGAACTTGTATGGTAGGTATACTAAATTTTTACGGAAAAAAGGCAGATTTAAAAAATTTCGCCTGCGGCGTTTAGTTTAGCTTGTTCTTGGTATACACGTTGGAAGCTTCGCTTCTTAGCGAAAGGTAAAGTGAAAAGCCAAACATGGGAACTTTAATATCCGAAATTGCATCAAAGGAATAATCTCAACTAATGCATTACAGTTAGTTTTACCCCGGTTCTATTCTGTGCTGGCGGAAAATATACGCCGTTGCCGCGAAGCGGCAACGGTGTTTTTTGTCGGCACATTTTTTACTCCGTCGGCACAAAGCAGACGTCCCCCCCCCAAAGGTAAAAGGCTAGTGACGCCCCTGGATACCACTATCAGTTACCACGGTCGACCGTGGTTTCTGAATATCAGATACCACGATAGCTGGCCAGATACCACGATAACTGCAAAAACGCTTTCTGATTGTGGTATCAGATAACTGCAAAACTGACTTTAGACCGTGGCAGTTGCCTTTCGATGGTTGGGGTTGGGGATATTCACCCCGATCCCTTCGAGAATCGTACTCTCTCTCAGATGTGCGTTTTAAATCCGTTAGAAAGTTTCGAACTTGTTAGAATACCGGTAGTATGTGTTTGAACGGTAGTGAAGAAAATAAAGCATAGTGTTGCTCCGCCCGCCCACATAACTTTTTGAAAAATATCCTACTTCGTTCGGGCGTTATCGGGGCTCATAGACAGACGGACAGATCTATGATATCATAGGTAGCCCTTACTTTCATTTGTAATTTGTATCGGAAGTAACTGAGTTTTGCCAGGAAAAAGAAGAAAAATGTCTGCATTTCGTTTTGCAATAGCCCTGAGTTCGAACTGCAATAGCCCGTTTTGTTCGTTTTGCAATAGCCCTTTAGGTTCGAACTGCGCTTAAGTCAGAAGAAGCAAAGCATCGCTAACTTGTATTCGCCGGAAACCGTCGCTAATTTATTTTTCTTAGAAACAGTCAAATTTCCTTTAAAACAGTCGTTAAAGGACCTGTCGATTCAGTAAATACCTTGCCCCCCCCCCCCGAACATTTATGGCTAGTACTGGGCTAGTAATGAGTAACGAATCTGCAGTGCACAGATCTATACTAATACCACAGACTCTTGCGCCATCTATAGATTCATATAGATTTGCCATCTGCAAATAGAAACGGGGACTGGTGACAGGCAAACTGCAAACTCTTTTTCTTCACTTTAATGGTTTCGTCAGTTTTTGTTGTTCGGGATTTGTTTTCTCAATAATCAAAACAAATCCACACATCTGTTTTGCAGTTATTGTAAAATGGGAAGGAAAAAGAAGAAGATGTCTAAGCCATGGTGTTGGTATTGCAATAGAGAGTTTGATGATGAGAAAATTCTTATTCAGCACCAGAAAGCCAAGCATTTCAAATGTCATGTCTGCCACAAAAAATTGTACACTGGACCAGGTCTGGCTATTCACTGCATGCAGGTATGAAACATGAAACTAGCTCTGTTGAAACTAGTTCGGTTGAATGGTGATGTCACCATTTTGTTTTGCCACTTACAGTGCATTCCAGGAAGTTATTAGTTGCGTTTTTTGTCTCTGTTTCCTGTTCCGTGTTCTGTATTCACAGTTGTCTGGTTTGGTTAAAAAATGGTATTTTTGGTTATGCTGTTCTGTGTTTCATGTTTTGTCGCTGTTCTGACGAAAATGCAAGTTTAGGTTCCTGAGCATGTCTTGCTTGAAATCTGTTAAATTGCAAATTAAACTCTAAAACAACCATACTTTAGGATCCAGCTTTATCCTCTGAACTTCTGCAACTCTTTCTTTTCATCTGCGAATCTCTCTGCAATTTTCTATCTGGACAGTGATAAAACATGCTAGGAGACCAAGTTCCATATTTTGCAAAACAGACAGTGGAATACAGAACACGGAACAGCATACAAAAATGGGAAAATGAGAAACAGAGTGTTCTTTGTTTTGACAAAAACAGGAAATATATAACACAGAGAGAAAACAGTGAACAGAACAGAGAAACAAAAAATGCAACTATTGTATGTTGTAAGTTATGATGATAAGTAAAGGAGGAGCCTGCTCTTTGTCTTTACTCTGTTGTGAAACAGTAGTTAATATCACACTCCCTGGAACAGAAATAATAACAGTGTAAACATATGTTGTAAAACTTGGCAGTTCCTGCTGGACTGGTTGTTATTATCTCTTATGATGCTCCCAACTAACCATCATAAGCAAATTACTACAGGAGGGGTATCCAACCCTGATCCAACGTCAGAGAAGATTTCAAATTTCTAGAGAAGTCTTTCCTCCAGAATAATCTATCTGGCATAAAAAGGAACCAACAAATATAACAAACATACTAGATTGAAGCTAATTGAATGGTTTACATATTGGATAAATAAATATTGCTTCAATATTTCTAGTTATACATGTTTTTCTTTTCCAACAAGATCACTTCATTATAACCTTACCTCGATTAACTTACAAAATAATGAAAAAGGTAGAGTTAGCAAACATAAATATATAAATAATAAAATACATTTTGAGCTTGTCTGTATGACAGTCGTATGTTTTGAGCTATTCGAATGACATACAGGCAGTTGCCAAATGTGAATTCCACCCATAAATCACATTTTTTAGTTGTATGGCTACGAAGAAATTCTATTGTATATTTTCGGAACCAAATAAGATTCAATAACTTTTTAACAAACTCTTTTACTTCCAACAACCTTTTCCCCTGTTTGCTTCAGACAGGAAAACCTCTTTGTTTCTCATTCTTAGTAATTAAATGGGTAGAGTTAGAAAACAATAAATCTTAAGAGAGAGGACAAGCTAGACTGAGATGAAGTGTTTTGACCAAGCAGGTAGGGCTATACAATGAGAAATACAAAAAGAATACTAGATGCAATTGTGGCATCCTTTCCTCTGTATCCTGACTAACTTATAACCACCCTGGGAAAGTATCCTTCCTCCCATGGGCCAGTAGAAAACACCCTGTAAAGTACCCTTTCTCCAGTGGGATCGTCGAAACGAGTTCGGGCATGCTCCCTACAGCTACTGGAAAAGTGAGTAAAAAGAGTCAGCTTCCCAGTTAGCAAACCAGTTGCAGTTGAAGCTGGGGCATAGCCGCAGTTCCACCAACTTTATAGTGCAATGTTGTATTGTGAAACAATGTCAGTAATAAATAACCTGCTTATCTACTGACCTACAAACTGAGTATCGCCTTCGAAAAGACTCGGTATATTCGCACCTAACTAAACAATATACATATTCAGAAGACTGGGTGCGTAACAGTGTATTCGCACCGTAAACCAGTCACCAATAATACCATGCTCACCTGCTACACATAACCACAATTTACCACACTACACTTACTGACCCGTACATACACATACAGCATACACTTTAATCTTTTATCATAGAATTCATAGTTCTGTGTTCTGAGTTTTCTAGAATGAAAGTCGTATGTTTGAGCCGAGGGTTTGAGCTTGCCAGAATTTGACATCAACCGCAAATTTCGCCTTAAAAGACCTGTTTCTTGTTGTACTTTACAAAGGGATTTTCTAGTCGTAAATTAGAGACAGTCGTAAGTTTTTTACCTTGCCGGATAAAGGCAGACAAAGTAGTTAGCTAATTGTGAGCTTATAGTAAGCTGGTCGTATTGTTTCATAGAATTTTTTTTAGTATGTTTTAAGTCTGTCAGATTCACAGTTTTGTGTTCTCAGTTGTATGGAACCATCACAGTCGTATGGAACTTGCCAAAAATCACATCAACCGCATATTTTCCATGGAAATGGCCTGTTTCTTGTCTTATTTTACGAAGGGATTTTCTAGCCGTATATTAGAGACAGTCATAAGTTTTGAGCTTGCCATATTAGGCAGTTAGGTGAATTTCGACAGCAAATGACCTATTTCTGGTTGTATAGAGATTTTCTATAAGTCAGTCCTATGTTTCGAACTTATCAGAGTGAGTCTCGTAGTCCTACCCTATTTGGATTTAGTTGAAGTGTGTATCATTTATGTGCGGTTTTAAGCTTGAGATTTGGGGTCTAAGCTACATTAAAAGGTAAAAGTTGTAAAGAAGTAGTTGAATTTTGTTCAGATTGAAAAAACTTCACCTGCTGCGCTCACATTAGTTTGTCTTGAGTAGACATGTCAGAAGCTGGTACCGAGGCCTCTCCAGCAAAATTTGATATGAACGGCATCGTCTAATTCCTGTCACTTTTGGCCAGGAGGCTAAGCTTCCACTTTCCCTCGGTGACGCCAACGGTCCTAACATCTAATATTTAAAAAAAAAATTTCTTGAGCCTGCCTGTGCTGTGTTTTTAGCCAGTCATATATTTTGAAGTCCTCCCCCCCCCAAATGCCCAAGCCCTTCGAACCGCCCCCGATAATAATAATAATTATGTATTGCAAAAAAAGGCCACAAAGCCTCTACAAGATCTCTACAATGTACAATGTCGGATTACGATTTGTTGTTTGCTGCCTCTCTTCTATACTCATAAAAGGCCACACTGAAAAAGGCGAGTGTTGGAACTTTCAATTCAGGATTCTTCGTAGTGTTTACTCAACTACAATCCACAACACTGGATGTGTAGGATGTGTGACATACTTGATGTCTAACATGCATAGAGAAGAGTGAGGGTGTAGCCCAGATGCATAAGAAGGTGGGATAAATAGTGTGGGAGGGCCATATCCTTATATACCCAGCCTGTACTAAAGCAATGCTCTCTTTTTCAGGTGCATAAGGAAACACTTGACAAGATACCTAATGCAATTCCAAATCGGACAAGTACAGAGTTGGAAATCTATGGGATGGAAGGAATTCCAGATGAGGACTTGAAGAATCATGAAAAAAATAAAGGTGGGTGTGAAATGCCAAGAAATAGTTTTCAGTTTCTTGGGCTTTACAACAGATCCCGGATCTGAAAGATGAAATAGCTGTAATGAACCAGAATTCCAACAAAGAACCTGCTGCTTCCTTTGAAAATGGTTATCTTTTGCTGCTTTAGCCACCATACAGATATTGTGAGTTTAAGTGTGACAATTACATTGAATTGCAGTCTCCCTGTCTCTAGGATTACGAGCAAAGCTACTTATTCCTATCCCATGTATTTTATAAGCTAGAGTTGAGACTTCGTTCTCAGAATAAGAAGTGGAGGCTTACAATACGGTATTCAGTATCCTGGAAGGATCTGGAAAACAGATTCAGCCCCGTGTTGGACACTGTCCACAAAACTTAGTTTTGCTGTGAGCCTACAATTCTTCAAGCTGATGAAGCACTCTAGCAGATCGCATCATCACCCTCATCTGACAAGGAGTCGTCCCTCAGCTACCAAAGGTGACACTAAAGGATATACTTAAGGCCGGGAAGAATGTTAGAAGAAGAACCTAAACGTTTTCTCTTTGATTTTGCAGCCAGTAGGGCTGCAGCCGGAAGTGGGTCAGAAGACGAAGAAGAGCCAAGTGCAAAGCTGCCAAAGCAGGACCAACAACAACCGATGATGCCTGGTATGAACCCAGCAATGCCCTTGATGGGAGGACCTTACATGGGCCCAGGCATGCCCATGATGGGTGGACCCATGGGTATGAGACCAGCTGGCCCAATGGGTCAACCAGGCCCTAGACCTCTTTTCCCTGCTGCAGGCCAGGGAGCTGCTGTGAGTAACTTAACCTTATTGTAAATGTGCAGTAAGTTTGAAATGTACTTAGTTGCAGGTTTAAGTTTGCTCTGCGGTTCAGTTATTGCGTTGTTAAACAACGCAGGTAAAAGAATATATCCTTGTCTGACTCCCTTTTTGACCGGCACTGTCAGATTATCGGGATAACCAGTAACTTGGATCGCGGCAACTAAATTTGTATACAAGTCTCTGTAAACTCGGATTAGGGATGGATAAACGCCACGCTTAAAAGCTTCGTGCAATACATATTCATGAACAAGGGAATCGAAAGCTCTGCGTACATTGTGATGAGCTTCCAAATTGTGAACAAGTTTATTTTCAAATTTTTAATTGTTGGTTTATTTTTTAGGGTGGAAGTCATTCGCCTGCTCAGGGTCCTTCGGGGTCCAAGCCTACTTTTCCTGCCTACAGTACAAACCCACCCGCTGAACAGAAAAAACCAGCAATGATTGTAGTATCAAGCGCCACTAGTCGTATCATGCACCACGAAGAGGATATCTCCCTGGTATGTATAATTTCTTAAGAATTCGAGTTATCGCTAAGCCAGATAACTGGGCAACCATTGAGATGCAGCAACCTGACGTCGTTGATAAGTTCAGTCTTATTTCACTGCATGGCAAGCTATAATATGTGTCAGTGAGATACCCAGTGAATGCAAAGAAGAAGACGGAAATTTAGGGGAAACAAACATAAGGTTAAATACTTTTCAACTTGAAGACTTGGTGACAGTTCTTAGTGAATACTACTGTGCCAGCTTAAGCGTAGTTTAAAAAAGCAGATCGAAAATATGTCAATACGGTTACTAGAATGTCTTAAGGCTTGACAAATAAAGGGAACATATTCAGCGCGTCAAGCTCAGCATGGACAAAAGCAACAACGGTACTGTTTTGTTGTGGTCATTATTGGTGGAACACTACAACTGTCGAGGGTGCACTGTATCAAGTTGCTTTTTTTTGTTTCAGTGTTTGTTTACACAATAGGGGGAAATGGGATTTGACAGCGACTCACCTCCAACATTTTTGATGGTCAACAAACGACGCGACAGTCCACTTGTCTGGACTTGCATCTGATTGCCTTGAAAAATTAATACAAACTGGAATGATTCTATTTTCGTGTGTAAAGGCTGCCCGTGATAGGGCTCCGAAGGGTAGTGGACAACTTAGGTCCAATTGCAAATTTAGGTATCATGCAGTGCGGTCGACTTGTTCCGAAAAATTATTATCTGGTCCTTGTACCTTATAATTTAACTCGGGATTTATGTGTTTTATTAGTCCCTACCTTCTTAGAGTACGGATTTCGCATCGGTAATCAGTGACATTAAATTACTCCCCCCATTTCAGGAAGAGAAACGAGCCCGAATCCAGAAATATGTCGTGAACTTCCCTCGAAAGGAGTCTCCGCCCCCTGAAGCACCTCCTGTACCCGCGGCCGCCCCTCAGATGCAGATGCACCAACAGCAGCAGCACCAGCAGCAGCACCATCAGCAGCAACACATGGGCATGAGACACCCAATGCACCAGATGCGAATGCCCATGCAAATGGGAATGCCCGTTATGGGGATGCAGATGCCCCTTATGGGAATGCCAATGGGTGCAATGGGCATGCCCATGGGAATGCATATGCCGATGGGAATGCCAGGTGAGCCAAGATTATTGTAGATCTAGTGTGTGGCAACGCTGTCTCTGATCCTTTAGTTACTAGTTTTGTTTCCAACTACACTGCAAGAAGTTTCCTAACATCTGACGCCGGGTTTCTGTTTCAGCCATCAGTTTCAGCAGAACAGATGTAACACACTAACCTATCAGTTAATGTTGCAGACAAAGTGTGTTATGTGCTTTTAAGTGTTTTGCTTAAAACTTAACACTAAATATGGTTTTCATTTAAATTTTAACGAAAAAAAAAAACTGTAAAAAGTCATGATGGAAATACATCTTACAACTAACCAGTCAGACACAGATCCTGAACTTTTGGGCGTGGTGGTACAATGTCAGGGCATCAGACGTTGGGGCAATAGTCCATGCCCTATGGCAAGGTGCAGTACCCCAGGAACATCTGTTGAATTGAAAATCTGAATTGAAAGCGGAGCCATAATAATTTTCTGTTGGTTTTGTTGCTCCCAGCGAAGATTGCAGTGCTTTTACTGCGGCTATCGCACTCTTGTCTTTAAGTCAAATCTAGTTGGCGACTGCCCCACGTAAAACAACTAGAGCTTCTTCTATAATCAAACACTTTGCCCGGGGGGTGTGGAATTCAATACCCGAGGAGGGTTGCGTCTACCCTTTCAGCTTTCAAGTCACAGGCCAAGTCCTTTTTCTCATCGAAAACATAATTTCCTTTCTTCTTTTTTTTTCTTTTTTTGGTTGGGGGGGGGGGGGGGGAGGGGGGGGGGCGAGGGCGCTATGTTGATGGAAGATAGTTCATTAGTGGATTTTTCTTGTCAGTCTGGTATGTCTTTATTCTTCTTCTTCTTTTTTCTCTCCTTTTTTTTTTCGATTGGTTTGGTTTGTTTCTCTTAAGACCATAGAATAAGCCCCGTCATTGGTAAGCCTTATGGTGGGGCCATACAGAGTTGGTGTTTATTATTTTTCACTGAAAAAATTAAAACTGTGACAAATTTTCTCAAATTTCCGAATTTTGAGCTAGTAGCTCTCGGGTGACTATATATCAGATCCAGAAACTAAAAGCCAGTTTCAGATAACGGATCAAGTTTCAGGATGAGAATGTACGTATTACCCTTTCCAAAGTCTCCTCGTCTCTACCGAAAATCATTGAATTGGACCCAACCAGCGCATGACCTTTTATCCTGACTCCTGGCCGAATATTAAATTTGTGTCATCTGATATGTTTTGTATTTGTTTTTATTTCTTTCGTTTCTCATACTCCGCTTCAAAATGGCGGGTGATAAGTTACTTACTTAAATCGTAATCAAAACCTGGACGTACAATTCCTAATCTGATCATCAGCTTCTCCTTGGCACACACCTACCCTTTCTTGTGGGCATACCTACCATGAGTCCAGGCACGAAACATTCTTGTCCTACAGGACCTTTGGTTAGAAATTTGTTCAGTAAATGAAAGAGGTGTCGATGAAGAATGGATGTGCAGGGTCATGGGTAATAGTTGTTTTATGAGTATTAAACAGTTGGCGAGGTTCCTCAGGGTAGCCCTATCCCATGGGGATAGGTGCTTCTAGAAGGTATTATTTTTGTTTGTTTGTGTTTACTTTTGCCTTGGCGTTTGGCTCTTAGCGTAAATAAAATCGTATCTTATCATAGCAATCAGGTTCGTGCAAAAACAGAGACAAAAATGATAGTAGGTGATGATACCATACTTTTACTGAGAAAATTAACAAAAAAAAGTGAATTCCAAGTGATTCAAGTATTTTAACACATTAAACGTAATGGTTGACGTATTTAGTGCCATGGCAGCGCTACGAGTTAGATCAATACAAATATCGGTCAATCTATATGTATATTTGAGAATCACATAGTTTAAATTGCTAGTTGGTCATAGATAATTAATTTGTTCGTGGATGGACATTATGAACGTTGACGCCTTGTAACCGCATTTAGGTGGCGAGCAAGGTGGTTAGCCCCTTGCGAACTGCAACCTGAGGAAATTGAATGTCGGCGCATTTGATGCAGTCTTTCTGGCACTTTCGACGGAGGAAAAGGTTCCTGGTATCACGATATATAGATGGCCTCATTTAAAGTTTAACCGAAAAGGGCTGTTTCAGTTTCAGTTTATTCATAAAATAACAACACCATTAACTGTTTATATGGACCCACCATAAGGCCTGGCAATGAGCGGGGCTTATTCTTTATTCATATAATCTTAAGGGAAACAAACCAAAGAAATCAAAAAAGAAAGAAAAAGAAGGAGAGAATAAAAGAAGAATGAAGACATAATATACTGACAAGAAATATCCACTAACGAACGATCTTCCATCAACAAAGCGCCCCCCCCCCCTCCCCCCCAAAAAGGAAGGAAAAAAGAAGAAAGGAAATTATGTTGGGATAGGACAATCTAGTTACCATCACTTATTCACTAAAATTGGCTTGAAGACCCGCTGAAAGTGCGTTACTTCGTTGTCCCGCTATTCACGAGTAATCGATTTTCAAATAGTGGAATTTCCGTGTGATTAGTGGTACTCTATGCGCTCGTATTTTTGTTGTATGCCTTACGAGAAAGATTAATAATTTTTTTTTTCATGAACTAAGCAATCTTCACCAGTCTGCCCACTGCCCACTGAAAAGCCGCGTTTGTGTTGAGATTAAAATTTCTCGTGTCATAGTAGAATTTACGCTGTGGGGACGGCCGCAGATATTCAGAACGTCATAACCATGGTGAAAAATAAAAAAAATCCCTTTGCAGAATCCGAATAATTTAGTTTATTCGGTTAAACATCTGTTTGGTCTATTTAACCTCAGAACATGAAAAATCGTACTTTATTCCTATCGGTGAATATTTATTTGAATCTCTATATATAGAGCAGGGCGCGTGTACATTCCGTCCTAGGGACAATCAAATTCTGTGTTCGGTCCTCAATCACACCACGTCATGGTTGTATGGTATTCCGACGCAATTTATACGACACCTTTTAAGGCTGAACATATGTACTTTGTAGAAAGGTTGGGTTTTATATTTAATGGCGAAGATGTGGAATCGATCGTTGCATTATAGCATGTACGTCATATAGCCTACCTATAACTTTGAAAGTGTGCCTATTGTCAGAGGCTACAACTGCTAAAGGTACTGTTGTATCAAAAGCTGTTAAGGCATCTATGCCTGAGTTGACCCATGCCTGAATACTTCAGACGAGAAGTTTATCCAGACCAACAATAAATCCGGCCAGAGACTCGCCTATCCAACGATTTACCTATGTTAGTTTAACAGGGGAATTGTAAATTGTGTTTTTACAGCAGTTGAACAACTTATACAGAAACACAACAATAACATTAAGCATCAATGGGAGAGCATTCTTCTACAATAGGATAGTTTTGGAGATAAGATAATGTTGTCGTAGTCTTTATGTTTGTCTGGTCTGCTCTTGTTATAGTGTATCCTTCTTTTCTTTTTTTATTCCTACTCCGTCTATGCCATGTGCTTATTATCATTATTTAAATAATTTCTTCCACTCTTTCAGGTTCAGCTCCCGCGATGCATGGCATGGCTTTCGGTGGACCTCCGATGGGATTCCAAGGCATGATGAACCCGATGTTTCAGCGGTTCCGCTGAGACAACCGGCCCAGATAAGACTATTTTTGACTTAGTTTATATTTTTAAGCCTTCGCAATCTGCGGTCCGTCTGTAAACCGAGACGAGCTTCTTGGCGACGTACGGGCTTGAGCAGTAAGTGCCCGGGTCTTTCTGCCTTTAGTTTTCAGATATTTTTTTGTACTGGATAAGGTTGTATCTGATGTACAAGGTAGGAGATATTGGTGTCCAGTTTATCATTTATTCAATAAATATCTGAAAGTATCCAAGCGAGAGAGAAAGGTAGGTCAGAAACGTAAGTACTCCTCGCGGGAATTAGCTGAAAATCTTGGTCCTTAACATGCGTGGTGCAGTTTTTAAGCCATTCAATCCATGTCCTCCTTTACCGTGAAATAAGTCTTAGGAGTTGCAGCTTCTATCCCAGTATTCTAACATGCGTGAATCGTTTCGAACTTTGCCATGCTTCTCAGACGTCTTAAACCCAAACAGCGAGGTTGTTTCAGCCTGGCCTGGCCCCTTTGGTTTTGACGAGAAACACGGAAAAGCTTGCATAACGGTATTTGTGACCAGTGAGCGCACTGTCAGAAGTTTCGTAGCATTTAACACAAGAATGTGCTATCTCAACAGATAACGCTTTGGGTGTGATTTGCAAGTGTTGTAGAAAGTTTGTGTCATGAGCCTTTAACTAACAGTTTCCGTAAAACGTAACTTTAGACATGGTTTGCACCGCTACTGTTAATGGAAACACAATACATAAAAGGTCGTAAGTGCGATATTCTGTAAAACGTGCAAATAACACTGAAAGTGGTATCTGATGAAATAGCGCATCCTTGTGTTCAATATTATGAAACTTCTGACAGTGCTCCTCGGAAGCAATAAGTGGAAACCTGATCCGCCTGAAAAAAGCAAAACATTGCAAATTAGAGTGCTGTTAGGGTTGATAGAACTGACATATGACATTTTTATTCATACTCCGCTGTTACGCAAAAAGCGGGTCATAAATAAATAAATAAATACAAATAAATAAACATAGTGAGTTAAAAATCTTGGCACAAGGGCGTGACGTTGTCAGAAAGATAAGAAGGAAATCGTCCAGTCCTCTCCAGCCCTAACCTGCTGCGGGCCGTGGGGGCTCATTGTGACGAAACCAGTCGCAAATCTAAGAAGAAGATTGCGATATTGTCGATATATAAGATTGCTATAGACTGTCTGAACTGAGTTTGTAGTTTTACTTTTTGGGATCCCAGAACGTAGTGACGGGATATCTGTGACTATATATCACTATGACGTAACGCTCGCCCATCTGTCCGTCTGTCGGTCTGTTAGCACTATGGCTGTCGAAGGGGTGGATATATTTTGTTCAAACTTGGTTTGAGTATCCTTTGTGTCAGAGTACTCCTCAGGTTCGTAGATTGGCCCCGTATTCTAATATTTAGGGGTTGGGGAAGATGGGGGTCAGTGTCATGATGGGCGAGGTGGACTTAAATTAGGGTGAACAAAACATTTTTTTTCTAGCTAATTAGATGGTCGATTCCGAGGTAAGGAGGCATGCTAAACTCGTATCTGAACTTTCCTTTTTTGTTTTGTTTTGCGGGATCCAAAACCGGAAATTTTGCAAAAGTCAATGTATTTTCTGATGTTGATTAGAAGCTCGGTATACTGGAAGAAGGCATGCTTTTTGAACTTTTCTTCTTTCCGGACAGGTAGTTCAACCGGAATCCGGCCAAGACCGCGAATTCGGTAGAAATAACAAAAATAGTTAGATTAATCGTTCTAGGGGTACAAATTCGTGCTGAGTCGATACCTGAATGTTGTTTCTAACCGGACAAACAATTTGCTGGGACTCGACAAAAAAAAACAGAAAGTCGGTTCAAGTGAAAGTTTAATGCTATTCGATTAGGTTTGGGGATAAGAATGCATGCTGAGTCTGTTCTTAGTTTTATAAGCGGATCAGTCATTTTGCGGTAGTCGGCGAGAAAGAGGGGCTTAGAAAAATGTAAGGACATACCAAATTCTTCAGTAAACCTGGTGGGAAGGTTGATATACTGGAAAAAGACAGGTGAGTCGGGAACAATTATTTGTTCTGACAACTGGTCGGAATCCAGAATAAGCCGGGAGATTCCGAATGAGCCTAATTTTTTTGTTCTGTGAAAGTAGTACCTAATGGGGCTCACTAAGGAGTTTATTAGGATTATATTAGCTGCGCTCGTTTTCGTCGTTCGGTTCGCTGTTCCAGCCGTCATTATACTACAAGCGTTTTTACAACGCCGTTCGTGACCGGCGTTGAACTGCCGACAATAAGGAGTTTTCATTCATCGTTCTTGAAAGGACGAACTGAGCCAAAAAGTCAGTTTCAACATCTCCGTTCAGTAAATTGTTGCAAACATTAAGGTAGTTCGACTATTAACGTTTTCGTATCAACATCGTTCGTGAAACGAGGTTTGTAGAACGTGGCAAAGAAAATACTGATATGAAAATATTTAAACGACGTTCTTCGTACCGAGAACGACGAAAACGAACGCGACTATTGGCTATTCACGGATTTATCAGTTAGCCATGATTGTCTTTACTAGGAAGTCCGACAAATATCCCCCTTTCGGATCCCATAGAAACCTTTGGTCTTGTTTGCAGTACTCTGTCGCCGCGTGGCAGGGATTGTGCGAATAGATCCTGGTATAGATATGCATTCGGTGCATGTTTTGGTTCCATCTTAAACGGGTCCTCCACTACCAACCGCAAGTCCCTCGTAACTGTGCTCGTCCGGACACGGCGAGTTCTCATTGGCTAAAAACCGCCAAAATGGCCGCTTACAATACGCTACGATCGCTTATGATTGCTTGTGGAGGAGCCACTTTAGAGATCGCCAGCAATCTCTTCATAGTTAATTGCTATATCCGTCGTAAAGCGACGGGCAGTGCTTCATCGTAAGCGTAAGTCCAATGTCGCAACGAAAGTTGCTGGACTGACGTCAGTCCCCTAGCCGAGCTAGGCGACGATTTTGTTTTCTTCGCTACAGATGGTTCTACCTAGCTGCAAGTCACAACGCAAGTTGTTGGACAGGCGAGTCTCTTGCAAGATTCGGCCAAACAAGACACTCGCTTTGTTCCCTAGCAAACGCTAGGCGACTTTGCCATCGAGTTTGGGTGAGTATTTGCTCTTTGTCCTTGTGAGTTGGTAGCGTTCCACGGAGCGATTATTAGTTACGATCGTTACGATTCTGTTATTATTTTCGTTTCCCCGTCCGGCCTGAAAATTAGCTCCTCCCTTTATTCTCTTCGTTCCAGAGTTGCCATCGTTACGATTTACTTGTGGTGGTCGGGGGCATCATAAGTTTTCGCAAGAGCAAATAAGCACCAAAACCTCCGTCTCCCTATCTTTGTAATACGACCATGTGGAGTCGAATAGATTCCCTATACCCTGCTCGAGTGGAGGGCAGGAGCTACGTGGAACATTCGCAATTTGTTACCTTTATAAACAGCTGTATCGCAGTAAAGCCCCGGAGAACAAATTTTAGAGTAAACGCCGATTGGTTGTCAACCATTGTGACTTCACATGTGAAGTACTGCAGAGCGGGTCAGCACGCCTGCTGCACTAGAGGGAAGTAGACGGGCATCAACTCAAAGCTCAGCACGTACTTTTAGCTCAGATCAGTTTTACTCACCGCATGGGGACCAAAGACCATTGACTTATTTGTTCTTGGTGGTAGTGATCAACTGTTTAGGGAGAGTTCAAGTAAATGTCCGCGCTGTTTTTATTTTCGGTCCAGACAGGGTAGTATAGTAACTACCACGATGAAGAGCTGTCTCCTTCTCTTGTCATCATAACTCGTAATAACTTCTTTGGAACGCCAACCTTGGCGTCTAGTAATTAAGTAGATTACACTCGCTCTCCACGTCGAAGTGGGTTCCCAGCGAGTCAACTTTGATGCAGAAATTCGGACGAGCTTAATGCTGTTTGCTAAGATAGGCGCGGATTTTCGGTTGCGGTCACAAAATCCGGATACAGTTGGAACCCAAGCCGTAGAACTCAGGCTAGAGTTTTCTTTCCAGGGCCTGAGAATATTACATGATCGAATTGGTGGCGCTTCCGTCCACTTGGAGGTCGCACAAAGCTTCTACAGCAAGGTTCACCTTCCAGATTTTTCTTATGGATATCTGTTTTCGTCGAATGGATCCGGAAGAGGAAAAACTTCTGGAAGTCCCGGGCGTTGAACATTCCAGATTCCCTAATCTGGTGACAAAATACATATGCAAACGACGGGGATCAGAGGAAAGTGAGCCTGATAGGGATTTGAGACCTGCGATCTAGAGGCAAGACATGAGCGACAGGGACATCTGCGAAATCCTGAAAGTAGCGAAATTATCTGTGATTATTTTTATGGTATTCGGAAGAGTTGGCTCGACTGTGCTGTAGCCTCAGGTGTCTGATTATCTAGAAGATAGAGCCTGGCTTTTTGTAACAAGACCAAACGTTTCGATGGGGTCCCAGAAATTTAACGTTAATACAGACCGTTGATCCTGTCTTCGCCAGACTTCTTGAATATTTTTACTATTAAAATTTAGAAACAGATTAAGGATAAATTGCTAATCATCTGCAAGTTCAGACATGGGTTCAGAATGATTGTTTTCCCCTATAAGTCATATCTATTTTGACAAAACTGATCGAAACTTCCTGACTTACTTCTGCCAAATTTCCAGTCGCCCGAATTTCGGCGGACTGGTTGTCCGGAAAAAAACAAAGCTCAAAAACGAATTATGCGTATCTCCTTACCCCTATATCGAACATCTAATCAGCTTCAGATAAACCTTTAACTTATAAGAAACTTTCCAGTTTAGCCGGATTCTGGACGAACTATATGTCCGGGTAAAAAATGATTGTCATGTGCGCATTTGGCAGCTGTTCTTACCCATAAATTAGACATCTAATCAACTTCAAATAACAAGCTTTTCTTTTTTTCCGGATTCCGGGCGAACTTCTTGTCCGGTGTGAATTTTTTTTTTTCAATTCGTGTTCAGCATGTCTTCTCACCCCTTAATCGACTTATCTCATTAGCTGTTTACAAATATTTTGTTTGCCCCTTGATTTAAACCCTCTCCCCGACCCCTAAATGTATCTACGAATTCGACCTTTCTTGACCGAAAGAATCATCACACCAAGTTTCCTCATTCCTTTCGAGAGCTATCGTGCTGACAGACGGACGACTTTTGCGGTATCATAGGTACCCCTCCACTTATGTTTTGGGATCCCAAAAACCAGGTTTCATCTTCCAGACGTCTGCGGCTTCCGCACAGTCAAGTCAACCCTTCCGTATTTTCATGATAATGATGATAGCCGATATTAATATCTTTGAAGGACCTGTCTTGCCTATAATAATAACACAACCTACTTCCACAATCGTTCCATATATTTCTAAACCCGGACACCTCAATTTTGGACGGTACATTATAATCTAACCCCTTAAAGAGAACCACACTGGTTTTCTCACTTGGCCTGTTTGCTAGCTTCGATGTGTATCACGCTGTCGACCGTTGTCTGCTAGAAGTTTTCCATCAGAAAATCCGGTTATGTAAATTGTTTCCCTGTTTTCGCTATAAGTCAACGGATCTCGGAAATGCGCTTAAAGCCGCCAAAACCATGGGTTATTTATTGAACTGTACAGCCTAGTCTTGAAGTATTGAAATAAATATTCTTTGAGCCCAAGCTGACTTTGAAACATTTATTCAAACAATGTTTACACGGATACGTCAGCTCTGATTTTTCATCAGCGATATTTCGGCCCTTCTTGGCAAGGGTCCTCGTCAGGCTGTCAATCTTCTTGTTCAACTTCGGGGAAGGAAACAAACCTGGTTACAGGTTTGTTTCCTTCCCCGAAGTTGAACAAGAAGATTGACAGCCTGACGAGGACCCTTGCCAAGAAGGGCCGAAATATCGCTGATGAAAAATCAGAGCTGACGTATCCGTGTAAACATTGTTTGAATAAAAGTATTGAAATATTTGAAAATACTGTAAGTTGAATAGTCAATAGCGCGAGGGGTCCTATAACATTTCCTAGATGTCCCATTCAGATATCTTTTGCTTCCCAGTCACAACTGGCGATCGCTCTCTCTTTTTGCCTCATTATTCATTTGTATTTTTATTAAATCTTTCAAATGTTGCCTCTATGACACTTTCAGATTTCTGGAATATGGATTGTCAGACATTTTTGGCCTGGCTTCACGTTCCCGATCCGAAAGAAAAATCTGGAAGGTGAAACCTGGCTTTGAAAGGTAGCTTCGATTCGGTTGACATCATTTGCTATTTATCTTCAGAGCCAAAAGTAATAAGTAGGGGCGGATCAGCTAATGCGGTTTGCGTTGGGCAACTCTACCTTTAGGTCATAAGGTGAACATTTCTAGTAACCATGTGGCGAGGAAGAATATGGGAATAAGAACATCTTCCTTGTCTCTGAATTTGTGTAAAGCTTAACCAGCGGATCAACTGACGCGGAGATGGCTTTGTAACAGCTGGTATCCTGCAAGTGCCTCAGATATCTATCGCTAAAGAATAAAATTGAATTCAGATACCATGGAGCGAGCCGACGATTGTAGGTTTGATCGATATCATTTTTGTTACCAATTACTTTATAATGTAAACTGACATTTCCTAGGCAACGGAGTTTTCAAACAGACACTATTTCATTTGATCCAACTTCCTGAAATGCCAGCATGACTGATGATGGAATGAATTGTTAACGGCACTGCTGTCCGTATAAAGGGAAGCGCCCAGAAAATCGTACCCAGTCTTGTCCGAGCATTGATTCTCAACACAGCAACTAACATTCAGTAAGTTTGTTTTTCTGCCTTCTAGAGAGAGAATAAGCGGTGACGTTTTAGCTGGAAGACTTAGATAAAAGTCTTCAGCTTCAGACTTAGCCAAAAGACTTATATTAGCAGACTGAAGACTTAGCAGTAATCTGGTAGTTTCATCCAGATTATGAAACATCTGTAACGAAACAATTGCGTTGGTTGAAAATGTGTATGTTCAACGTCATTTTTTGTTTTCTAGCTGTTTTGTACTTGCCTATTAGGTTATTTTCACAAAATCATTGACAACAGAGCCAAACCAGCGCACGACCTTCTACACTGCTTCCTGGCCGACGATTGAAAATAAGTGCCTTTTTGTGTATGTTTATGTGTTCTATTTATTTTCTACATTTACTCCGCTTTCTGAAAATGGCGGGTCAAAAATAAATTACTTACTTACTTACTTACATGTGAGCCACTAGTAGAGCAAAATAACACTAGGGAATAGCCCCAAGACCTATGCTTTCCATGCATCGGAAACGGGCCTTAAACGTAGTGCCGCCCACTACGCTCGCAATTTCCCTGTACCGACCACGGAAACGAATTTAGAGGCCAAAAGCCTTGCGAATTCTTTCTTGTATATGATTGACAATAGATAGATAAATAGATTTATTAATTGCTAAGCAGCCCGAGGGCCATGGCAACAAAAAATCACACAACACAAAAGAGAAAACCTCCTCCTTAACCTTTATATTCTCTAATAACCGTTTTCAACATTTCTTTGTTATTTCCCTAGTCCAAAAATCTACTTCATGTTCCATCGCCAGGGGCGTCGCAAGTGCATTTTCGGTGGGGGGGGGGGGGGGTGCAGAGCAAAAATTTTACCGAATCTTTCAAAAATTTTACCGAATCTTTCAAAAATTTTACCGAATCCTAGAACTAAGAATTTGAGCTTTAAATTATGGAACAGAGAAGATTACGTAGGAAGAGTAACAATAAAGGGCACCATGAAAGACGATAAGCCAACTATTAGGCAGCGTTAGCGCTGTAGGCTAAAACTAACGGCTTCCCTTACAATTTTATCATTTACCGTTGATTAAACACCGAAACTCCAAGAAGTTCCCGAAAGCGGATGGAGCGACGTTCCGGCAGCAGCAGTAACTGTAATGTAGCCAATATACTACCCATAATCAGATAAAGTGAGCGCCGCAGGCGAAATTTTTTTTTGCTTTTAATTTTAATCTTAATTTCCATCCAAATTCTAGCTTTTAATGTTTCGAAATCTCAATCCTAAAACTGGCTTGAAACCCAAATGACGCGACGTTACACAAAATAGAGAATATTACGAAAAGTGCTGCAGGCGGAATTTTCGAAATATGTATGAATAGATATTGTTTTTGGAATCCAAAATAAAAGTAAGGACTATCGATGATATCATAGATCATCCCTTTTGTCTGCGACCAGTGCTTCACTCGACCTCTTCTGAGTTTCGAGGTTCGTGGTAACTTCCAGTTCCTGGCAATTATATCGAATAAATTACCGAATTCCACTTATTATACCGAATAAGTTAGGCCGATAGCATGTTCGGGATTCTGTATAACTAGCGTATCCCGGTTTATACCGAATTGTTTGGTATCGAAAGACTACCGAACAATATTCATATTCGGTATACTTTTGTCGAAACTGGAACAAAGTCGGTATTAGTGGTTAACTTCCTAATCCTGGAAATTATACTGAATAAATTACCGAATCCTAATCATGATACCGAATAATTTTGAACCAATAGCTTATTCGGGGTTCTGTGTAACTACGGAATCTCCATAAATATACCGAATAGTTCCGGCATCGAAAAATAACCAAATGATTTCAGTAAGTTCTCTCACCAAATTCGTGATAACTACCGAATACTGGCAAATATACCGAATCCCGATCATTATACCGAAGAGATTTATACAGATAGCCTATTTAGGATTCTATATAACTACCGAATCCCCGTAAATATATCGAACAGTTCTGCTATCGAAAAAATACCCCCCCCCCCCGCACCCCCCCCCCCCTTGCGACGCCCCTATCCATCGCTGTCCTCGGGAATCGCCCCAATCTCTTAATCGTAGTATAACATTCATTCCTAACAACTGTAATTAATCATTCTTCATCAAACTCACTCACACCGTACTGTTCTTTCCTCCATTCACTCAGCTCCATGCACTCGCAAACCACGTGAACCAGACTCATTCTCGCATCCGCACATCGGACAGAAGTAAGGACCGGATTTCTGCCTAAAATTGCCAATATAACGCCTTCTAGCACAAATTGGCAGGGTGTCCGCCAACGTTTCAATAATGATTCTTAATTCCTCCCGCTTAAGACCCGCTTTAAACATTATACTCTCACCCCGTGTCTGCCTTACCGCGGCATAAAGACTCAGGGATTCCGATTGGTCCTTTTGGACGTGCGAAACCTGTATTTCCTGGCTCTTAAGTATTTCCTGCACTGGTATTTCCTATTTCCTGCTTGCTAACTCGCTCCTCATTTCCTACTCCATTATTCCACATTTCACCAATCCCGCAATCTTCAAATATCTTTTTTTTACCAAATATGACCACTAATATTATCTACATATATACAGGTCAAGGTTCTTGCGCGATAACCAGCAGATTTTCTAAAAGAAATAAAGTGACGGCACGGGTCGGAAATTGACGACTTGCACAGTTAGAATTGTTTTGCGTTTGTGTATTAACTTTGGTATCTGAAAAAATCATCTCACTTTCATCATCACCAACAAATTAGCCTAGTGTTTTTGTCCAATTAGTTGGAAAGAAGCTTAGCACTTGTGATGCGAGTGGATGCAAGTATTTCTTTTGTGGTTACTTCCAAAAGAGCAAACTCGGCAATTGTCGTTTTTGCAAAGCAAAATTAGTTCAGATACTAACTGCAAAAACGACAAAATGTAAATCCAGTTACCGTGGTATCAGCAAAAATGCAAGTAATGTCTGAAATGAAATAAAACGAAACTGGCAAAGTAACCGTATGGCTTTTACAAGAAAAATCTTTCTTCTTCGACGTCATTTGCTTCAAGATTATAGGAGTTTTTCCGTGGCAATCTGGATTGACAATTCACTACCCGGATTCTCCGAAATGCTTTTTCTCCGATAATCTGATAATTAAAAATTGTTTCTCTGTCAATGTGGATTCGTTCTTGGGTGGTCGGATTGCCGTTTTGTAATTTGAGATACTCGATTTGCCGTTAACTGATCATGTGTTAACTAGGATTATAATCCGGGATTGACGCGGAAAAACACCTTATCACATTTGTTCCGGGTGTCGAGGGTTCGATCCCAATCAGGCCAAAAATATTTTGCATAATCACAGAAAGTGGATGACAAATTCTGATTGTGATGAGATGGAGAAAAGAAATTCTGTGAACATCAGAAATATATGCAACGGGAGTTGGGTAAAAGCATGAATGGGCATGTATTCACACAATGAATAAAAACTGAAACGTCAGCTATAATCAGAGCAAAAATAAAAGTAGTGAGTAGCGCAAAGACTTGAAAAAGAAGTGACACGCACTCGAATAGCAGCGACACTAGCGCCACACAACTGAAGCTCAATCAGTCGGGCACCAGCGCTGGCATCATAGGCTGAACAGTGCAAAAAAAAAAGATACAACCTCCCCTGTTTCCTCGATGTGTGCAGAACGCATCTTAGCTCTACTCGAAATTTCTAAACCCGCTAGTTTGTCTCACTTTAAATGCCGCAAGCGTAGCGGGCGGCGCTATGAGGATAGTCCGTTTGCGAAGCATGGAAAGCATAGGTCTTGGAACTACTTCCTAGTGTTATTTTGCTTTGGCTACGATGCTCAATCAGCGATATTTCGTCCCTTCTTGGCAGGGTCTTCGTCAGGCTGTCGAACGCCAGGACAACGCTGGGAACGTAATGGGCATGGTTACTGGCAGGATCCTAAGGACTACTAGAAGTACTCGTAGTGAATCACATTGAATCTTCCGCGACTCAAAGTGCTCGTTAGAAACTTCAATCATGGATTAAGAGAACATCTGGTCATGGGTAACGTCCATCCATAGAACGTTGTGATTACGTTGGAAATAGTGGTTAAATTATAACTCAAATCCTGGAAATTAGAATGAATGGTGTTTGACTGTGCAGAACGGATACGTCAGCTGAATTTTATTAGAGCTATATTTCGGACCTTCTTGGCAAGGATCCTCTTCAGGCCAAGCTGCTCAAGATGAATAGGACACAATAAGGGCCGACATATAGCCTAGCTCTAATAAGATTCAACTGACGTATCCGTTTTGCACTGTTAAAATGACCGCGGTCAGCTTGGGCTGAAGGATTATTTCTGAGAATTAGTGGAATGATTAGGGACATGGATGTAAATGAAGGTGAGACGAGTCCTTTAAAGTTTAACCGGATGGGGCTGATATCTGACAGTCTAGTTACACTTCACTTGTTCACTTAAATAGGCCTGGCAACCCGATAAAAATGCGTTACTTCGTGTGGCCGCTATCCACGGATAATCGATTTCATCGAATGAACTTATTCTTTCAAATTTGTGTTACCTTTATGTCGTTGTCCCTCTATGTTTGAAATATTCAGCAGCTGCAAACACATATAACAAAAAACTTATCTTAGCATCACTTTCCTACTCCGTTCAGAGGACTTGCTTCCTCCAATTTTTCGAGCTTAGCATACATCACACATGGAAATGCAGGCTTTGGTTGAAATTCAAATTCTCCGTGTCTGGATGAATTTTGAGCTGTCGTGCAGCAGAGCCCATTTTGAACGTTATTACTAGAGTCCCGGGTCCAAAGTACAAAATCCCTTAGATGAGTGAAAATAATTCAGTGTTTTCAAATATCTGATGTTAAAAAAAACTGCCTTTTCAGTTAAACTTTAAGAAGCATATTAAAAAATGATTGGATTTCCTGCACCTGACAACTTTGGGCTGAAGATTAGTGCCAGTAGGCTACTGCCAGTGAAAATTCACCAATTTGTTTTCGTTTTTAGAAGATGTTCTCATTCAACCGTGTTAGCGAGCAAACCGAGAACGCAGCCGAACAACCAACCGATATGCAACACAACGAAAGTGAGACCGTCGATAATATGGTAGGATATATTCTCATATTTCATAGTTTGTTCCTTACCAACACCGAGGCCACCTTAGCGTCCTTTTTGCAATTTCTCAGCTAACAGAAGAAATAGGACCTCCTACCAATGACTTTGAAAGTCCAGTCAAAAGGTTTACATTTTGTGGGGGCTGCGAACTGATAATTCATCTGTTATGTATTAACTAATATACGAACTGATATATTCATCCTACGCAAATATTGTTCTATCCAGTTAATCGGCAATTTGAATTGTTCGGTATACGTTACTCAAACATCAAGATGTCACTTGTTTCAGGAGAAACCCCAGGATCATAAGGAGCCTCATTCGGAAGACCTAAACGAGATAGCTACCGACCAAGAAGAAGAAAAGAAGTCAACGAGAAAAGAGGGACACCAAGTCCACGAAGAACGGAATACCGAGAACAAGCGCTCCTCGAAACATTGACTTGTCCAACCCTCTACAGCATGGCATTAGGGTTTTCGCCCTCCCCATGTGGCATCTTGTGCTCTTAAGCATCTTTTATTTTTCATCACTTCTTTTTTCCAATCGTTCGTCACGCAAGGCACCCTGTGATAGCGGGAAACTGTTGGATTTCTTGTGTGATATCCGGCTTTTAGAATAAACGAAAGAAGGTAATTAACCCTTTGTCTTCTGTTTGTTCAAATTTGGAAAGGGGACCGTATTCAAAGTTGCTGCGGCGTTTTGTCGGGAACCCCTTAAAGGTCCTGTCTTACCTATAATAGCAACCTACTTCCATAATCACTCCATATATTTCTAAACCAGGAGACCCCAATTTCGTACGGTACATTCTAATCCCTCTAACAAAACCACGCTGATTTTCTCACTTGCCGTATTTTGCTACCTTTGACGTGTATCACGCTGTCGACGGTTGTCGGCGAGAAGTTTTTCTATCAGAAAAAATGGTTACGTAAATTGTCTCCCTGTTTTCGCTACAAGTCTCAACGGGTGTCGGAAAAGGCTTAAAACAGACAAAACCGTGGGTTATTTTTGAAAGCACATGATGGTTTTAAAGTATTCAAATATTTTAAAATACCGTAAGTTGAAGAGTGAATAGTGCGAGGGGTCCTTTAAGGTAGCTTGTTGCGGTTGGAAGTTAACCGCACCGGTCCTTATTTCTGCGACTTTTGGAAAAGGGCTTATTCCCATACCTGAAAGTCGACTGTAAACCAAGTCAAATCGCAAGATGGCCTGTCCTCTGCGGTGATGGATACTCGATTGTCGAATGGGTAACCGGAGTTTTGCAAATGGCAGTTTGCTGTTCTAGTATATCTGACGGCCGACTATATCAGAACACCTTCACGGTGCCAATCTCCTACAACTAGTCACTAAAAGACAAAAAACTCCTCTTATGTGTGATTTCCTTTTTGGGATCCCAAAACGTAAGTGGAGGGATACCTATGACATCACAAAAGTTGTCCGTCTGTCCGCACGATAACTCTCGAAGGGATTGAGATATTTTGATGAAACTTGGTGGGAGGATTCTTTGGGTCAAAGTACAGGTCAAGTTCGAAGATAGGCTCTGTAGCCATATATTTGAGGGTGGGGGAGGGGTTTCAGGTTAAGGGACAAACAAAATATTTTTTGAAAGCTATTGAGATAGTCGATTATGGGGTAAGAAGACATGCTCAGCGCGATGGTGAAAACCATTTTCTTGTCGAACTTGTAGTTCGTCCGAAATCCGGGAAAAAACAGAAAGTTGGTTAAAAGAAAAAGTTTCATTTGAAGTTGATTATATGTTTGATTTAAGGGTAAGAAGACATGCTGAGCATGAGGTGAAAATCATTTTCTCGCCGGACAATTAGTTTGTTCGGAATCCGGCAATCACCGGAAAGTTTGTTAAAAGTAAAAGTTTTATTTGAAGTTGATTAAATGTTTGATTTAGGGGTAAGAAGAGACGCTGAGTCTGTGTATGACAATCCTTTTAACCCGGACATATAATTAGTCCGGAATCCGGTTGTACCTGCATTTTTTTTAAGTCAAAGTTTTATCGGAAAGTTTGTTAAAAGTAAAAGTTTCATTTGAAGTTGATTAAATGTTTGATTTAGGAGTAAGATGGATACTTGTCGGCATGCCGCATGTCGGATCTGGACACATACATGGGGAGGGGGGGGGGGGGGGGAAGGGGCCCGAAACTTTCGGCAAGTGCTCTGATTTGAGTGAATGATGACTTGTATGAGACGTTCCCATTTACGTTTAAATCTTAGCTTCTTTACTTTCCCACTGATGATTTTCGAAATTAAGCCTCTTTTATTGCATTCAACGGAATGCTGGATTTTCCGAATTTAGAAATTGTCAGCGACTTGGCTTGGCAATCCTAATTTCTGCTAAAATTCTCAGAACACCTGCGAGAGGGTGGGGTGGGGCGGGCTCGAAGAGCCATCCGACCTTGACAGCGCGAACCTTAGCTGAAACTATGCCAACACATGCCATAAAAAAGCATACACATGCCAATTAGCCTTGCATGTGCCATATGAGCTTTCAGCTGTTGTTTGTATAGCTATGAAACAGTAACTCGTCAGCAACCCTCATCCCCCCCCCCCCTCCCTTCCCCTTAACATGCAAGGTTGTCGCTCGAATGGTTTTCAGGGAGAAAATCTTTCCGTGAGTAGGGACATGGTTCTATGGGGGTAATAAGAAGGCTGAATATATTAAAGATTGTCGGGTCTGTGAAGTGATCTACTGGTCCTACCCCATTCTAAGGGGTAGTCCAAATATGGTAGTTGAACGACCCTTGCGCGCAACGAATCGCTCGTTCCCATACAAAAATACAAAATAAGGAGGAGCGGGATCCTCTGCTGAATAAGGTTTCCCAATCTCGTACTGCCAAGCACGCGTAATACGTGCGCACATAGTCCGATGAGATCCCGCATGCGAAAATACGTGTGCAGGATTTGCATCAGGAAATTGGAATTGACTGCGAATATCGGACTGTCCGTGCAGATTCCTTTGACAGAACGCATCCCTTCCTGAGGTAACTTGTGTCTATTTCTGTACAGGTGTGTTCTACACTGTAAAAAAAATCTTGCAGTATTACTACTGGGATTAATATTGTCTACTAAGATAAGATTATTTCTACTAATTCGGATTAATCTTACCCAGGCCCGTATCCAGGAATTTATTTCGGGGGGGGGGGGGGGGGGGGGGGGGTTGCCTGCTGGTCGGACAAAAAAGCACAAAAAACACATAGATCAGAGGGAAAAGCCTATAAAAATCGTTATTTTTGTATGTTTCGGGGGGGGGGGGGAGGAGGTCAACCCCCTACCCTCCCCCTGGATACGGCCTTGATCTTACCCCAGGACAGATAAGACTAATTCCAGTATCTAATACTGCAGTTAACTTTAATCCGTTCTCGGAGAAAATTTTTACAGTGTAACCTTCCTCACTAGTTTTTGAAAGCTATCATCATCGTTACAAGCTGCATGAAGAAGTTCAGTTCTGGAGTAAGCATTTCTTCTGACCCCTAAGTTGACTGTCACATTACCTTGTAACAATATTATTTTTCAGCATACACCCTAAATATAGGGGTACTTTGGCCATCTACGAGCTTGATCTGTACTTTGGACCTAATGGGTCCTCAGTCCTCACATCAGGTTTAAACAAAATATCTTAACCCCTTCGATAGTTATGAACTATGGTATCGTGTCACTCATATTTGCGGATCCCAAGAAACATATCGTTAATTACTGTGCTCCGCACCGGTGGAACATCGGTACTCCAAAAATTCTTGTTTCAGCGGCAGAAACCTAGCGCCTGCTTCTGACGGTAAAATCTTGTCCGGCTAGTCTAAAACAAGTGACGTTTTTGTCGCCACCAGTATTTTTCGCCACTGGGTATTTACCACAACTCAGGGCTACGACCCGTATCGAAATGGTGCGCCAAACACTGAGTTGTTATCTACAAACTTTATTGGGGTTAGTGACATGGAATTTTTTGCCACTCTCCTCACTCACTAAATAAACCAATTAGTCGAGCCATTCAACAAGTAAAGTTGAAGGTCACTGACGTTTTTCGTGCATTCCAGTGCCCCTCGTGTGGTTTGGTCACCTCTCCCCCGCAGCTCGCAAAATCGATCCTGCCCTAGAGAGAATCTTGGGGCAAACATGGTACTTGCTAAGAGAAACAAAAATCCATCAGCTAAGCTGTATTTCTCTGGAGCTCGAGGTTTTATTAATATCAATATAAAAACAACAACAGAATGATATATTATCAAAATAGCAGTTTATATGTGTTTGCTTGTCGTAGGCTAATCCTTTAATTAGTAGCGAGGAGTGCCACACGATCCTCTAGGGGATTTAAGAATAATTCTATGCACTGTTTTTATCCTTCTTTATCTTTTGCTTTACCTGCAGTGGGCAAAAGTGCCCAGTGGCAGAAAATCGCGGGCGCACCAAGACAATAAGGCGTATTTTCGCCGTTCCCCGAGGACTCCTCGGGGAATCGAAGGGAACGGCTAGAATAGAGGGAGTCACTCCACGCGGACTCCGCGTACAGAAACAGCGAGAACATGGGAAATGCTTCCAAAATGGATTTTGTTAGAAACAAAAATATGCTGTTGACGAAATTGGTCTGGATCCTCTTTATTTTTAGTTTTGTTTATTCTGATTGTTTTTAATTAATTTTACATTGCACCAACACTAGCAAGAATTGATTCCCCTCCGAATTTAAAAGGGAGTCTTTTTTGATGATGGTGATGACAATAGGAGCATTTCCTGTCCGTGGGGACTCGCGAGAATACGGGGAGTGAGTACCCGGGACAAACAAAAACGCGGGGACTACTCAAGCGGAGTCCTCGGGGAACGGCGAGAATACGCCTATATCCGTTTGGTTGCCTGCCGACTAATATAAGGGCGATTCTGGCGGTCTGGAAAGATCTGCGAGCTTATGCGCCGGCTGTTTCTGCGACTTCGACTAAAACTAGCTTCGCTTTCCAGACTGTTCTCGCGTTCCGTTTAGTTTCCGCCAGCACTTGGGAAGCGAATCCACTTCGCGAGTGGAAAGTGATTTCGGCAAGTCAGCGAGAAGTTGTAAAGGTGCAACCGAGGCGCAACGACTTTCTGTTTGTTCTTGCGCTCCGCGGATTCTCTCCGCGGAAGCAGAAAGCGAATCCAAAAGATCGCAAAAATCGCCCTATATTCCGACCCGAGACCAACTCGTCCGAGGTGTTTGAGTATATGGGGAGAAGGAAGCCCGTGAGATCGTTGTTGGTGAGATGCATCTCAAGAATTGACTGGACCTCGCTCGGGCTGCTTCCGGATCAGAATAGAGCTCCTGTCAATGGAACTTCGACTATATGTTTCTACATACGCAACGGAAGTAACATGAAGCGTTTTTCGTCTGCGACATCCTAGATGGCTCTCTAGACGTTGGCCGTTCGCCTTTACTTTCAAAGAAGATGGCGGCTAAGCGCTGGCGCAGTTCGGTTGGAAATAGCGCGAACACGCGATCAAGATTTTCTGAACTTTCATCATCAAGTTGAAAAAATGTAAAAGATTCCAAATGGAAGTGATGATGGTGCGGAAAATCCTGGCAGGAATAGCGGAAGCTGACTGGTCGTCTGTTCTAGAAGTGCAAGTTGATGTTATAAATTCCTTGTATAAGGCTACATCTACTACACTGTAACAACAAAATCTTGCAGTATTTGTTACTGCGATTAATCTTGTCTTTATTGAGGTAAGATTGTCCTTAATTCGGATTAATGTTATCCCAATAGAGATAAGATTAATCCCCAATAGCATGTTATCCCAATACTGCATCCTTATTCGGATAAACTTTTTACAGTGTGAACTGAATCCGTAATTTGTTTTTAGAAAAGCCACTGGAATGTTAGAGATGCTAAAGAAAGCTGATGGGAGAATTCCAAACAAGCATTTGTTATTAAAATAAAGCTTAATAACATTTTACGGTAACATCGGGAAAGTTAAAACAAACAAACTTAAAATTAACTCTACACAATTTCGATTTTCCCGAATCTTCTTTTCCCCTTGCTGTTAGGTTGAGGTACATTTTGGTTCAGATTACTGGATTCGGTAAATGACGAAGACATGCAACTAGGAGCATCACCTGGGACACTGAAAAACGATGACGGACTGAAGTCTCCGATGGAAGACTCCGAAGTATTAGCCAAATCCAGGTCACGACGAAACACTATGTTAGGATAAAATATCTCATCCTCTTGTGCGGATACCTGGAACGAAACCAATATGAGGATTTCCCATGGCCTTTTCCCAAGAATGTGTAATTCTACTACATCGGTCTTTTTCTTCTCACAATGCATCCGTAAGCCGGCTTTGAAAAATCCGACGCGAAGGACCTCTATCACTGCTACGAAAAACTTCTTATTGTCACGTTTCTGCAGCGTTTGATACGCTAGCCCCACGCACAGTTCACGAATTCCCAGGTGTCGCGCAGTGTTGACGGAGCCGGATTTCGGATTTTTGACAAGTGACAAGACGGAACCGGATTTCGGATTAGTGACAAGTTCTTACTATTATCCGTTCTTGCTTTAACTGACATTCTAGCTAACAAAAATTTCCACTTCTTGCGACAATACTGCTCGGCAAGGTCTCACCGCCTAGGATGACCCGTAATAAGTAGAGTGCATGAGACCCTGAATACAAGAACATGGCCGTGTCAAAGTATACGGTTACTTGTCAGTCCAAAATAACTGGCGTCAGATTTGTTTGAACTTTACTCAGAGCACGGCAAACTCGTAGTATATTTAACAGTTTGTGCAAGCCCATGTATAAATATCAGAATGCTTAAAGGTTACTTCGAGAGTTATCGTGCTTACAGAAGGACAATATTATAGGTATCCCGTCACTTGGGTTCTGGGATTCCAAAAGTTCAGACCTAGTAGATGTCAGACGATATTAGACGTGGCAAATATCAGACAGAACATCTTCCATTTTTAGTATTCTTCTGTTTATATATATTTCTGGGGATGGTTTGCCGTTGTAGTTTGGAAATATTCAGAGATAGAATTCTAAGCACGCGAAGATACTGCAAATTCTAAAGGGAAAATTGACAATACGAAAATCGTACTGTTCATTTTGTTAGGCCATCAAGCCTATTTAAGTGAAGAAGTGATGAACTGATGGCTAACTTGATTGCCATATCTCAGCATTTTTAGTGAAATTTTAAGTTCGATTCCACATTTCAGTCGATAGTTCTTTAGATCAAGCTGACTAGTCTGAATACTTCAAAAAAAATTTGGGAAATCGCATTCAAGTCAGGTACAGTCCGACTAGTCCATTAGGGAAGCCGATTCATATCGAAACTCGTTTGGTGGTTTCACGGAACCAACATGCGATTCACTAATGAACATCGCGCATCCGCAAGATCATCAAAGATCTGATAAAGTCTATTAAGGAGAACCACTCTCTAGCCAATTGAATCCGCGCAAGGATGGTAAACCTACTGCGGGAACAGGAAGTGGTTGCTGGATGGTCCCAGTAACACTCTTGATGACTGAGCTGTTTATTTGTCAATTCCATTTGCTGTAGTTTCGAGCCTGAAACTACGGAGCTCAAACTACAAACTACCTCGCAGACGTAGTTTGGTGTAGTCTGACTTTTCGGAAACAAGAACTCCATAAAACGCAAGTAAGACAAAGCAAGAGCCAAACTACAAACTTTGACGAAACAGTAGTGAATCCAAAAAAACGCAGCTTATGTGCCGATGAACAATCGCCGTGTACCTAGCGGGAGTCGGAAGCGTCACCACAGCTGTCCCAACGAACGCCGTTTCTCGTTCTTCCCGAGGTTCAGTGGCGTATTTTGGACGTAGTTACATAGAGTACTTGCACTGCTATATACTAAACGATGCTAATTAGCAAATTGGCTGGACAAGCAGAGAAAGATTTGCGTTTTGATTTCCGAAAAAGGTTCTTAAAGCATAATGTTTCAGATACTGACAGGCGGCAAAGAAACATAGCAAAATACCAAAACTAAACTTCTTATAAAATGTGCAAAAATACCAAGAGCCTCCGGTAATACGCAAGGATAAGCAAGGACTCTATTTCATTCGCAAGCCAAACAAAAATATAGAAAAGGAGGTGCTATTCTGTTCACAGAGAAAGCATAATAATCAGAAGCATCAAAAGAAATATCAGACCATTAAAAAACATTGTGTAAATTACTAAATGCCTTACATTTGATGTCATATGTCGAATACGCGACTAGGGCCGCCCGAACGCTAAAACAATGACCGAATTATCCATAAGTACGCAATAGATACAAAGTAAGCACGACAGTAGTCGGGGATCCGCCTCGTTGCCACAAAAACTTCGGAACTAAAGGGTGTAGTTAATTGTTCGACAGTCGGACATTTCCAATTGTTTGCAGCTGCTCACCACGTGCGGCATCAGCACGGGGCTTCCCCTATTGTCGAAGTTGATTGGTGCTAGAGTGACGTACAGGAGAGATGTGGGTGATAGTGCGAACACACGATCAAGAATTCCCGGCCGGATTTTCATCACTCATCATAAAGTTGAAGAAATTGAGCTTTTCCATATCCATATGTAAGTGATGATGATGATGAAAATCCGGGCAGGAATTCCAGCCCGGGAACGCCCGACCCTAATCGTGTGTCCAAGGCATAAGGTAAGCATTGGACCTACACCTCGGGAAGCTGTCAAGCATATCCGGGTATTTTCAATTTACTTTTTGTCCAAGAAGTAAAAACTTCACACGACTTTCTGCTTCTCTGTTTGGATGCTCAATATTGTCCTTGCACCACGCAAAATTCTATTGTAATATCGCAATCAGTTGAGGGCGGTAGGAAGGAAGGACGGACGGCCGGCAAATGTATGTCGTGGATATCAGGGCCGTCAAGCCGGAAACCTAGAGTGCGTGCAGCCTAGATTCCTAAAACCGAAGGCGTCGCTTCATTTTGACAGGGAATGACGGAAATTAGGAAACGAAAGATTTAGCCGTGTATTAAAAAACAAACCATGCTTTACTCAGTTTTAGAAACGGTAGCAATAAGGTCCTGGTTGAAAACAGCAAACTTTGTTACAGGACAGTATTTTTCAGGATCACGAAAAGCAGAGAATGAATTTACAGACCCCAAGACTTCTTGCACATGGAACCGAAAGGGTATCAGCACGCTAGAGTTTGGCCCAGTTTACTACAAGTCCGAACTTTCTGATGGTTTATGCTAACATCGGTTAGGCTGTTCAAACACTGGAGCACTCTGACCCTAGAAAATATTCAAGGTCATCTGACTCACATAATAACCATCTAGAATTCTTTCCTGATGGTTCAGGGAGCCCCTTTGCAGACCTTAACCAGGTGTTAATATAGACTATACAGAATCCTGGTTGTACCATAACAAACGCTTGTTCGGCTGATGAGAGTTAAGGCGCGGGCGACTTGTCGATGTGAAATATCAGCGCCGATGAGTCTACCGGATCTTCGGCATACCTTACAGCAGAGACGGGTGAATCCGACCATGAAAGGATTCGAATCCAAATCCACGGCGAGGCACGAATCCGGATCAACCATTTCATGCTGAGGATTCGAATCTGACCTTCACAAAAATCAAATCATATACATAGGTTATAGTTTAAAAATCAGACGTGACAAAAAGCACTGACATCTAAAGTAATTGGATAATGTTATAGATTACCGAGGATGGTTGGTGGTGGAGATCGAATGTCGGATTGCCTAAGCCCGCTGTGTAGAAATCAGGAAACGGAAACTCAAATTATGTAGAATAGAAACTTGAGCGGATTCGTAAGGTTGAGGGTTTGGAATCCGAATCCAGCCTGACAAGCAGAGGATTCGAATCCAGCCAAAAGGACAAATCCTGAATTCGAATCCGGATTTGGAATCGCACATCTCTGCCTTACAAAGACCAGACCTAAGCGGTAAACTGCGTACACTATTGTATTTAACAAAATAACCTCAGCCTCTTTGGTTTCTCTCTTTGCTTCGGCTTTTGGTTGAATTCTAGCAAGGGAAAAAACGACTAACTAGCTATTTGCGAAGACGAAATTACCTGGTCCAGCACTTCATCTTCACTAGTATAACTTGCACCACTCATGTCTGTCAATGGTATATCTTCCCCCATTGAACTTCCTGGTCGAGACTGGCTACGCGGGAGGAAGGACGAACCAGCGACAGCACGCAGGAGAGGAGGGTGAGCAGAATGTGAGCGAGCTCCCGAACGACTTGCTGAAGTGGAGGGTCGACGCTGATGATCTAAAAAAAATTAAAATCTAAGAGCATGGTCACACAGGTCACACTTGCCTCATTTCCTGAAGTTTTGGGTTGCAAAAGTAGAGAAAAGAAAAAGAAACTACTAGTTATGAATGCTGTCGTTTTAAATTCAGGAGATCAGTTAGAGCAAAACAGCGTGTATAATTATTTTACAGTAACCCTAATTGACCCCTAATTGCAGTCTGCTTCTTATCCCCAAGCTGCCATAAAGCCCATCAAATCTCACGTCCCCTAGGGAATTTCAGTTGTTTGTCAAATAAGCCGCGTTTTGAGCCTAGTGTGACCAGGCTATAAGACAGACGGTAAAGCAAGCGCGCATCCGATTAAAAAAAAGCGCTATGCACCTTCTAATTTTGGGGATCCCAAAACGTAAGTGACACGACACCTATGATTTCGTAAAAGTTGTCCGTCGTTAGCCCGATAACTCTCGACCGAGTCGAGATATTTTGTTCACACTTAGCATGAGGACTCTTTGGGTCAAAGTATAGGTCAAGTCCGAAGATGGGCTCAATATGACTATCTATATGGGCGGAGGAGTTTCAAATTAAAGGGCAAAAAAAAATACTTTTTAAAAGCCAATGAGATGGTAAGGAGGCATGCTGAATCCGTATCTGAAAATTATATTTTCGCCGGACTAGTAGTTCACCCGGAATCCGACCAAAACCGGAAAATTTGTTAAAAGTAAAAGTTTTATTTGAAGATGATTAGATGTTCGATTTAGGGGTAAAAAGACATGCCGAATCCGAATATGACAATCATTTTCTACCCGGACATATTGTCCCGGAATTTTGTCTGAAACCGGAATATGTGTTGAAAGTAAAAGTTTTATCTGAAGTTGACTCGAGGTTTGATTTACTGGTAAGGAGGCACCCTGAATCCGTATTTGAAAATTACTTTCTCGCCGGACTAATAGTTCTCCCGGAATCCGGCCAAAACCTGAAAATTTGAAAACAAGTTAAAGTTTTATCTGGAATTTATTAGACGTTCGATAAGGAGATATGCTGAATTTGTTTTGGAGCTTCACTTTATTCTTCCGGACAAGTAGTTCGCCCGGCATCCGGCCAAACCCGGAAATTTGGCAGAACTAAGGCAGGAAGTTTTGTCCAATTTCGTCAAATAATAATAAGTGTATTTAAAAACCCAGGGGCCATTTGCATAACGAAACAATAATACACATTACAAGAGAAAACAACATCAATACTTTCCTACGGCCATGAAGCCTCACTACTAAGCTTACTCGCTCTTAGCTTCAGCGCTCCGTCGATAAATTCACACACCTCTGTTATAACAAATATGACGTATGACGTATAGCGGTATATTCTGAATCCATATATGGACTTGGTTTTCTCAGATGATTAGCCATTGGTCTTAATTTGTTTCCAAATTTAATAGTAAAAACACTCAAGGAGTTTGGCAAAGGCCGGGTATTTACAAGATCCAATTGTGTTGATTTTTGGTTTCCCATCGATACCTTTGGTCTTGTTGAATACTGCAAAGGATGGCATTACATCCCGATTGCTAAGCTACGGGAAGCAATGAAGGATATTCGATTATAAGGAGACTCGAGAAACTCGCCAATGCTACTGAGGTACACCTCACGTAAAATTCCAGAAAACAGACCTTTATAATTCGGGTCTTTGGTACCTAATCAATAGTGAAAGGTAAAAATTATGGTTGCTAGCCTCCACGTTCAGTAGTATGCAACACTTGTTTAGCTAGGATACTGGAAAAGTTTTGATTTTGAGTTAGATAAATTGGGGTCCCAAAACAAGCCCACTTTCCAGCCCCAAGCCCGCCACTAAAAATGGCCGCCCCAGCCAACAGAAACAAGCCCATCTGGCAACATTGGTACAAATGATGGATATCGCTTTAAGTAATAAGTAAGTAATTTATTTATAACCCGCCGTTTTCAGAAAGCGGAGTAAAGGAAGAAAGTAAATAAAACACATAAACATACACAAAAAGACACTTAATTTCAATCGTCGGCAAGGAAGCAGTGTAGAAGGTCGTGCGCTGGTTGGGTTCTGTTGTCAATGATTTTTGATAGCGAAGAAGAAACATCCAAAAGGGTAACACTTGCATCTTGAATTTTGAACTTGTCCGTCAAAGTATGGTTATGGCATAATTTCGACAAGTGGAGCAGGTGCTTTGCATATTTAAAATAACATGATCTCATCTTTTTTATCTCCTTCTTTCGCAGAACATGAGTGACACCAGAACGAAATAGTATAGAAGGAGCGCAGAAGGTGCTGTACAACTTTCCCAAAGCTTTACGATTATAGCGCCCCCGGTTGGGGACGATGCGCCCATAAGCGGTACGGATTGATCTAGAAACTTCTTGAACAACCGAAGAGCAAAATTTTGACAACGAGGATTTGAATGTTATGCCAAGCCATCGTAGAGATTCTGTTGATCTGACGACGAACGATCCAAGAGAGATAGAAGCTTTAGCATTCAAACGATTTGACGAAGGGTTGAAATGCAGGTACTCACATTTTGAGAGGTTAACTTCAAGACCGATTTTGAGAAGTTCCGACGACAGCTTACAGACATTTTTGGTGAGTGTGGATCGGGTACGGCTTACTAAGAGCAAGTCGTCCGCGTAAGCTATGTAGCTGAAGGCGTGGTCTTTATAAAAGTAAGCAGGATGCAAAGAATCAAGACAAGAAGATATGGCCGATTTGAAGATGTAGGGAGACAAGACTCCCCCTTGACGAACACCAGTTCGGACTGGAATTATCTCTGACAAGCTACCTTGCCATTTGAACCTTACAACCTTTGGCGAAGCACGTTCTAAAAAACTTCGTCTTTTCCTTGATCTTAGCAGAACAGCAACAAATCGCTTATCCTACCATGGCTATTTCGACTGAGAATATCCGCTCACTAATCTTACAGATGACAGCCTACTCATTGAACAACCGATTCTATTTGTTTTACGAAGGAGCAATAGTAAGTTGTATAGAGCGGCCTTCAACTGAGCGACCTTCATCCCCACGTTTAGGATCCCGTTTGACCACAACATGGTAGGGCATACAATACCTTGTTAAGACAGAATAAACTTTTTCAAAGATGTTGGCCACTTCTTTTTTTTCCTCAATATGACAAAAAGTATACATGCATCTAGCAGAAACCATACAGAATAATAAAGAGATCATGAATAGGTATTAGCCCTAGGTTCAATGGAGCTTTCTTACTCCTATAGCCCACTGCTCTCAATTTATGATCTGGCGGAAGAAATGGGAAAAGGATCAATAACCTAACAAAAAGCAAAAACATGTGCGGCTCGAATTCCATTTCAATCTAAACGAGAAAATCCGATACATACCCAATCTGCGAGTCAAATTTGGTGAGAGGATTTTTTTTTCTGTGAAAAAGAAGTGTGGGGATGGAAGCAAAACCCCCCACGCCATCGGAACTTTAATAACAATTAACAACTTTTGTAGCATAAATATGTTGCGGATCCCTGACGAGGATTTGACGAAAGCACTTTGTGAGGGGTGATATCAAACTTGTGACAGTTTAAAAAATATGCTGAAAATAAACACAAATTTAGAAACCTTCGTTTCTCAGGGCGGTGGCGAAACCAGGCACTTTCGATGAAACAAACATCGGTCCGTATGACATGCCTTGCCTCTGAACTGCCCGATGGCCATGGCTTCCGGTAGCCATTGGATGACCAGCCTTGCCTCTTTCTGGAAAATAAAACCCTCGTTTAGAAAGTAACGCAAGACTGTTCACGACGTCTTGAGGTCGAGCAGGAGAAGACGTCGCCGAAGAAGGCCAAGAAACACGAACCCGATTCGTCGCGCTTACCAGAGGGAACTGCAAATAGTGATCCATATCTACAGCTTGATATCCCACCAGGGCAGGGGCGTCACGTATGTGTGTGTATGGGGGGGGGGGTGTCCCCCCTCCCCCAATGTTGTCAGCCAGTCGGTAAAAAGTAACCGAGTCGGCGGGAAGCGACGCGATTTTTTGTAAAAACAGTCAATTTTTTCCTTGAAAACAGTCGATTTTTCTTAAAAACAGTCGAGTTTCCTGCAAAAAACAGTCGGCAAAAATGATCAGCCAGTCGGTAAATACCTTGCCCCCCCCAAAAAAAAACAAACAAAAACATTTTGGCTAGTAACGCCTCTGCACCAGGGTGACTAGCGCCTACTTTTGGACGCCCTGGTTGCCTATGGTGGCACACGGAGCTACAACCAGACAATAGTTGCGTTTTTGCTGATACCATGGTATCTGTTACCACGGTCTAAAGTCGTTTTTGCAGTTATCGTGGTATCTGATACCACGGTCAAAAGGCGTTTTTGTAGTTATCGTGGTATCTGGCCAGTTATCTTGGTATCAGATATTCAGATACTACGGCCCGACCGTGGTAACTGGTCGTGGTATCTGAAAAGTCATCTCACTTTCATCAAATTTTGTCAGATTGGTGAGAAAGAAGTTTAGCACTTAGTGATGTAAATGGATATCTGTTTTTCTTTTGGGATGACTTCGAAAAGTGCAATTTCGGCAATAGTCGTTTTTGCAGAGCATCGTGTATCAGATACCACGATAACTGCAAAAACGACTTTTGCAGTCCAATTACCGTGGTAACATATACCATGGTATCTGATACCACGGTCTAAAGTCGTTTTTGCAGTTATCGTGGTACCTGGCCAGTTATCGTGGTATCAGATATTCAGATACTTCGGTCCGACCGTGGTATCTGAAAAGTCATCTCACTTACATCAAATTTTGTCAGATTGGTAAGAAAGAAGTTTAGCACTCAGTGATGTAACTGGATATCTGTACCACGACAACTGCAATAACGACTAATTGCAGATCCAGTCAGGGGCGGATCCAGCCTTCCGTTCTAGGGGGGGCGATTCTACCGAAAAGAGTGGGGGTAGTGTCCTTTTTGTCGGCCACAAGGATGATTTTTTTCGCGCTTTAAGTGTCCCTGTCGTTCTCTGATTTAACGAAAATGTGGTTTTCATATATTACAATAATGGTAAAAACTGTACTTGATCAACTGACAACTGTTTACAAGAAAAATTCAAGCTCCTGGCTCCACTTGTAAAAAGATTTTGGAGTCTAGTTACAGTAGTTAGAACATGCGTTAATGCAGACTTCCGTAAGTGCAGTAAAACAAAAAAAAAAATTACAGCCCGTCTAGGGGGGGCGATCGCCCCCTCGCCCCCCCTCTGGATCCGCCCCTGGATCCAGTTGCCGTGGTAAATGATACCATGGTATCAGCAAAAACGCAACTAATGTAGTGGTTGCGGAGACGTTCAGAGAATACTCTTGAAGACTAACTCTTCATGACGATAAAAAATCGCCGTGTGCCCAGCAAACAGCCAGAAACGTCATCAGAACAAACGTTATTGATTGTTTACATAGGATCTGAGTCAATTTGGGGATTCATTCGGGTGGTAAGGTCTGCAGGAGGGATCCATCCTCTGTACGATTACAAAACCGACAACAATTGCAACCTACTTAGCGCAACACTGTTTTATAATTTTGCTAATAGACTTCGGTTGATATTATTTCTGACATTCTGACTAACTGAGCGTGTTCCACCCTACTTAGCGAGTTACTACGCTGGAACATATTTTTCTATTTTCGTCAAAATATCACTCCACGGATTAATCCAGCCAATCACGTTACAGAGATCCGTAAAAAAAAATCGACTGTTTACCGACTGGCCGACAACATTCGGGGGGGGGGGGGGTCGTGACGCCCCTGAGTCCCCGCTTACTACGCTCTTGAGCATGGTAAGCAAATAGTTACTATTTCAAGAAGGTTGGAACGGTTGGCGTAGTAACTTTTCGTGAGAATGGAACGGAAATAGTAACTAATAGTTACTATTGTTACAAGGGTGGGACACGCTCACTGCAATTGTGAAAGAGCACGGGAGAGATGACGCCATGCTCACGATCTAACAGTAAAAAACCAGCTTTAAAATATATGTACACCTGTAGCTAAATTATTACTGGTATGCCAGTCTAACAGGTTCGGTATCCGCACTTGGAAAACTTTCAAGCAGCTGAATTGCTCACTTGAACAAATCTCATAACGGTCTTGACTATCTTTTTGGCTCCCACTGACCTCTGCCCATATAAGAGCCTTATGGTCAGGGAGCTAGACTATTAGAAATTTGGGAAGATTCCTTAAGGTGGCTATGGTCCACAGGGAAAGTTTTTTGTAGTTAGTTCTGTTGCTGAGCTTACAGTTCGTTTTGGTGGTGTTTTGTTGTTTCCATTGCCCTCTGTGCTTTCACGGAATTAGTCTAAGATTTAAGTTGGAGTTTAAGTCAGAGATTTAGTCTAACACGTGAGCACGGGCTAAAAAGGGAAGTGTGAAAGTAAAACCTTGATCATTACTAATATACGGACAGACCAAGCCCAAGCCCAAGCCCTGGCAGACCAAGCCCTTGAAACAGAAGGGTATTGAGGAAGAGACCCCCAAAAGACACATCTTGGCCCCAGAAGTAGGCTACGCCAAATTTGAACTTGATACCAGTTGTCAGGTCGAGAATTTGACCACTGCGCAATCTGGTCCCAGTTGCCCATGAAAGGTAGGGAAGGCTGTATACGAAGTGGGCAGATCCGAGTTGCCCTTGAATCGAGGGGGGGGGGGGGCAAAATGTACACCGAGATCGGTATGCCTACAAGCGTGGCAAATCTGGATGTGATACCTGCCACAGTTCGCGAACTAACTCATGTGGCAATCTTGGCTCAGTTGTTCACGAGCGAGGAGAATGGGGAAGGTGCTCTTCATTCCCAATCCCTCAAGTAAGAGGAATTTCATCGCTTCGTCAATACTGTAGTGGCAGGCTTTCCACTAACAGTTTTTCTGCCATTTTCTTGACTGGTTTTAAACCTCGGGTCGACCTCTTCTCTCCTCCGCAAGCCTCTAGCATCGTCGGTGATTCCCATCTAAAGGTCTCCAATCTCCATGCACGGTTAAACAAAAAAATGAAAACTGCAACTCCGGGGTTTCTCTTCCTCCCCCTCTGCTTTCTAACTGAACTGTCTTCACTGTGTCACAATCTGTTGGATTCCTCCCTGCCAAACTGTTCTTCATTTATTCGACGAAGCAGTGCTGAAATTCTCCACCATCTGCGTTTCATGATCAATTCCCCTTATTCCAATTCAGCACTCCAAGTGGACAAGTTTTTATTAGTCCCTCATTGTCTCATATTCAACGCTTGTGTAGACATAGTAAAAAGTCAGATCCATAGTGGATAACTTTCACTTTCTACTATCGAGGTGTATCCAAAATCTCCATTACCTTGGAAGCAGATAGCAGATTTCTACTCATCAACCTCTGGATCTATTTTACTATGTCTGTCAAAAAGTGCTGATGGTGAGACATAGGGGGATTGACAGAAACTAGTCCGCTTGGAAGCGCTGGACTGGAATATGGCGAATAACGAATGGACCACTTTCCCGTGTTTCTCAAAGACTAGCAGTATCCGATTCTCCCAGCGTAAGCTATAGTTCTCGGACCAAACAACTGTTAGCCCTCCAGCAACCCCCTTCTTCATTCCAATTCGCGGTAATCTCCATAGGGCAGCCTTGACCCTGTGAAAGACTTACGAAGCAACAGCGTTTCGTCTCTAATCCCTTCTTTGCCTCTTTCTTCTTGGCTTTCCACTTTTAAAGTTGACCTGGGAACTAAGAGCGCCCTCTCAAAATAAGAATATCAATATAACTTACTGGGAAAAGAATCCTGGCGTACAAAAAGGCTTCCAGAGGGAGAAGCTGTTCCGCTCGTTACATCCAACAATTTTGCTATCTGTTGCATTTTTCTCTGTCTCGCTCTCAGTCGACCCTTTGTCAACCTCTGCTTCGCTGCCATACATCTAATGTGGTCGTCGAAGACAAACCTGGCGGCGAGGAGTGGAACTCGAGAATCCGAGGCAGCCGACAAGGGTCTATGAACAGAAACGTGGAGACATCTCGAGTCCTCTTTGTCACCGGTCACTTCCATGTCCTGAAAGAGATTTAGTTCATCTGATCGATGTTTCCCGAAAGCGTCGTGACTCTGGTGCAAAAAATGTCGCTGTAAGAACAAGAACAAAGGTTTCGATGGGATTCCAAAAATCTAAAGTTTGATTCAAACAATTGGGTCATGTCTTCGCCGTTCAGTCTTCGTCAGATTCCTTGAAAATTTTTACTGTTAAAATGAAGTTCAAAAATGGATTCCGCATGTCTGCTTGACCCGATACCGAATCTCTAATCGATTTCAGAAACAACTTTCCAGTTTCAGCCGAATTAGTGATGCGCCATTTGTCCAGCAAGAAAACTAAGTTCACATATTGATTAAGCAGACCTCCTTACCCCTCAATGAATATCTTATTATTAGCTTATAAGACATAGATGTTTTTACCGTAAATTCGAAACCCCTCCTGTGCCTCTTAAGATAGGACTAAAGGACCCATCTACGAACTTAACCTGTACTTTACCAGTGAATCCTCATTCCACAACATCCTCGCTAGAACAAAATTATTTCCTCGTTTGAATATTATCTATCAACCCCTTCGACCTTCGATTACACTAGGTCTCTCCGTCGTCCATAGAATAAACAAATGAATGTCGGCATCCACGCGCGCAGAGCTATACTGATCTGAAAATAAAGGGGTAGGGACCGCTATAGCCGAAAATTGGTCGACGAATTTTGTATCCAGTTTTCGCCGGATTCAGGGTGAACAACTTGTCCGGCAAGAAAATAACTTTCATATTCGGACTCAGCATGTCTTCTTACCCCTAAATCAACTATCTCAATAGCTTTAATAAAAAAAAAAAGCGCCCCTTAATTTGACCCCCCACCCCTAAATGTAGGGCTACAGAGCCCATCTACGAACTGGACCTTACCCTTGACCCAATGAATACTCGCACCAAGTTTCATGAAAACATCTTGTGGTTTCCAACCGGTGGGTTCTCTGATGAAACCTCTGTGAAAGCAGAAATGCAATATGACACACGGTTGCAAATTGCAACATGTTGTTAATTCCGAGAGACACTGTACTGGTCCAGTCGATATTGAGGACTTAGTGTCGAATTTCTACTTTCCTCCGGAAACCAACACTGACAAAATTTCCAGATTCACCCGATTCCGGCCGATTTATTAATGGGGTGATAATGATTCGAAAGGCGTAAACCAGCTACTGGGGGCCTTTATAAACTATTCTGCGACACTCTTCAACAAGATTCACAGCACATGCTGCTCACCTGTAATTATTCTAACTATCTTGCATGTTCAGCTCCTTTTGGGTCATCAAAAACGTTGCTTATTCAAGATGTATTTCCTGATGCCAGAAAATGCTTTCCCTGTCTCTGTGTATCTTCGGTTTCTACGCGAATACCCGAAGTCCCGAAACTACACACCACATTTCTCCTCAGCCAAAGCAGTCCGTCTGGTACATCACTACCTTGAAGAAACCCGTTTTGTGCTAGGCCTAGTGAGGCGGTTATAAACAGCGTGGGTTTTAACTGCAAAAACGTTGTCTCTGTGACGACGATGAGTTTCAATTACGCGAATGGCGTATTATCGCCGTTCCCCGAGAACCCCTCGGAGAATCAAGGGGAACGGCGAGAATAGAGGGAGTCATTCCACGCAGACTCCACGTACGGAAAACAACTAGAACACGGGGATTGCTTCCAAAATAGATTTTGTTCAAAACAAAAAATATGCAGCTGACGAAATTAGTCTGGACCCACTTTATTTCTGGTTTTGTTTGTTCTGATTGTTTTTATTTAATTTTACATTGCACCAACACCAGCAAAGCATGATTCCCCTCCAAATCTGAAAGGGAGTTCTTTTCGATGATGGTGAAGATAACCGGAGCATCCAAGTCCGTAGGACTCGCGAGAATGCGGGGATTGAGTCCCTGGAACGAACAAAAACGCGGGGACTCTTAAAACGGAAAATGCGAATACGCAAAATAAAAAAAAAGTAAATGTGAAGGAGAGATGTGACAGCTTACAATCCTAGCCTATGTGATAGCTAGAATAAAAGGCATCTAGAAAGATAGCAGGAAATAGCAAGTTGACGGATGCCTTAACCAGCAGAGACATGACGTCCCTGGACAATACAATACAACACAAATTTTTACCTGCAACCAGCCGACGAACTTAGCAACCCCCCATCCCAGTCGCCTCGTGTCTGGTTCGACCAGAATCAGCTGATTCAAGTCAACAACTAAGAATCTTCGACTTCTCTGTGCATCCCGGACGACAACCGTGCAAGCTATCAAGTCACTGTTATCTGAAAGAACAGATTTTTGTTTGGCTTACTTCCTAGTTGACAAGGCCAAAGGTTTCGATGGTATCGGAAAGGAGAATATTTATCGGACTTCTTTTTCTAGACTATCGGGTCTTATAGATGTCCGGTCTTTTCCAGACTCCGGCCTTTTCCAGACTCCAGGTATCCTAAGCATGATATTTACAGATAATCAAACGCTTCAGATGCATCAGGTAATTCTTTTCTTTCTTCAGTTTCCGGCGCAGCCCAGAACGCGACTGGGACATCAAAGATCGATCATGGAAATTCTGATCCAACCCCCTTGAACAACCTTACAACTTTAGAAGTTTTACCGGAAGTTTTCCGAAAATTTGGGTTTAGGCCTACATCAGAAAGTGATCGTAAAATTTCAAGTGGCGTTACAAAACAAAAGACAGATCCAGTATTTCTATCCCTATACCGACAAAAACATCTGGACGAGGGAGATTATTACAATTGAAGAATTGCCCCAAAAGACGCATATAGACCACGACACCGACAAGTACTCCAAAGGTTGTCAGGTCATGACTTTCGACTCACTAGGAAATCTGGGCCTAGTTGCCCTTGGAGCGTTTGGTGTACCAGCTGGGACCCTCCAAAGCTAGCTACATCTAGACCCCGACTCCAATGATAACAATCTAGAACCAGTTGCCCATGAAAGGGGAGGGTGGGCGATGGAGGATCGAGACACGTCAAAATGCCGGTCTAGACCGATATATCTACAAGTATAACAAATTTTAGTTTGATACCAGTCATGGATCACGAACTAACTCACGGGTAATCTGTAATCCCCAACTCCCAAAAAGCATAAGGAGACCCCAGTGCATACGAAGTTTCAACTTGGTACCAGTCGATACCTGTCACGGGTCACGAACTTTAACTCTTGGGCAATCTGGTCCCTGTTGCCCACGAACGGGGAGGGTGGGAGTGGTGTGAACTCAGAAAGTCCCTTAAGATCTAAAGGTACAAGGAGTTGCATCGTAATATCTCCAGTTACATTCGGGAACTTTACTCACTGAGCGAATTAGGCCGAGTTGCCCCCGAAACAAATAGATGTGGGGGGGGGGGGGGGGGGGGGGGGGTCTGAAAAGGCAGATCTAGACCCCAATGCAGTAAACCAAGTTTCAACTTGATACCTGCCATGGTTCACGAGTAATTAATGACACAGAAACGGTGAAAACCGAAAACCCGCTAAATCAGCCGCAATAGTGGACTGTTTATAAATTAACACTAAAAACTGAAGGGAAAATTTAAAAAACTGAAAAGAAATTTGCTATAACACTAACAGTTAAGATTTAGAAGTCGTGACATACCAGAGCATCGAATTCAGCTGACACAATTTCGACCCTGGCTTTGTTCCATTTGTACGGCGGACGAGCAATAAGGACACAATTATTGACACTGGCTTTGTGGAAGGGCGCCATAGCCAATAGGGGGTGCCAGAAGTACAATCAGAATTACAATAAAGCTATCCGAAGAGGGTTTCCCCATTATAAATAAACACATCCCAAAAGGGTTTCCCCATTATAAATCAGCACGATCTAGCACGCAACTACCTCATTCTGCTGACATCAGAAAGTCAACTTAGCATTTTTATGATTGAGTCTTCAAATCAGAGCCAACAGCCGAGACATCGATAATTAGTATTTTAGACTTAACTTAGCAACACGGCAAAACTAGGCTAGAAGTTGAAGCTGTAGAATTAAACTCATGTAGCATCCACTTACTGAGCCGGCTGGCACCCACAAAGGATTTTGAAGGATAAAAATAAGGGATAAATTTGTGCGGGATGTGTTGTTCATAGTTGGTAACTAAGTTACTAACAAATAAGTTATGAATAAACTATTATGAGCGCTTGGTTTTGGGCACGCTCCAGTGCGGCGTGTTTCGATCCGATATTTCGACTGCATTCGAACAGGAATTTAGTGCGTGATCGGAGGTTAACCATTCTCCTATCCCGGTTTCGTACCAGTTTTAGGGATGGGTCTTCAGTGGCTATAGCCTCGCAGAGCCAAGACCAAATTCCAAACCCGCATTCAACGGGGGCTGGTAGCATTTGGACCACGATTAACCGTCAATTACGAAGCAAAAATACTTCCGGGGACTAAAGTCTAGCCCATTTTCTCTTTACTCACTCAGATCCAAAATTTCTCCCTCTTTGATACCCGTCTGAGGCGACACTAGAGGCAGCACTGTCTCCGGTTCATTCTTCAGCGCCAGATGGAGAGCGCGGAGGGACAGGAAAACTCGGACTCCTCTCCGCGTTCGCTCCACTTCCCCGCAGGGCAATCTTTTGTGGAATTCAACGCCAGACATTGGCGTCCCCGTTGGGGGGAGTAACACGCTCGAGTCCATCGTCAGATAGCTGATGTTGAGGGGTTTTCTTTGCATAGCGGTATATTCTGACTCGAAAAGGTCGAGAAACATCTCCTCCCCCTGTGAAAGAAAGAAATAACCACAACATTCGTTTTAGGGGTGCATGTCGGTTTTAGTGTCAGTTTAGAATTCAAGACGGCTGCACTGTAAATTTCACAGATCAAAATTAGAGGGTGCCAGGTATGTATATGGCCCCTGGGCTTTTAAATACACCTAGTATTATTATTATATGTGATCTTCAACTGTAAATCTTTATTTTCCAATACTAATTGCCGTAAGGGGGGGGGGGGGGGGCACTTTTCAGGGTTCTACATATATCGTTTTTCGAGAAGAAAAATAAACTCGAAGTGAAACCCGTCAGTAGATAATTTCTCTGCTGATATCCACTCTCCAGGCCGGTAGCATCAATATTTTTTTTTCCCTCAGTTATGTGAATAGTAGTAGAAGTAGTAGAACAGTTTTATTGAAAATAAACATTTTGTTTTCAATAGCACAACAAAAGCGGGCTTGCGATTATAAACCTCATAAACCTCAATAAACCTCATACGTGCATACGATCCTCAAAGACCTTTTTTCATGATGTTGGTTATTTAGCTTAGATTCTTCCTTTAGTTTATTACTTTCACGTTTCTGGTTTTCTTTTCTTTATACTTTCTTCATAACCAGTTGTCTGGGAATGAGGTACTTTTTACAAGGTACAATCCCGTTTCTTAGATCAAGAGACTTAACAGTTTCGAAAGGCCGGAAATAAAAACAAATTACTCTTCAGTTTTGAAGGATTCAAATAAATAATAATAATAATAGTAATAATAATAATAAATCTTGCACAACTAAATCGCTCGTCATAAAAAATTAAGTGCACACACAGTCCGGTTTTCCTAGTTGGATTCGAATTTCTTCCTTCGCTCTGAAATTCTGACACATCGCAAGGTTCCCCAGGGGCGTCACGACTAGGGGGCAGGGGGGGGGGGGGACACCCCCGAATGTTGTCGGCCAGTCGGTAAGAAAATAGCCGAACTTGCGCGAAGCATCGAGATTTTTCGTAACAAACAGTCGATTTTTATCTTGGAAACAGTCAATTTTCTTTTTAAATCAGCCGCTTTCTCGTAAAAATAGAATTTTTCTTAAAATCAGCCGACTTTTCCACCAACATGGTAGTTTTTTCTCAATAATTGTTGTTTTTATCTGCAAAAACAGTTGGTAAAAATGAACAGCCGGTCGGTAAAAAACCCCAAAACGACTCTGGGTTTCCCTTAGTTACGAGAATTTTGCAACGCTAAGTAGTCGCGTTTTTTGCCACCTACACTGTGAGGCCACCTGGTTGATTTTTCTATTTAACACCAAGCGCTCACTCATCCCTTCTTTTTTGCCGATTTATTTCCATGCCCTTTCTCTTTTCTGCTTAAGCTTGCGATGAAACACGATTAGCGACTTCGAGATGAGTTTGCTAGCCTCCTCTTTCGGACTAAAATAGCGCCAACCCTTTCTTTCTATGCCAAACTGTCAAATAAGCAAACTGGACAAAGGGCCTGGGTGGGAGAGAGGTCTCTGATATCTTCTGGCCAGAAATTAAACGTTTCTCCGGTTTACTTTCGGCACCAGGATTGAAATATCGTTAGCTCAAGCTTGTGTGTCACGTACCTTGAAGAAATTACGAAGGACGATAATGTTATCATCTTTAGCATGATCTAACTTGGCCATGATCTCAGGGTCGACACTGCTTCCCACAGGACTGCATACCAGTTCACGTAACAACAAGCAAGACAGGTCTACAGTAACAGGGCGTACTCGGCTGCCTGTAACAGGGGTTAAATATGATCACGTGGCTTTGCCTCACACATGAACAAAAGGAAGGGGGGCGTACAAAAAACAAAGGTGGAATGGGATGATCGATTTCGAATCTGGAGACACATCCAAGCCTCGTTTTTGTTGCAATCGAGCTGCCGCATCGCTGCTGCAGCACTTCTTTGCTTTTGCCCAATATGCGTTTTTGGATTCACTTTCTTCTTGGTTGAAGCGGCAGCGCTGCAGCATATTGCAGGGAAGCACGGACTTGGTCGATGAGCAAGTCCGTGATTATCAAGAAGCGCTGCCGTCTCCCTCGGAAGCGCTGCAGTGCAAAAACGGATGTAGAAAGAATCGGCCGAGAAGTGGACCTGCAGCATGCAACAAAAACGAGGCTCCGGCATCACTTCAATTTGATCTTGCCTGTATCAGGTGTTCAAATTAAAAAACTAGCGTCTAGGTGAAACTCTGCGTCGATCACGGCGTCATCTTCAACTGAAATCTCAGTCCTAGATTTGACCTCTAATGACAAGAGTAAATAACCCGAGTTCGTTGTACAGATCTAAGCGTTTTACCGTGATCCTACAACCAGTTTGTGGGTCGATTATGGCTCGAAAAGAGCGTTTCCGCGGTCTTTTGTGCGGCCCACAAGTGTTTCCGCGAACAACAACATTTTTGTGGCTCGGTTCGTGGCTCAAATTCGACAAACAACTGCCGAGGTGCAAAATAATGTTAAAACAGTACAATTAACCACTTTCTGAAGCATGTAGACATAAAACTGAGCTTCCTTTTTGCACAGAATGGTAACGATGAAAGTCTTAAGTTCTATTTTCAGAGACTTTAAATTACCGCCCCAAAAATAGTCAAAATGGCGTTTCCGTGAGTTTCAACTTGTGGCTCGACTATGTGGCACACAATCGTGTTTCCGCGACAAAAACTCCGAAGTGTGTGGCCCACATTTGTACCACTGAAAAACGCCTCTAAGACCGTTCGTTTTAAAGGGAATGGAATGTGGGAAACCTTCTCGGAAGGAATTTGTTCATAGAGTAAGATTCAGTAGAGAATCGCCATGGACATAAAATCCGGATAACTTTGGAATGACAGTGCTCACCCAGCTGGCAAAAAAACGTTAAGGATGTGTTTATAAATCGATCAATCAATTTTATTCAACCCTAATAGACCTAGACGAACACGGGCGCGTATTGGAAAAATAAACACTCACTAAAAATAAAAATTAAAACAGGAACTAACAAACAATAAATACGAAAGGAACATAAATCAAGTAGAGTTAAAATGTTTAGTGAAATGACGAATGGATTTAGGTATCTTTCTGAAGATTTCGTCAGCGGGGGAACAAGCTAAGGTTTCGGGTCGTTCTTGCTTTGCGTACGTTAGGTCCATGAGAGGGTGTAACGAAGTTCGGAAGGATGAGCCTGTGGTGTCGAGAATTTGAAGGCTTTCGTTGTAGGACGTGTAATTGTGGCCAAGTATTATTCTGCAGGCTCTCTTCTGCAGTCGTTCGATTTCGGCCTCCTGCGCTTTGCTTAACCCAGGATGATGTAATGTGTCGGTTACTGAAGTCCAGATCTTTTTTCGTATTTCTTTCTCGACTTTACGTGGGTGTGAATTTCAGTCACTATGACATTAAAAAAAAAATAAACGGAAGTGACGACTGAAGCTTGTTTCTTGCTGGCAACAAGCCAAACCTGGGCTAAATTGTCCTTGCACTATTTACAGTTTATGTGCCAGTATTTTAGAATAGTTGAATGTTTTAAAAGTAGAGCCTGCTTTAAACAAACTAACCCATGGCTTTGGCTGCATTAAGGATTTTTCCAGGTGTCTTGACTCCTCGCGGAAACAGAGCAAGTTTACTTTAGACCTACCGATTTTTCTAAAGACAAAACTCGGAAACAACCGTCGACAGCATGATACACATCGAAGGTAGCAAATAAAGGCAAGTGAGAAAATCAGTGAGGTATCTTTCGGGGGGGGGGGGGAGTACTGAAAGGTTGTGTCTGGGGGTAGGAGCAGTGACCACTCTGGGTATTATGTTTAAAATGTAAATACTGTGGTTCTCGGAGTCCAGGAATGGACTGAGTCAACTGAGTGCTTTGATCATGTGTGATTTATCTTCTTATTTGTTAATAAGCCCAGTGAACTGAACTGAACAGAAATAAGGCTCTCAGGGTGTGAAAATCGATTGAGGATTATGGAAGTAGGATGCACTAGTATTAACGGCGGTAAAACAGCGTTTTTAAGGCTACCAGGTCTGATCAGCGTGGATATATTTAAATCTTACTTGGTTGGGCGGCAGTAACTAGAATCTCTGCCAGCCGGTGTACTAGGAGTCTGTTGTAGTGTACCTTCGTGGCGCTTCTGTCATTTGACAAGCCGACATCATCAAGGAGTTCTGCATCTATGCCTGAAAGAAACCCAAGGGTAAAATGACAGGCCCTCTCCACAAGGGCTTATCAGCTCTTTTTAAACCACCAGAACAATAAATATTATGTCCAAGGAACCACTTTCGAGCGATCGAACTGAAAATTCAATTAGGACCAAAATTCTGTAGCAAGTGCAGCAACCAGGGGCGTCACGACTGGTGGGGGGGGGGGGGACGCCTCACCCAATGCTGTCGGCCAGTCGGTAAAAATTAACGAGTCTGCGCGAAGCTCCGCGATTTTTTGTAAAAACAGTCGTTTTTTCTGAAAATTAGTCGAATTTTCGTTAAAATAGTCGTTTTTTCTGAAAATCAGTCGACTTTTTTCAAAATTATCATTATTTGTTGTTGAAAACAGTCTTTTTTCTGTAAAAACAGTCGATAAAAATTACCAGCCAGTCGGTAAATGCCTCGTCCCCCCCCCCCAAACATTATTGCTAGTAACGCCTCTAGTAACGCCTGCTAGTAACGCCTCTTTTAGATACGCTCGTTGCTCTATAATGTTAAAATTCTGCATATTTGTTATGTAGACAACTCTGAAAATTTATCGTCAGAATGTTCTCAGTTTCGTTTTTGTTTTGTTTTTGCTTGACTTCTCACCGGCGGAGCTTTCCGGAAAAAAACGCTTACCATATTAGTCTTCGGGAAAACTTTTCAGGAAAACCGCTGCAGAAACCTTGGTAACTTTCCCAAAGTGAACCTGGGTTTGAAAGTGACTCCTTTGTTTGGCTCTCTTTTCCCTGCCTGTGTGGCTATCACTGTCTGACCCACTGAACAATTTAAGAGTCGGTTGAATTTGCGGGATCATTGTCATGAAGGGTAGAAGATTTTTCTGTTATTTGTTAACTATGGGGCCCAGGTACAACCCTGACTAGTGTTGGAATTTTTTCAAAGATAAAAGGTGCAGTAGTAGGCAATTTAGATGATCTTCCCTGTCAACTGGTAATGGCTAATCGCCCCCCCCCCCCCCCCCCCAGGCAAATCAGTTTTCCCCGTATCGTGCCAATTCTTCAGCCCCATTTTCACACAGTTTCATTCCAATTTTTATTTCAGGCCATGATCTTGTAAGTGTAATAGTTAATTTGTTGTCATTTCTGTGTATTTCGTGAATACTTTATTCCGGTGGTTCCCAAAATGACCACGATCTTTTTGCCTACTTTTAAAATGCTCACGGTTCGAACGCCCACGACTCAAAATGACCACAACTGAGGTTGAAGACCCCGAAATCGTTCAAAAGGTTAACGGCCCGAAATGCCGACAGTTTAAAATGCTCACGGGGGAGGCTAAAATCGCCCAAATTCAAAGTGCCCACGACTCAAAATGACCACAACTGAGGTTGAAGACCCCGAAATCGTTCAAAAGGTTAACGGCCCGAAATGCCGACAGTTTAAAATGCTCACGGGGGAGGCTAAAATCGCCCAAATTCAAAGTGCCAACGACTCAAACTGTAGGCAAGGGAGGTCAAACTGTCCTGGGACAACGAGATTACAAGGGACAGGATTACCAGGGAAAGATATTGAAAGGGATTGTTGTATTGTTGATCAAATCAGAACTGTTTGGCGAAAGTACGACGAAATGCCATATAAAACTTTTCCAACACAAAAACGTAACTAGGCGATCCAAACCTTGCACCCTGAAGGGTTCTTAATTAAAAAATAGCTGTTTTAAGATCGCTGTTTGTAATTCAGTTTTTTTGTTTAAGATGGTATTACATTGTAATTGAACAGTTCATACCAGTTCATTGTACGAGTATTGCCATTCTGATACTCGGTCTGCTCCTTCCCTTTCATCACTAGTTCCAGCTTACTACGGACTGAACACCTCAAACAATTCAATCGTGGGCATTCTGAACCGTTGGCATTTCGAGTCGTAAGCATTTTGAGTCATGGACATTTTAGGTCGTGGACATTTTGAGCCGTGTGCATTATGAGTCGTGAGCATCATGATCGTGGGCATTATGAGTGTTAGCTTGATCGATTGATTGATATTGTACGCCATATCAGCTCTTTTTGGGATCCCAAAACGTAAGTGGAGGGATACCTATGACATCGCAAAAGTTGTCCGTCTGTCCGTCCGTCTGTGCGCATTATAACTCTCGAAGGGAATATTTTGATGAAACTTGATGTGAGGATTCTTTGGGTCAAGAGTAAGGTCAAGTTCGTAGATGGGCTCTGTAGCCCTACATTTAGGGGTGGGGGAGGGGGTTTAAATTAAGGGGCAAATGAAATATTTTTAAACAGATAACGTGACAGTCGATTATAGGGTAAGAAGGCATGCTGGACACGATGGTGAAAACCACTTTGTCATAGGACAAGTAGTCAGGCCAAAACCGGAAAGTCTGTTAAAAGTAAAAGTTTTATTTGAAGTTGATAAGATATTCGATTAAGGGATAGGAAAATATGCTGAACTCGAAGATGAAAACCATTTTCTTGCCAGATACGTAGTTCGCCCGGAATCCGGCCAAAACCGGGAAGTTTGTTAAAAGTAAAAGTTTAATTTGGAGTTGATTAGATGTTCAATTTAGGGGTAAGAAAATATGCTGAACACTTCTGTGAAAACAATTTTCTACCCGGACAAGTAGTTCGCCCGGAATCCGGCCGAAACCGGAAAATTATTAAAAGTTAAAGTTTTATTTGTAGTTGATTAGATATTGATTTAGGGGTAAGAAGAGATGCTGAATCCGTGTATGACAATCATCTTTTACCCGTACATAAAGTTCGACCCGAATCCGGCTGGAGCCGGAAAATTTGTTATAAGTTAAATTTTTATTTGAAGTTGATTAGATGTTCAATACTGGGGAAAGACGATATGTTGAGTTCGTTATTGAGCTTTCTTTTTTCGCCAGACAAGTAGTTCAAAACATATATGACTTATAGGGGTAAACACACATGCCGACTCCATGCTGACTCCATTCTGAGATGATTAGCTATTTGGCCTTAATCTGTTTCTGAATTTTAAGAGTAAAAATGTTCAAGGAGATTGGCGAAGACTGGATCTTGCGAAGACAAGACCCAGTTGTTTTTTTTTTAAAGTGAACAAAATATCTATAATTTTTTTCCCTCCTCCTCCACCCAGTGACACAAGTGTGGCACTTAGTCTTTCCATTTTTACTTTAAAATTCTATTAGCTTTACTATTCTATTCCTAACTTTCCACCTTTACAATAAAAATAATATTAAAAATAAAAAGAAAAGCATTCAGAATTGTTATTGTAACTCTTCTTTAATCACTAGTTTAATTCAATCCCGGGCCGTCTGAGCCATGGGCAATTTCAGCCGTGGACATTCGAGCCGTGGGTATTTTGATCTGTGGTCATTTTGAACCGTGGGGCGTGGGCATTGGCATTCTGAGGAGTAGGTGGGAGTCTTTAGTCACGGGCACAATGAGTGTTGGCCGACGGACGGACAAGCTTGACGAACTCGTAGGTATTCGTCACAGACGTTTTGGGATCCCAAAACCTTATCTATGTTTACAGAACATGGACAACGAGTTCTCTATTTCTAATCGTGGGTATTTCCTTGGACCAGCTTCCCAAACCTATCTTTCCCACATCACGAAAAAAGCGTAGACAGCCAAGTAGTCATTCTAATATCTGCTTGTGAACCAATTATTCAGCAGTTCAGCAAAGAAACCAGTTTCCCCAGCTATCACAACAGTGTTTTTATTACTGTAATATTATAGCTGTAATTAACAACACTCCAGAAGGAGTTGTGAAATCGCAGCATCAACGTGGACTCAGACATAACCGGTTAACGCGAAGACCTAGCACAATAAACATTCACTATCAGGTACACATAGTCCTAAGAGATGCGAAATCCACGTCACTATGGGAAAACCTGCATGCGATGCGTCAAAATTTCGGAGCGAAGGAACTGTGCGTACAGAAGCGTCCGAAGCAGTCATTCTGATTACTTGATCAGTCTATTAGGCTACGTGCGCGTCACTATGGTCTTTCACGTGATGCGTCGAAAGTGCGTAGCAAAGTTGGAAATTCGCATTGAACAAATCATAAAATACGCAAGACATCCGGAACGCCGATGTAATGACCCACTGTTAGAGTATTCTTTTCGAGGTAGGTCTCGAGTTCAATAATAGGGCGGTTCTGACTTCTGACGGCCTGGAAAGCTCCACTAGTTTTTACGCCAGCAGTGTTTGCGACTCGGTCTTCGCTTTCCAGAGCTAAATTTGCGCTTCGCTAGTTTCGGAAGGTTACTCAGAAGGTCCTTGGCTGAAAATACCCATGGTTCAGAATGTCAAGACTGAGCTAAAAGTGTGTTGAAACGAGGGAATTTATCCAGGATATAGTAGGGGAAAAGACATTAACAGTTGACAGGGAAGATTATTATAAACATTACTTTGCCTTTTCTTTCTGAGATTCTAATTTTACACCAACCAAAATTATTCCCGACTAACAAAGAAACCATAAACCCTTTATGAGAGTGATTCTTTCAATTCCGCTGTCTCTTCTTGAAAATTCAGCTCGTTGCTGGGCAAAAATGAATAATTACATATTTTAATATTCCTGTAGGAATACAGCTGCTTTTAATGTGAGCTATATTTCGATCCTTCTTCGCAAGGGGCATTTTCAGCTACGACCGCTCGGGCTGGAAATGAAACCGTGGAAAAAACACTAAAGATTCTTGCCTAAGTATCTATTTCTGTGAATTTATTCTTGAAATCTGCTTGGAGTTAAAGCTGGTGCTGCAGTCTCATTTTGGACACGGCTGCTGTTTTTGCAGCTCGATTGGGTCGTTGAGAAGGTCGATATTGTTCTGCTTTGATTTTGGTATCTTGAGCCTGACGAGGACCCTTGCCAAAGGCCGAAATATAGCTCTCATAAATTGTAGCTGACGCATCTGTTTGCAGTGTCAAATACGTTTTTTTGTAATTTTTTATTACTAAAAAAGCCAAATATTTCCCCTCTATTCTTATGTTCTTGTTAAGGTCTATTTTGAGCTTGTTCGTGTGGGTGCTTTCGGGTTGCGATGGTCCCACAGTACCTAGTTCGGGTTCGAGCTGGCAAATAGACCGGGGACAATCTAGTCATTTCAAATGCAAGAACGCTTATTTGCCTGAAGGTTTTGCTTACAAGTTAGTTCCTAGCCCTCTTAAAGTGCTCACCATAACCGTAAAGTGCGAAAAAAACTTTTCACCCAATGACACATTCTCACGATCCTCAAGGGCTCATGTTCATATCTGCCTCAAGGGTTTCGCTTACAGATGGATTCCCAGCCACCTTAAAGTGCAAGTTGTAAATGCGACGTTCAAAAATATTTTTACTAATACATTAAGCCTTGCAAATGCTATAACAGCTTAACGCTCTTGTTTGTTATTTAATGTGTCATTAAAAACCTGAAGTCTGTGTCTGAAGAAATAGAGAAAGGTTATCATATTCGGAACATTGCTTCGAAGTTTAGCCAAGTTTTTCCAGGAAGCCAAAAGTAGATTTCAGATGACTTTTTACATGATTCTTTATTACCACGGGAGCTGAAGGCTCGTATGGCTGGATCCAATCCGGTCCTACAAAGGGATCATCCGTGAGATGTTTTTGTCACCTATCATTCAGTTCAGATCACCCGTTCGCGAGGGAATAATGCCACAGAACCTCCTCCCACGCAGTATCCGACGACAGCCCTGCTCCATAATCGACGAGACCGAGATGAGTCCGAGTCCGTGAAAAAAGCGTCTCGAGACGAGCCCACCAGGACTGTCGCAAAGTTCTGCCCTAGTCCCTTGATCCGTTTGGCAAGTATTAGACGTGACACAAGATTTCCGGGACTCCTCAAACTCGACCGGATTATACAAACTAAGGTTTATGACCGTCTTGTCTCCCGGCCACCGCTGTAAGTGACTTGTTGACGAGGAGTAAATCCGACGTATTTTGTCCATTATATGGACATGTTCTTTGATATTGTATATGATATGATATGATATATATTTACACAAAAAGCCCGAGGGCCATGGCAATACAAAACAAAATAAAAATAAATTTTCACTAAATTACTAATAAACCTAAATGAATCTTTCACGATGCTTCATCGAAAGCTTAATTATATATCGATTCATGTATTCTACTTCCTATCTTTTTATATATTGAGATATTTGTTGGTAGGCTAGCCTGCAATTTTTCGTCTACATATTGTTCAAATTTACGTTTCATATGCTGTTGATTTTTGCTTTTTATAATGCGACGGGGTCAAAGACGACTTCTTGCCCCCCCCTCCCCCCACCAGGTATTCCCCTTGAAGGACCCTCTTGCTTTTAACTGTTTTCACAGGCCCAGGGACGACGTACGTTATCTACCAACCCCTGAAATCCCCTTGTTTACAAAATCCTTGTGAATCACTTTATTTGAGTTTTCACTTTTCGGCTCTAGCAGAGGTTTTCCTGGGCTGTCAGACAATAACTTTGTTTTGCCTTGATACTCTATATGAGCTGCGTTCTTTGTCACAGGAGATCTCACCGGTGGTCTCCGGTTTTTCTTATAAGCCGTTTTTGCATCCACCGGTGAGTTCTCACCAGTCTTATAACCCGTTTTTGAACTAACCAGTGTCCGGTTTTATCTCACCGGTACGGACTAACCAGAACCTGCTCGGGAGCCCGGCTTCAGCGAGGAGTTAGCCAGTTTTCATCAACTCACCGGTAAACGAAAAAACGCGTTTTAGAGGAAGAACCGGACACTGGTGACTAAACACCGAAGACAGCCCGGAGTGCAACGAACGCAGCTACGACTAAGTCCAAAACACGCCAGTGATTCTCAGGAAGAAGGAGCAAACGTGTCCGTAACGACTCAAAATCAATGACTCAAATCCCGAGTGAGCGCAGCTGTGACACCGTTTCTTCCGTTCTTCGGCAGGAGTATTATATAATCGCCGCTCCCACTCCACCCTCCCCCCAATTTCAAAACCCCATTTTAACATCAATTTCTTAAATTTTAACATCCTTTTTACCAAATTATCCCCCTTTTTAAGAACATTTTTATTTTCTTACTTCCAAAATAAAGGATACAAGAAATGAGAATATTACCCTTTACTACATATAAAATACCACAATATACACTACTTCTTTTTTTTTTTACATTTTTCATTTTTTATTCAACTATTACTGAGTAAACAGTTCTAAATCGACATATGTTTCTTTGTTCTTGTTTTCGCGTACAATAGGCTGCAAAACTAGATTTTTCTTTAAAAGTAATTCGTTAGCAATGGCATTATATTTCTGTGTTATAAACAAATCACAGGGTTTGTCATTATGATTAATAACTACAACCAACTTATCACCATATTTTGTCTTAGCAATTCTCATTTTAACGATAGTATATTTCAGTCCTAGAACTAGTTCTTCTTTCCTGATTGTCTCATTGTATTTATTCATTCTGATTGTATTCAAGACTTCCTTTGTGGACTCCATTTATTAAGGGATGATTTTATTAAATAAAAATCCCAATCGCTTTGAAACATCTGGTAATAGAAACCAACCACGTTTATCATATAAATGCGATAGATACAAACGCAGTACTGAGTTTGCATGATGATATGATGATTACCGATTTTGAACTTTATAAAATATTTTTGCAAAACCCCACACCCCCAGACTTTGAAAATTAAGAGGTGTGATGTTGGTACACCCCGATTGGTGTAGTGTTTGTGGTGATGTGGCCTTAGTCTGGGGGGCCCTGAACGGGGAACCCGCAAGTTTTTATTACCATCCCACTATCGACAAACAGAAACTGCGGTCAGTGGGATTCGAAGGTCTGAATGGTGATGAGTCAACGTTCGGCCGAGCGTTGAGCCACTACACCAAGGGTCCTTGTTCAATTCGCACAAGTTTCCGAGTTAAGATGAGATTGTGTTAGTCACGCAGGAGACTGTAATTACATCCCAAATTGGCGGCGAGACCTTTGAATGACGCAGCTCATTAATGCGCGTATGAAATAAAGATCTGTTTGACAGTTAGGAAACAATATTCAGTATAGCAATATACTATATGTTTGGTAATTTCTCTTGAATTTTTATAGATTTATTACAATATTTATAGCCATTCAGACGGACTTGTTTCATGTATTTTTCGCGAGGAAAAAATCGAAAGGTTTTACGCATCTCTGTTTCTCTCTGAATAACCTCCTCAATTGTTAACTGTCCGCATTTTAGCATTGACAACAACTCAGTATAAAAATCATAAATAGTCCTAAATTCTGCTTTTCTATCAGCAATGCTTAATTGCTTTTCAATTATTTCGATGATAACAGCACCCAAACTTAAAGAAGCTAGCGGTAGCACTAGAAACGCAGACATTCCTGCTGCCGAAAAGAGGAATTTGGATACAAGTAAGCTATTACTTATACGATTGTAGTACTTGTAACTGCGACGGTAAACATACATTTTCTTTTCTAATTCTTCCATTTATTATGTAATAAAATTGTTTCAGAAATTATTTGATTGAATGAAAGGTTCGCGATTCGGAACACATCCGCCACCTGCTAAACCGTACGGAATCTTTCTTGACTGATTGGAGAGAATATAGACAGCGCTTGCTCTGTGAAACGCATACTGAAACCAGTGCTTTTCTTTACGGCTGACAAAACTCAGACGGGAGAAATTTATTAATAAAAATGTTCCCCTATTAAATGATGAATACTGCAGAGGTTATTCAGCTTTGTAAAAAGGTTATATCAAACAACAAAGCGGTTATACAAAGATTATCGCTATACACATATAATGAACTGCGGACTTATGCGAAAATTAATAAAATCAAAACAAATGGAGCTAAGAAACATGAAATAACAAATAATATAATAAACCATCTTAATAAGTATATTTTGATAGCTGAAGATAAAATTAAAATTGAACGCAGAAACGAAAGAACTCATAATAAGAACAGACCATCCGACTACAAACCAGAACCGAGATTACGAACCATTCTGGAAGATGAGATAAAAGAAAATAATATCACCATTACAAAACTAAAACAAGAATACAATGATAACAAAGAAAAAGGGACAAGCTTATTAAAGAAATTTCTGAAAAACAAGAACCTATCAACTCGCGGAAACCGAGAAGAAGTACTAAAAAGAGTTGGAGAATACTATAATAATATTATTACCAAACATAAAGATTCCGTACAGAAAAATAGAGATATCATAAGAGATCAAACAGAAAGACGTGATAACAGTAGACAGAAACCAATTGGTTTATCCACTCTCTTTATAAATAAGAAAAAAATCAAAGAAGAAAAATTAATTCCTGATCATTTATTTATAACGGAAGAAGAACAGCAGCCTACTATTTCTAGGGAAACGGAAAACCTTTATACCATCAACGTTTCTATTGAAAGCAATGGAAGAGAAAAAGATACTCTTATTGCTTTTACTTTCGCCGATTTACAGCGGCGGATGAATGAACTTTATCAATATAGAGTTCAGTTTGTAACTCGTGTTACATTCTATAGACAGGAAAATGATGAAGAAGTAGTAGTATTTTACAACAGTACTTCTTGGATTTTAAATAAAAATAGCATTCTTACTCATAATCATTTGGATGATAATAACAAGAGACTTAGTTCTTTAAGTAATACCCCTCGATCTGGGCTACAATTTAGTCGGTATGAAGGAATTGATTATAGGATGACACGAATAGAATCTTACATGGGAGGAACGTTTAAAATACTACCAGATTTCGTAAAAAATAAAAGAGCTTGTCTGAATATTGAAAATAAGGATCAAAAATGCTTTCTTTGGTCAATCTTAGCAAATTTATACCCAGCTAAGGATCATCCGGAAAGAATTTCGAAATATAAACAATATGAGAACGAATTTGATTTCAAAGGGGTTACCAACTTCCCAATGGATACTAAAGATATACACAAATTTGAAAATAGATACAACATTAAGATTTGTTTATTTCAAATTGAAAAAGAGAAAATTATCAGAAGTCATATACTAAAAAGTACAATCAATGGGAAAACTGCAAAACATATCGTTCATTTATTATATTTCGATAATCATTATGTACTGGTAAAGGATCTGAGCAGATTAGTTGGTCCTCAAATATCTACAAGACAAAAAAAGACATACCTCTGCACTTTTTGCGGAAGGCATTTTACAAAAGAAGAACAATATGAAAAACATGAGAGTAAAAATAATTGCGAAGATCCTGATATTATAATGCCTCCTGAAGGTTCAAGTATACAATATAAAAATATTGCAAAACAAATGAAAGTACCTTATTGCATAATAGCCGACTTTGAGTCTTATAACGAAGAGTACAATCAAGTAAACGGGAAGAAAACAATAAAAGTGGCCAAACAGAAACCATTTTCTTACGGATTTCAGGTATGCTGTTCTTTTGATACAAACCAGAACAAATACTATGACTATTTCGGTGAAGACGCTGCAAAACATTTTGTTAAAACCGTTACAAAAGTATCCACAGAAATTGCAAACAAATATGAAAGCAGACAAAGAAACCATACTTATACCAATGCAGAAATTACCGAAAAATGGAAAAATCTATTGAATAAGACTTGTCACATCTGTACAACTGAAATCACTGAAAATCCTCACTTTGATCACGACCACATGACAGGAGAAGATAGGGGATTTGCTCATGCTGAATGTAATATGAAATACAGGATTCCTAGGCATATCCCGGTAGTAATGCATAATTTATCTAAATATGATTCCCATCTGTTTGTTAGAGAATTGATACCTGATAACGGAATTTTTGAAAGTGCAGAAAGTTTCATATCATTCTCGAAATCAATAAGTATAAGAAAGACGGATACGGAAATAAAATATGAGATCCGGTTTATAGATTCGATTAGATTTATGGCTTCATCTTTAGACAAACTATCAGCAAATTTAGCGAAATGTGATTGCAAAGTACCCTGTAATCATCTAAGAGAGAATTTCAAGTACACATCGAATAGTTTCAATAACGATGAAGAATTCAAAGAAATAATTAAAAAAGGGGTATATCCGTATGAATTCGTAGACAGTTTCGATAAAATGAATTGTACAAACTTACCATCCATAGAAAGCTTTTATTCTAGGTTGACAGGGAAAGGTATTGACAAAAGTGATTATAAAAGAGCGGTATCTATATGGAAACAATTTAACTGTAAAACATTACTTGATTATACCAAGTTGTACCTAAAAAGTGATGTGTTAATTCTATCAGATGTTGTGGAGAATTTCAGAAATGTGTGTATACATAATTATGATCTGGATCCACTTCATTACTTCTCAGCTCCTGGGTTGACATGGGATTCTTTCTTAAAGCATTCAAAAGTAGAACTACCACTATTCTCGAAGGAAGACATGTATACATTCATTGAAAAGGGGATAAGAGGTGGTGTATCCCAATGTATAAAAAGATACGCAAAAGCAAATAATAAATATACAAGTGATTATAATAAGCATAAACCATCTAATTATTTAATGTATTTAGACGCTAATAATTTATATGGGTGGGCGATGTCGCAGAATTTACCAGCGAATGATTTCCAATTCATTTCCATACCGGATGATTTGAAAGAAAGGAATGAATACGAATCAATCGAGTATTACAACCATCTAAAAACTCATATCAAGTCGGTGATTACGATTAAGTCGGTGAGACAAGATGTAGGTGCTATATATGAAGTAGATTTAGAATATCCAAAAGAACTACACGAATTACACAAGGATTTACCATTAGCACCCGAACACTTTAACGGTAAGCTATGTACCACAGTATTAGATAAAACCAACTATGTAGTTCACCACAGGAATCTAGAATTCTATTTACAAAAAGGTTTGATATTGAAGAGAGTACACAGAATACTAGGATTCACTGAAAGTGCTTACTTAAAAGGATATATAGACCACAACACAGCACTTAGAACTAAAGGTACAAATGATTTTGAAAAGGATTTCTTTAAGCTTATGAATAATGCTTGCTTTGGAAAAACTATGGAAAACGTAAGGAAGCGAGCGGATATGGAAATAATAACGGATAATGAAACAAGAGAAAAAATAATAAAGAAGCCCAACTTTAAATCTGAAATAATTTTTAGTGAAAACTTTTCAGTGGCAAGAATGTCGAAGGAAAAGATAAAACTAGACAAACCAATGTATATTGGCTTTGCTGTATTGGAACTATCCAAGTATTGATGTATGAATTCCATTATGATTATATGAAGCCTAAATATGGAGATAAAATTGATTTGTGTTATATGGACACTGATTCTTTCATATATGATATTAGAACTGAAGATTTTTATCAAGATATCAAACAGGATTTGAATGAGAGGTTCGATACATCTGATTATGCGAAAGATAATCAATATTGATTTCCTAGTGTAAATAAGAAAGTGATAGGAATGATGAAAGATGAATTAGGTGGACAGGTTATGACAGAGTTTGTTGGATTACGATCAAAAGTATATGCTTATTTAAAGGACAACCAAGACCCTTCAAAAGCTAGCAAAAAACTGAAAGGAATAAAAACCAATATCGTTAAAGATAAAATTACGATTCAAAACTATAAGGATGTACTGTTTGGTAAAACGGAAAACCTTTCTATAACCCAGTATAACTTAAGATCATACAAGCACAATATGTTTCTAGAAGAACAGAATAAAAAAGCGTTAGATCCTAAGGATGATAAAAGGATAGTAACAAGCGATAAAATACACACTTTACCTTTAGGTTATAAACATTAAATTCAAGTACCTACTTAAAAACTTCAAGTACCTACTTAAAAAATTCAAGTACCTACTTCAAAAATTCAAGTACCTACTTAAAAAAATCAAGTACCTACTTAAAAAAAATCAAGTACCTACTTCAAAACTTCAAGTACCTACTTAAAAAATTCAAGTACCTACTTAAAAAATTCAAGTACCTACTTCAAAACTTCAAGTATATACTTAAAATACTCAAGTAAATCTTATAATGAAAAATTCGTCCTAAATAAATGAATGAAAAGGCTCCAATCAAAGTCTATGACTTTAGTGAAAAGAACACTTATCAGAATAAGCACGACCTTGCACCTCAGTGGCCATTTAGACTCTTAATTTGTGGTAGTTCTGGAACAGGGAAAACTAACCTTCTTTTGAATTTAATTTATGAATATCTTTGTTTCAACCGAATATACTTGTATGCAAAAGATCTTGAAGAAGATAAGTATCAAGACCTTATAACCAATTTAACCACTTTGGAGTCACAATGCAAATCGAAAGTCTTAACAGTAAGTAACAATCTTGATGATATTGTCGATGTTGACGACTTAGACCCTGAATACCAAAACTTGATTATCTTTGACGATTTTGTCACTGAAAAAGACCAGAAGAAAATAGAAGATTTATTCATAAGAGGAAGAAAGAAAAATGCCTCAATTATTTACTTGTCTCAAAGCTATCATAAAACGCCAAAGGTGGTAAGGCTCCAGTGCAATTATTTTGCATTCTTTCAGTGTTCTAATCCAAAAGAAGTAAAATTAATAAGACAAAGCCATGTATCCAGTATAGACAATGAAAAATTTCTCAAACAATTCGAGACGGCAACCAAGGGCTACGGTTTTTTCTTCATAGATTTAAAAATAAAAGATAAAACCCTTAAGTACAGGAAAAACTTTGAAAAATTTACCGGATAATTTATTTCTATAATAAATGAATAAATTTGGTAGTGTTGGAAAAAAGGTTAGTAACGAATCGAAAGTTACTGACGAAAATGGTAACATTAACCTACATGATAGACGAATTATAAATTTAGGTGATGCCAAGGCAGACAAGGATGCTATTAGCTTAAGATCTATGACTGTGATTATGAATCAATTTAAAGAACAAATGACTGCAGGACAAGTGCAAGCCAACCAATACTTTAGCGAAGATATCAACAGATTAACTGCGATAGATGATTCTCCTGATAATTCGTTGGTAAGGAACAAAGATAAAGGGTTATTTGTAAAACAAACAATTGGAGTTAGTGATAAAGAGATTAACGCTGAAAACAAGTTGATAACAAATGTTCAAAACCCTAGAAACAAAAATGATGCTGTTAATTTAGCAACGTTAACTATGAATCTTTTAGATTATGACAAAAAGCTTCTGGGGCAACACACCCATAACGGTATAATTGAAGGAAAGATTGCTGGTCAAAAAACTCGTATCGATAATATTGAAAGAGCAGTAGTAAATATTTTAAAAAGGCTTCTAGAGCTAGAGCTAAAACCTGTTGACAAACCATTCGTTACCAGAATAGAAAAAATGATGGCTGGTAAATAAATTTTATAAGATAAATTAATTCCCTAATAAATGGTTGAAACAATGGAGTATACAGTTTATTTGTCAAAGCTTCAGAAAGGAAAGCTGAAGAAATGCTTTGATGCTAAACAAAAATGTCAGATACGTGTTAGTCATAGTAGACAAAATGAACGAGAACCAGTTAAGTTATTTTTAAGTAAACGACAAATTGATAAAATTGAAACCTGTAAAATGAATAATAAGGGTTGTGATATTGATGTATCATACAAGCAGATGAGAGAAGCGATTCAAAAAGGTGGATTACTTCCATTTTTAATACCGCTAGCAATTACCCTTGGTAAGGCAGCTTTAACAAGTGGTGCTGCTGCTTTGGGTACATTCGCTGGTAAGAAAATTATGGATAAAATGACCAACACAGGTGGTGCGCTAACACTTCCTGGAACACAAAGAGTTGTCAGTCATGGGGTACGTGGTAGACCTAAGAAGGAAAAAACCGATGATTTCAACACAGGTGGAGCGCTAACACTTCCTGGAACACAAAGAGTTGTCGGTCATGGGGTACGTGGAAGACCTAGGAAGTCAAAAAACGGGGACATCAAAAAAGAAGCAAAAGTAAAGTAGGACCTCTAACCAATTTTGATATTATGGATGCATTAGGGGATATACTACAGTTTCGAGGTGTTTTCTCTTTAGATACGCTACCCAAACATATAAACGATTCGGAATGCGGTGTCATTAATTATGATAAACTCGGAATGCCTGGAACTCACTGGGTTGCGTATTGTAATCTACCTGAATCCCCCTATGTCGAATTTTTCGATTCTTTCGGTATTCCTCCAGGAAAAGAAATAGTTAAATATCTAAAAACTTCAAAGAAAAAAATAGCTTATGAAAATCTTGCTGTTCAAAATATAGATGAATTAAACTGTGGACTTCACTGTATTTCCTACATTAAGCGCAAAATGAAGTTGGTAGCTTTTCGTTTATAAAAATTGTTTTCTAATAAATGGAGATTTATTGTATGAAATGTAAAAAGAGCACTGACACTGAATCAATGTTTAAGGCAGTGTCACAAAAAAATAATGTTCCAATGCTGAAAGGGAATTGTGTTATTTGCGGATCGAGGAAAAATCGCTTTTTAAAAAAAACCTCAACGCAGAAACAGATATTTTAAAGACGTATTATTCTAATTATTCAGGTGTGGATGATATTTACAGAAAATTAAAAGAAAATGGTGTTAAGGTTTCCAAGGATAAAATAAAAAATGTGTTGCAAAATGAGAATGTGTATACGTTACACAAACCTTCCTATCATAACTTTGAAAGGAGGCGAGTGTATGTTCACTATGTTGATGAGCAATGGCAAGCTGATTTAGTTGACATGCAGAAATATAAAAAAGAAAATAATAAAACAAATTACATTTTAACTGTTATTGATTGCTTTAGTAAATATGCTTGGTGTATCCCTCTGAAAGACAAAACGGGTGCTGAAATAATAAAAGCATTCAGTGTTATATTTAAAGAAAGAATTCCTAGAAAGTTACAAACTGATAAAGGTAAGGAATTTGTGATGAGAAATGTTCAAACTTTTTTGAAAAATAACGGCATACACTGGTTTGCATCTGAAAGCGAATTGAAAGCACAAATCGTTGAACGGTTCAATAGAACGCTAAAAGAAAAGCTATGGAAATATTTCACTCACAATAGCACTACTAATTGGATTGATATTTTACCTTTATTTGTGAGTAATTATAATAACTCGTACCACCGTTCAATACAAATGAAACCAGTTGATGCTAGTAAAAAGGTTAATCAGAAAAAGGTTTTTAGTGCTCTGTTTCCTCCAGTAGATGACTACAAAATCACAGGAAACGTCAAAGTAGGGGATTTAGTCAGAATTAAAAAAGAAAAAAGTATTTTCGATAAAGGATATTTACCTAATTATACGGATGAAGTATTTCAGATAGCAACCATCAGACCTACCATTCCCATTACTTATGAAATATCTGACAAAAGTGGGGAATTAATTCAAGGAGGGTTTTATGAAAAAGAACTTTCAAAATTTATTATGAAATAAAATTAGTTGTATATAAATGGATTCAAGACGCTTGAGTGATATGTTATCGGATATAGTGAAGAACAGAGAAGTTCAGAGAAGAAAGGTTCAACAAAATGAGATGGAGAAGGCAGGATTTCGGGAATATGCTTCAGAGTTAAACGCTCCAGTTATTATAGCACAAAAAGAAAACACTAAAGACACCATCAAAAAATTACAAGAGAACGCTGAAACGATAATTAATAAACTACAGGAAGGTGATAATAATTCAAGAAGACGGTTTATCAGATTAGGTGATACATTTAAAACAGCTTTACAGATTCCAAATTCAGAGGAAGTGAGTCGAGCACCCGCTTTAGAACCTTCTCCCGATTTAGGACCACTATCCGTTGATATGAATAAAGATATTACCCAAGAGTTGTTAAATCAGATTAATTTAAAACATGTAGAATCGCGGGGTGGCACTGATACTTATTTTAAAATGCCTACGTATTACATTAAGCATCATACGGATATAGATGAAGCTCTAGAACGTTTGACATCTCTAAGTCAAAGTTATGGCGGGAAAAAAGGTAAAGGTTACTCTAGCTATGATGAAATCCTTGAATTTATAAGAGAATACAAGGAGAGGTTAACCAGCATTCGAACTAATTCCCCATTTTTAGTTCAACAAAAAGGAACTGGAATATTTATGAACTGTGATGAAATGATTTCAAAATTATACACTTTGATAGGTAGCAGAGTAAACGGAAATACATCTGACGAGGTGAGAAATGAAGCTATTGATATTTTGGATTCGTTAATGCGAAATAAATTTCTTACGAAGAGAAATTACAATTCAATATATAAAAATTATTTCTAATAAATGGTGTTGTTAAACATTGAAGGTAATGAAAGTATCATTGATATAACATTTAGTCAACCAATCGAATTGAATCGTAATTGGGATTATGAAATAGGTTTGAATCAGTGTACTTTGTGGTATTCGTGGCATAATATAAGTGATAAATTTGGAAATAATACATTTCAATACAGGAAAGATGAAGATAATAATGCAACAGAATGGATGAATGTTACTATTCCTAATGGGATGTATAACGATGATTGTTTGAATTATTTTTTGTGTCAGTATTTTGATACCCCAAAAGATAAATGTCCTATTGTCATTTCATCAAATCCAGCATCTATGAGATTTGTCATACTATTACAAGAAAAATATGTGTTTAGATTTAATAGTGACTTGTGTCAGATTTTAGGATTTGAGAAGGATAGTGAGATATCTAAGAAAATCAATGAAGGTACAAAGCTTCCGAATATAACAAGAAGCGTTGATAAAATTCAAATTCACTGCTCTCTCGTAAACAGTTCTATCTTAAACAAAAGTAAATCAGATGTCATTTGGACATTTGTTCCGAATACAGAACCTGGTTGTCAAATTGTTGAGAATCCTAGACAATTAATCTACCTTCCTATTAATACAAAAGACTTTATTTACTCCTTGAGAATGACAATTACTGATCAGTTGGGAAGACCTATCGATTTGAATGGTGATAACGTTGGATACGTGCTGCATTTAAGAAAAGCTTAAAGGATTAGTGAAATAAAATTATTTACCTATAAATGTTGATTAATAATAAGCGATTACTTTATAAAAAGCAGTATGGAAGTGGAATCGGTAGTGTATTCAAAAACATTGTTAATTCCCAGTTATTTCAAACGTCAGCAAAACAAATAAAAGATGGGGCTATGTCAATGTATAATAATATTATTAAACCGAGATTTGAGTTGCTGAAAAACAGAGCAATAGAATATGGGAAAGATCTGATCAATTTAAACAAGAAGGAACTCATTGATGTAATTGGAAACAAAAAATCGATGAAGGATCTTATCGGTACAAATAAAAGGATTTTAAATCAAAGAAGTCAGGACTTGATCAAAACGTTAATGACTGGAAATGGATTAAAGATTCTGAAATAAGTTTTATTTAATAATTTCTTTCTTATATAAATGGCAGTAAATAAAGTTATCAGTCCGCAATGGAACATTTTTGATGAACCGCTTGTGGATGAAACAGTGGTTAAATATGAATTTAAAGAAATTCGAGAAACAGATGTGAATGTATCTAATAAATCAGAGTTTGAATTCGTAACGAAGAAATTAGATTCCTGGTTTTATCCAAGTGAAAGTTATCTTGATGTTAGTGTAAGAATAGTGAAAGAAAATGGAGATAATATAGCTGCAACCGATGTTGCTACTATAACGAATAATGGATTTAATTTATTCAGTACCGCTGAGTATGTAATAAACGATGAATCGGTTGAAAAAATTAATCATGTTGGTATTACAACCACCGTTACAAAGTTGATTGAATACTCTGATGATTATTCTAGAAGTGCAGCAAGAAATCATTTCTGGTATAAAGATTATAATCAAGGGAAAGAACTCAATCCTGTAGTTGCTTCTTTTACTGCAGGGGCTGCAGCAGTCAGGTTGACCAATAATGATAATTATAATAAAGGATTTGAAAAAAGATATAACAGAACAAAGAGCAGTAAATTAGTAAATATGTATTTACCATTATCAGAATTGTTTGGATTTTTGAAAGGAAACAAACGATTCTTCAGAGGTGCATCGCATAAAATATTTCTAAGAAGAAATGATGATAACAACATGATTATAAGAAATGGAAATACTAATTTCAAAGTAGTCATCGAGTATTTATCCTGGAAGATCCCTATTGTAGCTCCTAGTATTGAAATGATGAGTAACTTAGAAAAGGGATTGGCAAAGGACAGAAAGCATAATCTGATGTGGGAAGCATGTAATACTTATAAAAGCGATGTTAGTCAAAATAAGGAACACACTTGGAAAGTTATTTCTGAGAGAAACAATCCAACAAAAGTAGTTGTGATGCTACAGAAAAATGAAAAGCATAACAATCAATTAATGAATAATATGGTGTTTGATCATATGAATTTAACAGACATAGAACTTAGAATTAATGGAGATAAATATCCTGAAGAACCACTTAAATGTGATTTTAGCGATGATAAATGTAAATACTCAAATCTTTACAATAGGTTCATACATTTGGGTTATAAACAATTAGCATTTGATACTGGTAGTGTTGTTAGTATAGAAGAATTTAAAGAAGTATATCCACTATTCTGTTTCGATGTTTCCAAACACGAGTCAAATATTTATAATGGAACAACTGCTGATATTGAAATAAGTTTAACGTTGAAAGATAATCAACCCGTACCATATAATGTTTACTGTGTTATATATTATGAAAGAAAAGCTACGTTAGATATTATCAATAAAAATATGTATGTGAGTTTGTGAGCCTGGATTTTTATTTAATAAAATCATCCCCTAATAAATGGAGTCCACAAAGGAAGTCTTGAATACAATCAGAATGAATAAATACAATGAGACAATCAGGAAAGAAGAACTAGTGTTAGGTTTGAAATATGCTATTGTTAAAATGAGAATTGCTAAGACAAAATATGGTGATAAGTTGGTTGTAGTTATTAATCATAATGACAAACCATGTGATTTGTTTATAACTCAGAAATATAATGCCATTGCTAACGAATTACTTTTAAAGAAAAATCTAGTTTTGCAGCCTATTGTACGCGAAAACAAGAACAAAGAAACATATGTGGATTTAGAACTGTTTACTCAGTAATAGTTGAATAAAAAATGAAAAATGTAAAAAAAAAAAGAAGTAGTGTATATTGTAGTATTTTATATGTAGTAAAGGGTAATATTCTCATTTCTTGTATCCTTTATTTTGGAAGTAAGAAAATAAAAATGTTATTAAAAAGGGGGATAATTTGGTAAAAAGGATGTTAAAATTTAAGAAATTGATGTTAAAATGGGGTTTTGAAATTGGGGGGAGGGTGGAGTGGGAGCGGCGATTATATACTACTGGCAGGTACCCGGAGATCCTGCATCGAAAGGCAGAGATAGTCATCAAGTGTATTACGGTGGGTTGAGGCCGCGCCGGGCTTTCGCTATCATTTCCCAGCATTTAACTACGGCTCGCATTTGTTTTAATTTTTTTGCGAGAACAATTAACTAGCCTATTTTTGCGCGATGCCCGGCCAGGGTCGACAAGCAGTAACACGAGAATCCCTAATTTTGCGAGGCGAGTATGAGTATTTCTGAAAAACGCTACTTCTGGACCACTTTATCGTGAAACAGCTATTTCTAGTTGGAGCTGTGCTGCTCATTAGTTACCCGTTTTATTTTTTTATTCCGTTTTAGGGGGTTCATTGAATGAAGTCGTGCAAAGTGTAGTGTTTTAATAAATAAATCAACTTACCAAAGTCTCCATCTTTCGAGAGGAAGCAGGAAAGAGAAATATTGCCTTAGTTCGTGCAGCGAAATAGGGAGATATTAGTTGCGTTTTTGATCCGAATTCTCCGTTCTGAATTTTCGTACAAATTACCGTTTTTACTCCTCTGGCTCCTCCCTTCTCGGTTTTGACAAAACACTAATTTGGCAGCTCGTCCGCAACGCGGTATACGTGTTTCTGCATACTGAACACGCGCACTCTGCTGACCAATGAGGGAGGAGAATGGAGAGAGGAGAATCGAGAATTCACCATCGCAGCAGCTTCTCAATTCTGCAGAATCGCGAGGCTTTCCCTGTTCTCGATTATGACAGAAACGCAAGAAAATGAGAATTCGCTTCATCTGAATAGCCGAAAAACGCAAAATAGGAGAATTGCGAGGAGAATTCGGATCAAAAAACGCAACTATTGTAACGGCCCACCTGATATTCTTGCAAAAAGGCGGTTTCCGCTCCGCCTGTTGGATTACACCCCACCTGCACGCAGCATTTCAGGTAGCACAGAAAACCGTCTTTCGTTTTTCGTCCAACCGTTAACCGTTCTTGAGAGACATAAGGCGCCGTTTCCCGAGGACTCCACTTGAGGAGTTCCCGCGTTTTTGTTTGTCCCGGGGACTCACTCGCCGTATTCTCGCGAGTCCCCAAGGACGGGGAATGCTCCGACCATCATCACCACCATCAGAAAGGACTCCCTTTCAGATTCGGAGGGGAATCAATTTTTGCTGGTGTTGGTGCAATGTAAAGTTAATTAAAAACAATCAGAATAAACAAACCAAAAATAAAGTGGATCCAGACTAATTTCGTCAACTCCATATTTATTTTTAGTAAACAAATTCATTTTGGAAGCATTCCCGTGTTCTCGTTGTTTTCCGGACGCGGAGTCCGCGTGGAGTGATTCCCTCTATTCTCGCCGTTCCCTTCGATTCCCTCAGGAGTCCTCGGAACGGCGAGAATACGCCTACAGCATAGCGGCTACACTTTGGTGAAGTAAGTGCCTTTGGCGGTGCAGGGGGAAAGGGAAATAAGCTAAGGTAAGATATAGGGTAATGCAAAATTCTTTAGAGACATCTTGGAGAGCGAGTGAGGAAAAGCAGAGATCAGTTTTCAAATGAAGGCAGACTTTATTCTTTTTTGGCATTAGTTACGTTTTTGATCGAAGTTTGAAGTTACCTTCAAACTCAAAGATCTCTATTTAAACACTGTTTTTTTTTTTTTTATAGCCGGTCACAGTTTCTTTAGCTGCGTTCTTTATCATGGGAGTTCTCACCGGTCGTCTCAAACGTAAGTGGCGGCATAGCTATGACATCAAAAAAGTTGTCTGCCTGACTGTCTGTCTGTGCGCATTATAACTCTCGAAGGGAATGAGATATTCTGATGAAACTTGGTGTGAGGAGTCTTTGGGTCAAGAGTATAAGGTCGAGTTCGTAGATGGGCTGTGTTAGCCCTACATTTAGGGGTGGGGAGGGAGTTTAAATTAAAGGGCAAATGAAATATTTTTAAACAGATAATGTGATAGTCGATTATGGGGTAAGAAGACATCGTGCTGAACACGATGGTGAAACCATTTGGTCATCTGACAAGTAGTTCGACCGGAATCCGGCCCAAACCGGAAAGTTTGTTAAAAGTAAAAGTCTTATTTGAAGTTGATTAGATGTTCGATTTAGGGGTAAGAAGACATGCTGAACAATTCTGTGAAAAGCATTTTCTACCCCGACAACTAGTTCGCCCGGAATCCGGCCAAAACAGAAATATTTTTTAAAAGCAAAAGTTTTATTTGAAGTTGATTAGATGACAGACTTAGGGATAAGAAAAGACGCCGAGTCCGTATATGACAATCATTTTCTACCAGGACATATAATTCGTCCAGAATCTGGTTGTATCCGAATTTTTGTTTTAAGTTACAAATTTAACTGAACTTGATTATATGTTCTTTATTGAGATAAGGATATACGTTGAATTCGTTTCTGAATTTTCTTTTTTTGCTGGACAATTATTTCCCTAGGAATTCGGCTGAAACCGGGACTTGGCAGAAGTAAAGCAGGAAGTTTCGGTCAGTATATCTGAACTTGGTTTTCTCTGGTGATTAGCCTGGTGAAGACTCGATCTGGCGAAGACAAGACCCAATTGTCTGGATCAAATATTAGATTTTTGGGATCCCACCGAAACCTTTGGTCTTGTTCTTATAAGTCGTTTCTGCATCCACCGGTGACTACCCATCAGTCTTATAACCCGTTTTTGAACTAACCGGTCTCCGGTTTTATCTCACCGGTGCGGCCTAACAAGAACCTGCTCCGCAGCCGGGCTTCAGCGAGGAGTTAAAGAGTTTTCGTCAACTCACCGGTGAACCAAAAAAAAACGAGATATACGAGAAGAACCGGACACTGGTGACAAACCACAAGAGACAGCCCAGAGTGCAACGAACGCAGCTTTTGTCCCTCAACCTCTGACCGTCGAAGTCGAACTTCGAGAGCTAGCTAGTTCGAAGTTTGCTTGAATCGTCGAAGAAACGTCGACCGGGCAAGGATCGCCGGAGTCGTAAAAACACTATTAAGCAAACGTTGAACTTCGACCGCATTCGAAAGCAGAAATTAAACAACAGGATAAGCCAACAGCGAACAAAACTTCGATAAAAAAAACGCAACTATTACCGCTTATCGCATCCGACTTTTACCCCCAACTGAAGGGGGGACCTTCCGATCTTTCTTCTGCTACTACTCGACAGACTGTGAGCCTTTCCCTGAAGTCGTGGTAGCTTAACGGCCAAAAACTAGAATGTCAGAAACAAGAAATACAAACCTTCATTTGTGCTCATGGAGTAAAGGAGGCACAGTGAAAACAGCGCCACGTAGTCTGTTTCATTCACATCTAGACAGTCGAAGATGGACTTCAAGAACGGCCTGTCTGCAAGAGCAAAGCGCTCCTCGTCAACACTCGTCTGCTGTGTCCCTCGGATAAGCTCTTTCTCTTCATCCGTTATATTTGAATGGAAGTCCTGAGTTTCCTGATCCAAAATTGCCGGCTCGACTCCCGTTTCGATCGGTGGATCGGCAGACAGCTCTGAGTACTCGTCACGGGTCTGCAAGGCTCGGAATCGATCGAAAACGTCTCCAGTTTCGTCAGCTTTACTGTTTAAGATGAACCAGGCAAGCGTCCGAACCAAGGGGCGATGCTTCAAGATGACGAAGACTTGCGTGAGCAAGAAGAGAGACACGATCCTGCTGACGCGCTGACGCGAGGGCTGAAAATATACGACATCATTAACGATAAGCCATCTTTACGGGAATATCGGGTAAAATGTGTGGGCGATCTAAGGCGCAATTTCTGAGTATGCTATAGACATTTTGGTCCATCGGCCTGTCTCTTAATTATTAAGACAGAAGAAGAAGAACATTTAAAAGGAGTCCTGTCTCTGATTTTTCGCGCTGGCTTGCGCCTGTTACAAACAAATCACAAATACAACAATTTGTTTAAACAATCTAAGGTGTAAGTCAAGCCTTTCACTTTTTCCGGGGCTCCTAGCCCTCCGTTAGAAATATCAAGTAACGTGTGTGCTTTCTAGTTACTTGGTTGCATTTTTCAATGGTTGCATTTCTCAACGTGATACCCTGCCATGCAAATTGATTTTAAAGTCGTTTTTTTTTGTTTATCTATTTTGTTTACGTTTTTAGTCCTCTCTGTAAATCGAGGCGGAACAAACCGTATTAATAGTAACAGTACACTAAGTTGGCAGTCATTCAACGCAAGCTAGTGAGATTGTGTACAACCCATCAGCTTCTCTCGACAAGACAAATAATAATAGGTCATAATTCAAATTTCGAGTGCCCTATCTAGCTAATAAGACCTTTCCAGGCACACTAACTGGATAGGACACACTTGAAATTTCAGCCCACAAATTTTGCAACAGATAACCATCTTTTTTCTTTCAACGTCAACGTCCCAGTATTAGTATCAAGTATCCTACCTATTCCCAGACTAAGAAAGCTTCAGGCACAATACCCGGATAGGGCACTCTTAAAATTTTACATTACGAATTTCGAGGAACGGAACCTACACTTTGTCACGGATGACCATATATTTCTCATACGGTTCCCACATCAGTTCGTCTAATTCGAACTCCCTTATCCTATCTAGAACAGGGTTGCGACATCGAAAAGAAATAGAGAGTGACTTTTGTTCGAAAACAAAGAGTGATTTGGGAGTGAAATTTTATTTTCATGAAAAGATGGGAAACATTCACTTTTGGTCAGAATCAATGCTGCAAAAATTATAAATCTTAATTTAGTGTCCTTGAAAAAACGTGAAAATGATACCTCTGTGCATTTAATTTTTTTAAACAGAGTGAATTTTATGTCCTACTTAGGACAAGACTAACAAAAATAAAATAGAGTGACAATTCACTCTATCGTGCGACAAGTGGCAACTAGAATGTAAAAAATCTGTACGCCAATTCAAAGTGTCCTTTCTAGACACTGCGGTAGAAAAAGGACCAATGACCAAATCTATGATGACTACTGATTGAACAAGAGCTAGACGCTCATATGGCACTTGCAAGCTCGTTAGCATGTATTTCAGTCCTAGGGTCGTGGTTGGGTCGTTCTTGTATGGGATATGAATGAAGAGTCGCCTTGTCAGTGGTTCGGTTGGTATTGTACTTACCCGCAAAAGGAGTGGTCACTATAACAATTTTCATTCGAATCTGAGCGTTTTTCGTGAAATTCCAGACCCCCCCCTCCCCCCTGTCGGATTCGGTCCGGACCCTGAAATACGTCATCTAGAGCATATGATCTCTCTACTTTCCAAGTTTCACTAAAATCGCTCCACTTGTTTGACCCCTATGTGAGCCACAGAATTTTCAGGACTCCCCCCCCCCCCCACTGTGACCGAATACCGGACGCCAAATAACGAATTTAGGACGAATAAACTCGGCCCTATCCAACTTGCATCCCATTCGTTTGGTTTTTATGCACATCAATAGGTTTTCGGACTCTCCTACAACTCCCCCAATCATGGCTGCAGTGGTTCGGACACATGTTTTGCACATCTAGGTCATCAGTTCGGTCACCCATAAAGTTTAAATCGAATCGGACCGCCTGCTCGCAACCTATGGAAGTCACTAGTTTCCGGATTCCCCCTCCCTTAGATCCCTCAAAAATGGTCGGATCCAGGAACGGAAGTTTTCTTAGGGCATTACGTCGAGTTCTTAAGTCTATTTGGCCGGGTCAGTAATATGCCCGCCAGGTTTTATTGTCCTTGACACATCTAGTAGTGTCATAACTCGCGATCGAAGGAATTCCGGAAAACCACCTAGCTCCAACTCCCCCCAACGAGCCCCGACAAGATCTGGTTCTGTTAAGAACGTGTCTAGGGCTTATGCTTGTTTTTCCTACCGAACTGTATCCCGATCCCTCGACTCTAAGCGTTTCGCGAGATTTCCTGTCCCCCCCCACAAGTATCGGATCTGGTCCGGACTTCACGTGGAACATCTGAGACAATAGCTCTTTCCACTTGATAAGTTTCATTCAAATCTGTTCACCCGTTCAAATGTTATGTATGCCACTAGATTCTGGATTCCCCATCCTTCCACTCCCCCCACGATGGTCGGATTTGGGAAACGACTATTCTCAAGGCAGTCTGTTCGGGTCCCTGATATGCCTATCAAATTTCATTGTCCTAGTACCGAACTCGTCGGATCACCGAGTTCCGACCCCCCCCCTCCCCCACAGTGCCCGAATCCAGTACGGTTATGTCAACGATTTACCTAGAACTTGTGCTATATAAAGTTATAAATCCCTCAAGATTCCGGATTCCCCCTCCCACCACTCCCCCCACGATGCTCGGATCAGGAAAGCGACTATTTCCAACTTTATCATTTGGAGTCCCTGGCAAGCCTTCCAAGTCTCATCGTCCTAATTTATGTGGAAGTGCCCGAACTAGCAAAATCGGGACCGACCGACAGACAGAAATTGCGATCGACGGAACATCACAGACGATAGCTCTTTCCACTTGCCAAGTTTCATTCGAATCCGTTCACGGCCGTTCAAAAGTTATGCATGCCGCTAGATTCCGGATTCCCCATCCTTCCACTCCACCCAACGATGGTCCGATCGGCGATACTACTATTCTCAAGGCAGTCTGTTCGGGTCCCCAAAATGCCTACCAAATTTCATCGTCCTAGTACCGAACTCACATCACCGAATTCCACCCCCCCCCAACTCCCCCACAGTGCCCGAATCCGGTCCGGGTATGTCAATGATGCATCTAGGATTTGCCTTTGTCCTTCCCACCAAATTTTGTCCCAATACCTCCACTCTAAGCGTTTCCCAAGGTTTCCGGTTCCTACCTCCACCTCCCCCAAAACTCACCGGATCCGATCCAGATTTAAATTAGGTCGTATGAGGCACGCGATCTTTCCAAATATCAAATTACACTGAGATCCGATCACCCGTTCAAAAGTTATAAATACCTCAAGATTCCGGGTTCCTCCTCCCTCCCCTCCCGCCACGATCCTCGGATCAGGGAACTATTTCCAACTTAATCATTTGGGGTCCCTGATATGCCTGCCAAGTTTAATCGTCCTAGCTTATGCGGAAGCGGTCTAACCAGAAAAATCGAGCCCGACTGACCGACCGACGGACGGATATAAATTGGGATCGGTCTATGGCACTTGGCTGAGGAAGTTCTTAACTAGAAATACGCCCCTACTCTTAAAAACAGGTTGGAGAAACTTTCACGCAAAATACCCGACACGAGATCTGGTCAAGTTTTTCAATGGGTCAAGTGAAATCTGCTTCCTTCCCTTTAAATAAGCCTCAGCGGAACGTAATAGTCCAAGTGACAGAGTGCCGGCACGTGCATACGTCAGTGAAGAAAGGTTTACGGAATTCTAGTGAGCAGGACCATTGTACCGAATAAAACTTTGGTAAGAAGCATATTTCATTCCATCTGTTTGTGTATAATATATTAGCGATATGCTTCCAGATTATCATTTTTTTAAAAGAATACCTAACTAAATAATATCAAAATTGCAATTTCACAAAAAGCACACAAAAATTCTGTTAAACTTCTTTAACTTAGGCTTATCGACCAAAAATCACTTTGTGAAGCCTGTGGTGATTTTAGATTGCGACACTGTTTCTATCGGTGCCTTTTTGGGATTCCAAAACGTAAATGGAGGGATACATATGACTTCGTAACAGTTGTCCGTCTGTCCGTCCGTCCGCCTGTCAGCACGATAATCCTCGAAGAACATGAGATATTTTGATGAAACTTGGTGTGAGGAATGTTTGGGTCAAGGGACAGGTCGAGTTCGTAGATAGGCTCTGTAGGCCTACATTTAGGGGTGGGGTCGAAGTTAAGGGACGAACAATTTTTTTAACAGCTAATGAGATGGTCGATTTATGGGTAAGAAGACATGTCGAACCCTTTAGATGACAACCATCATCTCGCCGGGCAAGAAGTTCTGGGAATCCGGCAAAACCAGAAAATTCGATAAAGTTTAACTGAAAATCCAACTTGTTTTTGTGTCATTTAGTTGACTACACTGAATTATTTGAATTCTGTAAAGAGATTTTTTTTATGTTTCACCATCTGCTTCAATTATGACGCTCAGAATATCTACGGCGGTCCCCCCAAACGAAAATTCTACTATGTCGCGGGAACTTTTAATCTCAACTGCGGCATTTCAGTGGGCAGTGGTGAAGATTGCTTAGTGCCTGAACAAAAAAAAAATCATAATCTTTCTCGTAAGGCATACAACAAAGTATCTGAAAATCGATTATTCGTGAATAGCGGAACAACGAAGTAACGCATTTTCAGCGGGTCTTCAAACCATGGCTCACGAAACTAGACTGCCCTATCCCAGCCCTATTCGTGTAAACTTTAAAAGTAAAAGTTTCGAGTTCGATTTAGGGGAAAGAAGACATACTGAATCTGTATATTTCCATCATTCCCTACCTGGACATATAGTTCGATGTATTGGTATGTAGGCATACTGAACCCGTAAATAAAATATTTTCTCACCGGACAAATAGTTCGCTCGGAATCCGGCCGAAACTTGAAAATTTGCTCAAAGTTAAATTATTATTGAAGTTGATTACAGATCCGATGTATTGGTAAGTAGGCATACTTAATCCGTATATGAAAAGTATTTTCTCACCGGACAAATAGTTCGTCGGGAATTCGGCCCAAACCTGAAAATTTGTTCAAAGCTAAAGTATTATCTGAAGCTGATTAGAGGTCCTATGTAGGGGTAATCATATATGCTGAATTGGTCTTTGAGCTTTAGTTTTTTGAGGGACATATAGTTCACCCGGAATCCGTCCGAAACCAGTAATTTGACAGAAGTAAGTCAGGAAGTTTTGATCAATTTCGTCCAAGTAGACGAGACGTATAGGGATAAACGCATATGCCGACTCCAGATCTGAACTTGGATTTTCAGATAATTAGCCATTGGCCTTAATCTGTTCTAAATTTTAATAAGAAAAATGTTAGGGGAGTTTGGCGAAGACCGGATTTCTGCAAGACCCAATCGTCTGGATCAAATATTAAATTTTTGGGATCCCATCGAACCCTTTGGTCTTGTTTGAGAACCGTCAAGGCACTCCGATGATTTTACTGTCAAGAATCCCACCTTGGAAATTCTAAGAGCAGTTGCCGAGCGCAGTATCTTGCGATTCAGAAACCTCTGACGCTGTGATCCTTTCCTCCCCATGTCAATAGCAGGAGTGATAAGAATGCTAGGTGACAAAATTTATAACCCTGAATGTGGCGGAGGGAATAGCTTTTTGAGAACTGGGCTCTAGCGGACTGTTCCTAGTGTTACAAGTGGTGCCATCTCCACCCCGCTGAGATTGCTTCTTCACATACAAGTACAGTCGTCGTAATACTAGCATAGACTCGTCGAAAATCAGTGCATTTATTTTATCCAATGTATAGAAGTTTTAAGGTAATACAACCCGTAGACAAAACAAGGCCGAAGGCTTCGGCTGGATTTCAAACCAGGATATATTCTCAATGCATTGTAGACAAAGGTAAAACGATAATTTCTGTAAGTTTCGGGGGGGGGGGGGTGATCCCCCTAAACCACTGGATACGGCCCTGATTGTCGATTTGCTATTAGAATAAACCCGACTGAGACAGACAGACGTGCGGAAAAATTTACGATGTTATAGAAATCCTTCGTTTTCCTTTTCAGTATTCTAAACAACAATAAAACAAGAGCTACGAGCTCTTATGGCACTCTTTAAGAGTAGATGTACTAGAAAGTAGAAGAGAACTTCATAAAACACCCCGCCATCCAAAAATTCAGTTCGGACCTAGAATTAGGATATCCAGTTTCACGTAAGACTGAAAATTTCCGACATCACCTCCAAGCCATCGCCAACCTTCCTAGTTTCAACCCAATAAATTCACTCGCTATGTCCCTAGACGTGCCCGAGATTTCCGGTACCCCCTTTCAACCCTCCATACACCGCGACCGAATCTGGTCCGGGCTCCTAACTGGATCATCTGAAGCATTTTCTCTTACCACCTATTTTTCACTCGAATCTGAGCATTTTCTGGAGAGCTTCCGGCAACCCCCCCCCCACGTGGTCGGATCTGGTTCGAACGTTAAAATATGTCATCTAAGGCATATGATCTCTGTACCTTTCCAGTAAGACCTACGATGCCGGGATGTGACTAGGAAACAAGGAAAAATGTCAAACGTTATTCCTTCTGGAAGGAAGTGATTTTCAACCTCTTGAACGAGAGCTACTGGCATTATCTGAATAAAGCACAGTAACTTCTCCGACCATCTTTCAAGTTTCACTCAAATCACTCCATTTGTTTGACCCTTATGCGAGCCACACATTTTTCTTCCAGCTCCGCCCATCGTGGCTGAATACGACTCAGAAACATAACTGTCGCATCACTGACTTATCCTGGTCAAGGAATCACTGGAATCAGAGCAGAGCCTATCTGCTATTATCCGAGTCCCGCTCCCCCTACCCCCCCCCCACCTTGGCTGGATCCTGTCCGGACGCCAAAGAGCAAATCAAGGTCGCATAAGCTCGGCAGTGTCCAATTTGCATCTATCCGTTTGGTTTTTGTGCATGTAAAATCTTTTCGCAACCCCCACGATGGTCGGATTGGGGAAACGACTATTCTCAAGTCAGTCTGTTCGGTCTCTGACATGTCTTCCAAGTTTTATCGTCCTAGAACATCAGGAGCTTCCGAACTTGCGGGATCGCCAGAATTAAGCCATCCCCCCCTCCAACTGTCCGAATCTTGTCCAGTTGTGTCAACAATGTAACTAGGACCTGCGCTTGTATTTCCACCAATTTTCGTCTCAATCCCTCCACTCTAAACGTTTACCAAGATTTCCGGTTCCCCCTCTCGCTCCTAGTAAAGTCACCGGATCCGATCCGGATTTGAACTGGGTAGTCTGAGATCAAATATCAAGTTTCAAGTAGTCTTTCCAAATATCAAGTTTCATTAAGATCCGATCACCCGTTGGAAAGTTATAAGTACCTCAAGATTCCGGATTCCCTACTCCTCCCCGGACCTCACATGCAACATCTGAGACGATAGCTCTTTTCACCTGCCAAGTTTCATTCAAATCCAATCTCGAGTTCAAAAACTGCCCGTGCCACTAGATTGCGGACCCCCAATCCCTCCACTCATCCCACAATGGTCGGATCGAGGGAACGACTAATCTCAAGTCAATCTGTTCGGGTCCCTGACATGCCTACCAAGTTTCATCGTCCTAACACATCAGGAAGTACCGAACTTGCACGATCACTAGAAATCCGGACCACCCCGCGAACTCCCCAATAGTGCCCGAATTCCGTACTATTATATCAATGACGAATCTAGAATTTTTGCTTGTTCTTCTTACCAAGTTTCATCCCGATGCTTCCCCATCCCTAGACTCCCCCACGATGGTCGGATCGGGGAAACAGTGTTCTCAAGTCAATCTATTCTGGTACCTGACAAGCCTGCCAAGCTTATCGTCCTATCACATCCAGAAGTACCGAACTCGTGGGATCAATATAAACTCGGAACTCTCCCCCCCCCCCCAAACTCTCCCACAGTGACCGGATTCGTTCCAGTTATGTCGTTCAGGTATGTAGGACTTGTGCTTGTTCTTCCCACCAAGTTTCATCCCAAACCCGCCACTCGTTTCCCAAGGTTTCCGGGTCCCCCCTCCGACTCCGCCCACTATCAACGGATCCGGTCCGGACTTAAAACGGGGCGTCTGAGGCATGAGGTCTTTCTATGTATCAAGTTTCATTAAGATCCCATCACCCGTTCGCAAGTTAATAATACCTCACTTCCGGATTCCCCCTCCCCCGGATGGTCGGATCGGAGAACGGACTATTCTCAAGTCAACCTGTTGGCTCCCTTACATGCCTGCCAGAATTCATCGTCCTAGCACACCAGGAAGTATCGAACTCCCGGGGTCACTAGAAATTCGGACCCCCTCCCCCAACTCCCCCACAGTGAACGGATCTGGTCCGGTTATGTCAATCACTTATATAGGGCTTGTGCTTGTTCTTTCCACTAAGTTTCATCATGATCCACTCCAAGCGTTTCACAAGATTTTCGATTCCCCCCTCCAACTCTCCCCAATGTCACCGGATCCGGTCTGGATTTAAAATGGGAGGTCTGAGACACAAGGTCGTTCCATATGTCAAGTTTCATTAGATCGGACCACCCGATCGTAAGTTAAAAATACTTCATTTTTCCTAATTTTTCTGATTCCCCCTCCCTCCCCCCCAGATGGTCGGATCGGGGAAGTGCCTATTTCTAATTTAATACGATCCGGTCCCTAATACGCCTGCCAACTTTCATCGTCCTAGCTTATCTGCAAGTGCCCGAACTAGCAAAACAAGGACCGACCGACTGAACGACAGACCGACGGACGGACAGAAATTGCGATCGCTAAATGGCAGTTGACCGAAGGGCAAGTGCCATAAAAACGATTAAAAAATGATTGGTGATTATTGTACTTGAAAACTTTACAAATTAAACTGGCGTTTTCAATTTAACCTCAAACTTGTTTTTTGAAATATTCTTGGAAAAACCAGGATAGAGAATCCCGTTACGTTGCCTTGTTTTCACAAGCCAAAGAGGTTTTACCAACCCAAAGAAATAAGTCATTCAGAATGATATCAGAAAAATAACTTGACGAGATCAAACACGCTCGCTTGAACTATGACTGAGCCTCTCTACAAGCCGGTTTATCCAGCTCGGACTGGAAGCAAGATGACACAGAACAAAACTCAAGGAAAAGAGGAAAAACATGAAACAAAAAGAGAAAAGGAACGTAGCTGTGGCACTGGAAGGGCCAGCTCCCTCGTATAACATTGGCAGTTGATGAGGGACCGCGTAACCATACGCAAAGGCCCCAAGTAATCAGATTAGTAGGCAGTAATTTGTATTCGGCGATATTTTGATCCTAGAAGCCGTAGGTACTAAAACCGTATCAAATTTATATATTTACGCTTCTGTATCCTTTACTTTTGCTTGTCTGGACAAACAGTTAATGTCTGGCGCAACATTTTTTCTTACAATTATTAACAACAGACTACAAATTTTGTATTAGTTAATAATTATTTTCCTCGTTAACCTGCTCGTCCCGGTAGGACCAGATTTTGCATTAGCCTATGGAGCCTCTGTTAGCCTCCGTTCGCAACCATTGATATTAAATTTGTTCTCTTAGCATGTCTATGCCATCATTTTCCAGTTTAGTTTGTTCTCTTATTCATTTTTTTACATGCTGCTTTAGGCTGAAAAAAAATACAATAATCAAACACTAATCCGTCTTTACGGCAATATTTGACTCTTACCAACCATATTTGACAGTGCAAAATGGATACGTCAGCTGAATTTTAAGATTCAGCTGATCGATCCGTTTTGCACTGTCAAAAGCAATAATGACCTAACCCATCCTTTTTCTAACAAGACAATGAGATAACAAATCTCTAGATGCGAAAGCCTTTTTGGTGCAGTATTTATAAAACATAGCAATATTAACGAGCTTTTCCCTTCCATCACATTATGTATTAAATGACCTATCAGACATATCAGGCATTAGGTCCGTCCGCGAATCTCCGATTTGAACCTTACTCTTCGACACATTTTCTTACTCCCACTTCTACTTAATAATATATGAACGGATCGACTCCATCCCAAAACTGACCGTCACTTTGCAATGACAACCAAACATATTTTGCTTGAGCGGGTGATTCAATTCATTCATTTATTATATCCACTAAAGCTGGCGAGTAAAGAAAATATAACAAAATACACACAATATACTTAATACACCATATACTTTCATAAAAATCTACGTCATTTAAATTCATTACTTCTTCTTTCCAGGATATGAAGACCCTACTCCCTTTGTTGGTGGTACTGGTGGCAAGTGCAGACGCATTCTTTAAAAAAGGCATTACCATCACAAAACTTACAACTGTAACCGAGTTTTCGACGGTCTTTCCAACATGCTTCAAAACACCTACCCCTCTTGTAGGATGTAGGAAAAAGAAGCAACTATGGTTCATGGAACCTATTGAATATATGCCTCAATATGTTCCGCAGATCTACGCTGCTCCTCCAAGGCCCATGTTCAAGTAAGTTCCTCACCCTGAAATTGTCTTACCCTAGGCGTTCACATCATGAACGACAAGAGGGGCGGAGGATAATCACAACTGCGTTTAAAAGCCAACGCGCCATGTAAAAAATTCACGGCACTACCAACACTCCTGTTCATAAACTTGAGTTACGTTTTATTTGAAGTTCATAGTACAGCGGACTGTTCGTTGTCGTTTTATTCGCTGGAAGGCGCGGGGTGCCCGAAGACGTTTTATTTGCCAGCGGGCGGCCCGCTGAGTGCCAGCAGACCCGCTAGTTTGTACGCTGGGTGTGGCAGCGAACAGTTCAGCGTACCTTCTGACGTAGTCCGCCATAAACAGAACGGCTATTTCAGTTTGTCGTCCGCTCCCGCTGTACTATGAACTTCAAATAAAACGCAACTCTGGTGTGCCACAACAAAGATTATATTTATCTATTAATAGAAAAAGACGTTAAGCCGAAGCTTCTCTCTCATCAAGCACACACATGTTTACTACATTTTTCAACACTGCACTACACACTTAACATACAACAAGTATAAAACTAAAAAGGGTTCACATACGCGCTGTTGCAGAACGTTGTACCAGCAAGATGTTGTTTGAATGAAAGTAAATTTGGTTGGGAAACGGTCTCCTCAGATAAACCATTCCATGCCTGGCATGTACGGTAACAAAATGAATGTTGACCAATTTTGCGGTTTATTTTTGGTGGGTATAACCTCAGAGAATGCTGACGGGTTGACTGATATTCGGATATTCGGCAATCCTTTGCCGCTGTAGTTGCTAGATTCAAGCACTGAGACACAGGCAAAATAAAGGTACCAAAAATCTCAAAGAAAAGTACATTCGATGAAAACGGGTTATATGAATAGCGGTGCAACAACGTACCGCATTTCCATCCGGTCGTCATTCGTCAAGCCTATTTAAACGAATTAAGTGATGGGTAACTAGACTTTCATACCCTAGCCCCATTCGTGTTGCTATTCAGATCATTCTAGTTTAGATGCTGGTACCTAGCCCCTTCACTGAGACACTCTGTTAGCGTAATGTAGCTAATAACAAGATCAAAGGTTTTCGAAGGGATCCAAAAAATTAAATTTTTGATCCAGACAATTAAATATTTTTATTTTCAAAATTTAGAAACTGATCGAGGGTTGTAGTGGGGGTTGAAATACCTTCGAAGCTTAAAAAATATTTTTCGTACATCTACAAAAGATAGTGCAACATGAGCTGCAAGCTCATATGGCACTTGCAAGGCTGGGTCAGAGGATGAAGGTAGGAATTCTTCAATTCGTGGGTTTGTTGTGATTATTTGTAAACAAAACCCTTGAGATAATGGGTCTTTGGAAATCACGAGAACGTATCGTTTGATAATGCATTTATCTGTGATGATGCGCACTTTAGGGGCGCTAGAAAGTTATCTGTAATAAAAACTCTTGAAGCAAAAATGATGATGAGCTCATCGGGAGAATGAAATGTATATTTTAATCAAAAGTATCATTTGTACTTTAAGAAATTCAGTTGTAAGCAAAACCCATGAGGCAAAAATATTATAATCATGTCAAGTGTCTAATGTTCAAAGTTTCATGGTCCTAGCACATCTGGAAGTACTTTAAATGGTGATCACCGGAATTCCGGACCTCCCCTTCTAACTCCCCCCACAGTGCTCGAACCCGATCCAGTTCTGTCACTGGTGAATCTAGGGCTTGTGTTTGTTCTTCCCACCAAGTTTCATCCCAATCGCTCCACTCTTAGCGCGTCACAAGATTTACGGCTACCCCTCTGACTCCCCCCCCCCCCCAGAATAATCGGATCCGGTTCGGACTTCACATGGGACATCCGAGACACGAGGTCTTTCCAAATATCAAGTTTCATTAAGATCTGATCACCCGTTCCAAAGTTATACGTACCTCTAGATTCCGGATTCCCCTTCCCTCCACTCCCCCCACGATTTTCGGATCGGGGAATTGGCTATTTCCAAGTTAGTTTGGTCGGGTCCCTGGTACGCTTGCCAAGTTTCACTGTCCCAGCCCACCTAGAAGTAACTTAACTCCGTATCACCGGAATTCCGGCCCCCCCCCCCTCCAACTCCCACGACAGTGCACGAATCCCGTCCGGTTCTGCCAATGATGTACCTAGGACTTGTGCTTGTTCCTCTCACCAAGTTTCATCCCGATCCCTCCACTCTAAGCTTGTCATATGATTTCCGGTCCCCCCTGCCCCCCCCCCCCCCCCCCACATTCATCGGATTCGTTCCGGACTTGAAATGGAACATCTGAGACATAACGTCTCTCCAAATATCAAATTTCCTTAAGATCCGATAACCTGTTCGAAAGTTATGCATGCCACTAAATTCCGGATTCTGGCTCCCCTCCCTCCCCCCACGATGGTCGATCGGGCAAGTGACTATTTCCAACTTAGTTTGGTCGGGTCCCGAATATGCCTGCCAAGTTTCATCGTCTTAGCGTATCTGGAAGTACCCTAACTCGCAAACACCGGACTAACCTACCGACCGACCGACGGAAAAGTGATCGGTATATGGCACTTGGCCGGAAGGCAAGTGCCATAAAAACTGGTAGATCTGAGAAAACCCAGTTCAGATATGGATTCAGTATGCGTGTTTACCCTTATAAGTCATATCTATTTTGACATAACCGATAGAAACTTCCTGCCTTACTTCTACCATTTTTCCAATTTCGACGGATTTCTCGACGGATTTCCGAAACTACTTGCCCGTCGAAAAATAAAGATGAAAAACCAATTCAGCGCATCTGCTTACCCCTATATATCTAATCAGCCGCATACAAAAATTTAACTTATAAACACATTTTCGGCTTCAGCCGGATTCTGGGCGAACTATATGTCCGGGTAAAAAATTGTTGTTATATATGGACGGATTCCGTGTCTTTTACCCCTAAATCGAATATCTACACTATATCAACTTTTGCTTTTATCAAATTTCCGGTTTTGGCCGAATTCCGGGCGAACTACTTGTCCGACGAGAAAATGATTTTCTATTCGTGTTCAGCATTTCTTCTTACCCCTAAATCGAACATAGAATCAGCTTCAAATAAAATTTTTACTTTTAACACAGTTTCAGGTTCCAGCCGGATTCCGGGCGAACTATATATCCGGGTAAAACATGATTGTCATATAGATAGATGATAGATAGATTAGTGTATTTCAAAAGCCCACGGGCCATGATACACACAAACAAACAAAAACAAAAATATAACTTAAACAATCAGACTCCTTATCCATGTACACGCCCACTCGAGTAATAACGGTAGGGTTACTATTGCTTCGGTGTCTCTTCTTAACCCTAACAACGAACATCTAATCAACTTCAAATAAAACTTACTTTTAACTAGCTTTCCGGTTTTGGCCGGATTCCGGGCGAACTACTTGTCCGGCAAGGAAAATGGTTTTCATAATCGTGTTCAGAATGTCTTCTTACCCCTTAATTAACTATCTCATTAGCTGTTTAAAAATGTTTTGTTTGTCCCTTAATTTGAACCCCCTCCCCCATCCCTAAATCTAGGGCTACAGAGCCCATCAACTAACTCGACCTTTCCCTAGCCCCAAAGGATCCTCCCACCAAGTTTCATCAAAACATATCATTCCCTTCGAGAGTTATCGTGCTCACAGACTGACGAACAACTTTTGGGATGTCATAGGCATCCCTCCAAAAATACCAGCGCAGGGCTCCGTAGCACTAGAAAAACGCGGTATTCCGTGAAGGAGCCTTACTATATCATTGTAGCTCGCATTATACGCAACACGGATCTCGCCGATTTCGTTCCTGGTGCTAACTCCTTACAGGCGAGAGGCCAAAAATACTGGTGCAATACGAACGGAAAAGTCTCGAAATAAGCAGAACAACGACTCAACTTTCGCAAGTGGTATTGTTTTATTTTATTCCAGATTACATTCGAGTATTCTGCCAATCGCTCCATACTTTGCTCAGCAGCCGCTCTACTATCCAAACAACATGCTCTACCAGCCGTACAAAGATCAGCCTATGAGAGACCAGGGCCCATCCAAGGAAAACCGACATCCTTCGAAGATGAAGCCTACACTGAGAAGTTGCAGAACGAGGTGTCTGACATCGAACCGAGCATTTCTGGTTTCGAGCAGTCGGAAGACAACGGACGATTCTTTTTCAACAAGATTACCAGCCTCATTGCTTACAAGACAATCACGTCTGTCGTCATTGAAGTGACAACGGCAAAACAAACTAGGACGCTAGCACTGAGCTGCCTAGCACCTAACGTGCCTATTCCAAACCCCATCTGTCAAGAAAGTAAGTAGGCTTAACCTCGTATTCGGTGGCGTAACGTTCAGGGCGAGGACAAGATAAAGAATATCTGTACGGTAGAGAGGCCCGTATCCAGGAATTGATTTCGGGGGGGGGGGGGGGGGGTGTTTCGCCTTTCGGGAGTGGGGGGGGGGGGTTGCCTGCTTGTCGGACAAAAGTACAAAACACACATAGATCAGAGAAAAACCCTATGAAAAATAATTATTTTTGTATGTTTCGGGGGGGGGGGACCCCTACCCCCCCCCCCCTGGATACGGCCTTGACGGTAGAACATATGATTATGCTAAAGGAGATGCAGTCTTAAATTTTTTGTCAACCCTGGTTCTGCAAAAGCTCGGTCCAATTAAATTCCTATAACTTTTTTCGAACAGGTATGTAGCTCATATCATCCTACGATACTGGTCAGACAGAAAGTTAGCGGTGATCCAGAGAGGTTGGTATGATGTCATATATACCTCCAGAGGGTTGATATTAAGTCACACACTCACCTTTAACTTGATGTGTGGCGATTATTATAATATAACCTGCGGCACTTGCGATGATATACATGGTTCATGGTTAATTATTAACGGTCCTGTTCGAAAAAATTCTAACAGCTAACATACCTCCATCTCGTTTGATACCGGAATCACAAGCTGGAGTCGAAACCGTTCGCTTCTACGAGATCAGCTTTTCTCGAGATCGTCCATATCCAGAGACGTCAAATCCGTTATTTAAACTCATTTAGCTTCTCAGCTTCGACAAATCAAAAAGAGGAACACGGTATGTGGGGGCGGGGGGGGGGGGGGGCTGAGAACCGTGTGAGCAGGCCCGTCAGGCCCGTATCCAGGAATTTATTTGTGGGCGGCGGGGGGGGGGGGGGGGGGGGCTTTTCGGGAGGGGGGGGGGTATGCCTGCGGGTCGGACAAAAAAGTACAAAAAAGACACAGATCAGGGGGAAAAGTCTATGAAAATGATTATTTTTGAAAGTTTCGGGGGGGGGGGGTCAACCCCCTAACCCCCCTGGATACGGCCTTGTGTGTGAGAAATAGTATATAACGCTGCAGTTTCTTTAACCTCTATCCTGACTAGGAGGAATGGCCGTTAGTTAAACCCAGTTATCTCATCTCTGGATCCCAGAAATAAAGTGACACATGTCGCAGATTTGTCCGCCATCTCTCCGGCGGATGAGATATTTTGACGAAACCTGGCACATGGGTTCTTCAAGGCAACAGTGAGGTGGCAACCTTAGATGCGCATTGGTCCTCAACATTGTTCGGAGGGAGATTTTTGCTTTTTAGGACCCGATCATAGAGTGCTAAAAATGAACTTAATTATTACTTTTTACTTTTAGTTCCGGTTAATCCCGTGGCGCAACCAAGTGGAGCAAACCAAGGATGAAGAATCAGATAAACTATTTATTAAGAATATAATGTTATATTTATATTATTTATGTGATAAAAGAAATGAGTGTAATATGAATGAATGAATGAATTTTATTTATAGCCCGCCAAACAACAAAAGAGGAATGGGCGGAGTAAATAAACAACGAGAAAAGAAATAAAAAGTAAACTAACAAGACAACTTCGTATTAACATATATACACATTTCCGTTAGTTGGGGCGGAATGGAGGGGGGGGGGGCGATACTAAGGCCATATACCCTAGGTGTGCCATTTTGAGGTACGTTACCTCGGTAGGCGGAGTTGATTGTAGATAAGGACATTCCCGGAAGTGCAATTTCCAGTCCGAAAGGGAGATTCACGAAAACTGATGAGTGGTTGAAGTAGATGCCCTGAACTTTAACACCGCGGTGTTAGAGGCGGAGTCCCGAAAACTCAGTTTTAAGAGTAGAGACCAAAGAAATGTAGCCTTTCCGCGACATCTTTGCCGGTGTGGAAGATGGAATGGTATGTAGATGTTTCTCACCAAAAAATGATTTTCCAATTTACAGACGAGACTTTTTCCGGTCACCGTACAGAGGGTGACCAAACAAAATAAGGTTCTTGATTTGCCGAAAAGGTTTTTTGCGTTCACCGGCTTGATTTTTCGACAAAGACATTTTCGGTACTAGAATTGAACAAAAACAGGATTACCAGTGCTTCCGAGTGTCCGACAAGACTTTTTTCCTGTCACGACACCGGATCTGACAGCACCGAAATGAGGGATTTAAATTTGCCGACAAGGCTTTTCTAGATCTTCGAACCTGAAACGAAACCAGAAAAGGGTTTCTTGATACGACCCACCGACAAACAGTATACCGATTACTAGATTTCCCCGAAGGATTTTGCCGAAACCAAGAACAGTGCGAAAAAAAAAAACGGTTTGCGGTTGCTACCGATTTCCCGACAAGACTCTATCCAGTCACCGAATCAAAAAGTGACCAGCACACAAAATGAGGATCGCGGTTTGCCGGTGCTTTTCCCGATAATCGGAGTGCAGTATCATCATTCACTTGGGTCGTTCACGGGTGCGAACTGAAAACGACCAAAAAAGAAAGAACGATTTACCGATGGAAGTTTGGTCCGTACCGAAAACGGGTGCTTTGCACCGACAAACCCACATGACTTTTCGTAGGGATCAGCCCTACCCCCACACCCTTCCTATACTGTCAGAAGTTGCATAACAGATAACACAAGGATACGCAGTTTCAACAGAGCAACACTTGGGATGTAATCTGTTGTGAGTCTGAAAACGTTATGCATTAAATGTTATGCATAACAAGCATTACCAGGAAGAGCCGAAAGACCACCGATAAGTATCTGCTGCCTTTCCCTATATTATGACGACACCCACGAACAGATACATCCCTAGTGTTGTCTCTTGAAATTGCGCATCCCATCTATTATGAACATTCTGATAGTGTAATCCCACCACATCTTAAAAGTCATATTAACTTAATCGAAACAAAATAAAAATGGCCAAATAATTTTCATCCTGAATTCCAACCGCCAATTACAGATAGTCTGCCTGAATCTTTTCTCTATTGTGAGGGAAGACGACGAAATTTCTGCACTTCCATCAATATGATGAACAAATCTCAAACTTTTCCGTTAAGAACTGATGATCTTGTCGAAAATCCTGGCTGGGAAGGAAGAAATTTTGATTGATTTTTAACTTTATTAATAGTAAAAGTGTAAACCACGAAGTACAGAGTGGTACTAGATCTACGTTGCCTGGGCAACGTGAAGTGTTGTAGCAACCTTTCCCATTCCATTCCATTCCGTCTTATTCTTTCAATTCCTAAGCATGTGGGCTTGAGGCTGGACATTCAGGGCATTTAGAAATGTGACAATCGGAGAGCCATAACATGGAGACCAGAGGCGTCATTTCGCGAAAATCTAGGGGGTGGCAGTGACATCCTTCTGGGCCCCCCTTGCCATTTTCATGTTCGGAACTACATAGGTAAGACCAGAAATACAGAAGTACATTGTAGGCGTACAGACCGTAACAAATTTACAGATGTCCACAATTCAGTGAACTGTCAAAATTTGAGATAGAAGGAGTGTAGTAGCAGTGAGTTATATTTAAAAGAGCTGAAAGCTCATATGGCACTTGTCGGAACAGTTAGCATGTTTGTCAGTTTGTCCTCCTGCAGCCCCCCCCCCCCCAGTGATCAGACCCACACCGGACTTGAAACTGAACATTTGCGACACTCATTCTTGACAGTTGTCAAGTTTCATGCACGTCCGATCACCCGTTCTTAAGTTATGAATGACACCTGATTCCGGATTCCCTATCCCTCTACTCCTCCACGATGGTCAGATCGGGGAAGGGACTATTTTCAAGTCAATATGTTAGAGTCCCTAATTGGCCTGCCAAGTTTCATGGTCCTAGCACATCTGTAAGCACCCTAGCTCGAGATCACCGGAATTCCGGGAAACCCCCTTCACTCCCCCCACCGTGACACGATCGGTCATTTTGTCAGGAATGCATCTAGGGTTTACGCTTGCTCTTCCAACCAAGTCCCACTCCGATGCCTCGAATTTAAGCAACTCACGAGATTTCCGGTGCCCCCTCCAGCTCCCACCTCCCATTGATCAGATCCGGTCCAGACTTGAAACTGAACATCCAAGACACTTGTTCTTAATACTTACCAAGTTTCATGCACGTCCGATCACCCATTCCAAAGTTGTGAATGTCACTAGATTCCGGATTCCCACCCCTGTACTCCCCCCACGATGATCGGATCGGGGAAGGGACTATTTTCAAGTCAATATGGTAGAATTCGAAAAATTTTCGTCAAGTTTCATGGACCTAGCATATCTGGAAGTACCCTAACTCGAGATCACGGGAATTCCGTTAAACCCCCTCCAACTCCCCCCACCGTGACAGGATACAGTCCTGTTTTGTCAGTAATGTACCTAGGGTTTAAGCTTGTTCTTCCCAACAAGTTCCATCCCGTTCCCTCGAATCTGAGCCTTTCAGAAGATTTCCGGTGCCCCCTTCCAGCACCCCCCCCCCCCAGGTATCGTATCGGGTCCGGATTTGAAAAGGAATATCTGAGGCACTTGTTCTTGACACTTGTCAAGTTTCATGCACGTCCGATTACCCCTTCCAAAGTTATGCATGTTACTAATTTCCGGATTCCCCATCCCTCCACTCCTCCTCAGTCTGTTCGGGTCCCTGATATGCCTACCAAATTTCTTCGTCCTAGAACCGAACTCGCGGGATCACCGAATCCCCCCCCCCCCCACCCCACAATGCCCGAACCCGTTCCGGTTTTGTCAATGATGTATCTAAGACTTCACAAGTTTCGTCCCGATCCCTCCACTCTTAAGTGTTTCCCAAGATTTCCGGCTCCCCCTCCAGCTCCCCCCAAAGTCACCGGATCCGGTCCAGTTTTAAGTGGGTCGTCCGAGGCACGAGATCTCTCCAAATATAAAATTTTATTGCTATCCGTTCACCCGTTCAAAAGTTATAAATTCCTCAAGATTCCGGATTCCCCCTCCCTCCACTCCCCCAAGATGGTCGGATCGGGGAAATGACTATTTCCAACTTAATCATTTGGGGTCCCTGATATGCCTGCCAAGTTTCATCATCCTAGCTTATGTAGAAGTGCCTGAACTAGCAAAACCCGGACCGACCGACCCATGGAGAAAGAAAGAAATTGCGATCGCTATATGGCCGTGCCATAAAAAAAATGAGCACTTTTGAGGATAAATTAAAATAATATTGTACAGCATTTAGGCTACTGTGGGAAGTTCCTTAGAAGTCCACAATTTTCTATGGCCGCCTATACTATTTTGAATTTCGAAAAGTCCCTGGGTTCCGGATAATCAGAAAAATAACAATAAATCAAACAGTACATATCTGAAATATTTGTCTGATTTGTATTCAAATATGCCGACAATTGGATCAACTCACAAGCGATAGTAACCTTTTCACGAGTTAGCGATTTATCCAGACGTTTTTAAATATAATTCTAGCTTGTAAAAAAGTTTGGCAATAAACCGGTCAAGAACTTTCAAAGGTTTGCAACATAGCCACCGTCGGTGGATAGGTCACCAGTTGAGCTTGAGCTGTGAAGAGAACAAGATTTAGGCAGTTTCGAAAGTGTCCGCAGGTGAGAAGTAAATCACATAGCCTAGCAATTTCATTCCAGTTGAAAAAAATATCAGGAACGATTGAAATATACGAACCTGAGCATAAAACTGTCGAATGAGAAAGAAAAGAAAAGTTACTGACTAGTTACAACGTTCTTGGATTCTTCCACTACAAAATCCGATTGCGAAATAAACTAATGAAGTATTTAAGAAACAAATAAACATAAATATGTATAAACCGCATGCACAAAATTGTTTATCAGACTGATATTACGTAAGGATGGATTGTTACACAATGGACATTAATAGTGCGAACACACGGTAAGGATTTCTCGGCTGGATTTCCGCCACTTACATCATCAAGTTGAAAATTTTTTACTTTTCCATATGGAAGTGATGATGTTGTTCCTACTTTCATACTCTGAACCAGCCTTGCAAGAGCCATATGAGCTTCTAGCTCTTGTTTGTTTAGGCAACACTTTCTCATCATTCTATTCATTGTATTACAAATATTCAATTGTTACTTCCTTGTCTCATTGGCACAATTTCTGCATCCTACTTTTGGTACACAATCAACCTATTAATGACCATTCGGTGCTAAAATTGTTCGGTCAATGCTAGGGTTTTGTCGACAAAACGTCCCCATTCGAAACGTCTCGTGACGAAATGTCCCCAGCTATAGATTTTTTTTTTCATCGGTGAGGGAATCCCCCAGGGATAGCTAGGCCTATGAGACTACTGATTGCGTCTTAAGTTCAGACAACAAAAGTTTTTGGAATATAAACTTTTGAAAACCACGATGGGTTGACATACTTCAGTATTTAACCGATACTCAAGAAACCGACCAAAGTGTTGCTCCCGGCTATAGCCATTTCTTAAAGGACCCCTCGCACTATTTACTCTTCAACTTACAGTATTTTAAAATATTTGAATACTTAAAATATAGGCCGTGCTTGTAACACATAACCCACGGTGTTGGCTGGTTTAAGCCTTTTCCGAGATCCGTTGACTTGTAGCGAAAACAGGGAAACAATTTACATAACCAGTTTTTCTGATGGAAAAACTTCTCGCAGACAACCGTCGACAGCGTGATACACATCGAAGGTATAAAAACACGGCAAGTGAGAAAATCAGCGTGGTTTTGTTAGAGGGGTTGAAAGGTACCGTACGAAATTGGGGTCTCTGGGTTTAGAGATATGTGGAGTAATTATAGATAGATAGATATTTTAATTGATCCAACTCGTAGCGCTGACATGGCACTAAATACGTCGACCATTACATTTAAATTCTTGAATACTTGAGTAAAATAATTGAATATATACAATTATTACACAAAAGAAAATAAATCACTTAGAATTCACTTGTTTTTTGTTAATCTTCTCAGTGAAATATGGTACAAAGGAATTCGAATACCGGTTTGTGCGGCACTTAACTGCCACAAGGAGATTTTGATGGCGCGTCCGTCCTGTCACTGGTGCTAGATCGGGCAGAATATCTCTATGTTTTCACTGGCAAGGATTGATCGGCCAAAACGTAAAATTAAGTTTTCCCGGCGGACATGGAGTAGCTCAAGTCTTAATAGGAGGAGGGAAGCTTCGTAACCATTGTATTTCAGTCCTAGCATAACGCGGCACGCTCTGATTATGGAAGTATGTTGCATTAGTCTCGGCATTAGTATAATAGGTAAGACAGGTTTTTTATGGAAAGCGCAAAGATTTAGTGTTTTATCTTTTATTGTAGTTTACGCTGCGATATAACTCATTGATCTCGCTTCTGTTCGATATTTAGTCTGGTGATATTTATTATTAAAAGATTTTATGAAAGGATCAAAACCGTCTAACCTACATTAACTACGTCTCTCTACCTAACTAATCATTCCATCCGCTTTCGTTTCCTTGCTTCCCATGTCCCGTTTAACCAACATAATGGCACTACGCTTATTTTTGCATTTTCCTTGTTTGACTCTCTTTGAGCCACAGCGGGCTTGCTCTTTCTCTGAGGAGCATATTGGTGCTCCTCAGATTGAGCATGTTGCTTTAAACGACCTAGAACAAATCAGTTACGAGTCAATTGCAAGTTGCAAGGCATATTACAAGACTTATTTTAACTGAAAACAATAAATTTATGAAGCAACCGGTCCTATGTCCGATGATTCCTGCTTATAAGGAATGTTCCCACATCTGTAATGCACACTCTGAAGTTATCTTACCTCGATCATGCACCTGAAGATCGAGGCGAAATTAAAAATCCGTGCTTGGGGACGTTTTGTCACGGGGACGTTTTGCCGGGGACGTTTCGCCAGGGGACGTTTTTTCATGGGGACGTTTTGTCGGTAAGCCAATGCCAGAGTTATCAAAGCTGTCATTTAGCGAAAGCCTTTGCTTTGGATAACATTTAAGTTTGTTTAAAGACCTGCGACAGTCGATCAAGGCTGGATTACTCCGGAATCTCTTTATCACAACATTCCCTAGCTAAGGCGGAATTCAAAGTAGTCTAGAATAGCCGAGGGGTTGCCCTCTCCCCGGCACCTGCTGTGCACCCTTTCCCGGCACCGGCCGAAACCAGCGGTGCCGGTCATAAATCAGACGATTCTCTTCTAAACATGCTGATTTCAATGTTCTAACACGTGTCAGCCGGTGCCGGCACCAGCCGGGCACCGTGCACTCTCTGTACACTAAAACCGAGGGTGAGTAACCCCTTGAGAATAGGGTCATCGAAGTCGGCTTAAATCGAAGCCGTCCCGAACTAGTGTTTGCATAAGTGGCAACCTTTGAAACTGGTTTTCGAATTGCTTTAGAGATAACATTTTTTGACGTGTCTACAGACCAAACGAGTTTCAGTTGCCAAACTGATTATTACTAACAAGAGAAAATGAACGGCACGAATTTCAAAGAGTGGCTAGCGAGTTTCTGTCCGACAGAAAGCTATGTGCAACCAACGAAAACAAGCTGTCTTGAAAAGAAATTAGTGACCGTAGACAAATTAACGTTTTCGTTGAGAGGAAATCTTTTGGAAAAGATGAACGGCAAAACTCGCGAAAGTCTGGATACTGAATGTTCTGTCTGATTGAAAGCTCTTTCACGAAAAAAAAACCCCTGATAGTATTTACCAAGAAGCTAATCTTCGTTCAGTTTAATCACAAACAAATGAAACCATTAACATTTCTATATACAGTTATCTGCCTGAGAATGGGGTATAGGGCTTAATTTTAATTCATATTCTGTTTTCAAAGAAATAAACCCATTTTCCGAGAAATAAATAAACATTCATAGAAACAAGTCAATAATAAAAAGAAATAGTTTAAAATAAAAATCAATAGTCATATTTCAAAATTGTTGTTCCAGAATGAAAATTGTCTTGTCTCTTACAACGATACTGTTATTTGCCAAGCAAGGAGAGGCATTTGGAGCAACTGCAACCAGAGTAACAACCGTTACTAGTATTTCAACTGTCTTCCCAACGTGCTACAGGATCGCAACCCCTCTTAGACAATGCAGCAGAAAGAAAAAACAGCTGTGGTACTGGCTGCCAGTGGACTACTACCAAACACCGGAGGTCATTCCAGTGCTACCGGAAGCCAGACACAGGTTGGCCGCTTTAACCTTGCTTACTACGCTTAGGTCGAACATCCACTTAGGATCAACCTTACCATCTCTCACTACCTGATTCCCAATTCTCCAGGTTCCAGTTTCAGAGCCTGCATGCGGTTTAGTTTTTATTAGTCCCCTAATGGTCACCACCATCATCAGTAATCTTCTTGACGATGAGAGTTTTGCATTATCCTTCAGTTAAAAAAAAAATATAAGCTTCTCTTTTCTTATGGACCTATTGCACTACCTCTGTGTGATGATGCTGATACAAAGCGAGAGGTCTGACCCCCCTCGGAGTATTTTCCCAGACTTCGAGACTCCAGACCCGACCCGACCGAACATAAGGAGTGTTTTGCAGTATCCTTCAGTTTAAAAAAAATATATAAGCTTCTCTTTTCTTATGGACCTATTGCAGAGCCTCTGTGTCATGATGCTGATAATAAAGCGAGAGGCCTGACCCCCAACCGAGTATTTTCCCAGACTTCGAGACTCCAGACCAGTCCCGACCGAACACAAGTAGACAAGTAACAAATACTAACAAACCCCTATAACTCTACTGAAAGGTTGTTGTGTTTGTGCCTTATTTTATTCGTATTTTAACTATATATAAACAGTGGCGAAACTAGCCTATCTTCGTGGAGGGGGGGGGGGGGCAAGCCCAGATTTTACCGACAAGATCTAACAATTTACCGACAAAAGGCGCCGTCGCACATTTCGGGCGAACGCATCTTACAACCGTTGGAATAATAAATTGTAACGTACGAAATGAGATGTTTTTCTAATGAAAGTTAATGAATTAGCCATTCGCTTCCTCGCACCAATAGTTATCAAATAGAAACAGGAACATACTATGTAGTCAATTATCTTTCAAACCCGAACAAGACCAAAGGTTTCTATGGGATCCCAAAAATTCAGTATCTGATCCAGGCAACTGGGTCTTGTCTTAGCCAGATCCAATACTCGCCAGACTCCTTGAACATTTTTACAATTGAAACAGATTAAGGCCAAATAGCTAGTCATCTGAGAAAACCAAGTTCAGATATGGATTCAGCATGTGTGTTTACCTGTATAAGTCATATCTGTTTTGACGAAAACTTCCTGCCACTTCTGCCAATTTCCTGGTTTCGGCCGAACTCCAGAACTACTTGTCCGGCGAAAAAGGAAAGCTCAAAAACGAACTCAGGGTATTTTCTTTCCCCAATAATGAACATCTAATCAACTTGAAATAAAAATTTAATTTATAACAAATTTTCCGACCCCAGCCGGATTCCGGTCGAACTAAATTTCCGGGTAAAATATGATTGTCAAACACGGATTCAGCATCTCTTCTTACCCTTAAATCGGTTATCTAATCAACTAGAAAAAAAACTTAAGCTTCTAACAATTTTCCGGTTTTGGCCGGATTCAACTACATGTCCAGGTAGAAACTTTTTTCACATAAGTGTTCAGCATGTCTCCTTGCCCTAAATCGAACATCTAATCAACTCAAAATAAAACTTTTAATTTTAACAAACTTTCGGGTTTGGGCCGGTTCCGGGCGAACTACTTGTCCGTCTAGAAAATGGTTTTCACTATCGTCCTCAGCATGTCTTCCTACCCCTAAATCGAACATTTAAACAACTTCAAATAAAACTTTTACTTTTAACAAACTTTCCGGTTTTGGCCGGATTCCGGGCGAACTACTTGTGCGATGACAAAATGGTTTTCATCATCGTGTTCAGCATGTCTTCTTACCCCATAATCGACTATCAAATTAGCTGTTTCAAAATATTTTGTTTGCCCCTAAATTTGATCCCCCTCCCCCACCCCTAAATGTAGGGCTACAAAGCCCATCTACAAACTTGACTGGTCCGACGACCCAACGAATCCTCACACCAAGTTTCATCAAAATATCTCATTCCCTTCGAGAGTTATCGTGCTTACAGACGGACAGACGGACGGACGGACAACTTTTGCGATGTCATAGGTATCCCTCCACTTACGTTTTGGGATCCCTAAAAGTGACAGACATTGCAACGGACCATTCCACTGCGTGAAGATTTACGCTTGTAAACTAAGCGGCTTTTTGGCGTTCCAAAACATTAGCTCCTAACATTAGCACCGTAAAGTTTGACTATCCGTCTGTTACGATGATAACCCTCAAAGGAGTTGGAATATTTTGCTGAAATCTGGTATGAGGATGCATCGGAACAAAGTACGGGCAATCCAGTTTCACGAATGGCTGATGGGAGTAGATGCCCTAAATTTGCTGTTTCTGTGTCCGAACGAAATCTGACAACTGTGACTGGAATGTAAGGGTCACGGTAACTTTGTGATAATCTTCAAAAAACAAACGGGTTCATGGTCCCCAGAAAGTGCTCTGATTCGACTGAAACTTATCGAAGATGTTCAATTTATCCGCGTCCGAGAACAGAGTAGCAAGGAGGTCTCAGAAATATTGTAATACCTGTACGGGCCGAACGGATAGTGATTGGGATAAAGCTTGAAAGGTACAAAATTCATGGGACCTAGACATGTAGTTTGAGGCCCAAACAGGATCTGACGTCCGTGGGGTGAAGGTGTGGCTGGGGGGGGGGGGTAACCAGATTGGTAGGCCCACTGGAAATTTTTCGGAAATGTTCCGATTCGAGTGATGCTTGATGGATGGTAGACGCAGATGCCAAATATGCCATTTATGTGTCCGAACTTCTTCTTGCCGTGGTGGTAGGGCGGGGGGGGGGGATTAGAGGTGGGTCGTGGACATTATCTCAAACGCTTAGGGACCAAATGGGTTGAGGTTGAGCGATTTTTCCGAAATGCTCCGTTAGAGTGACGCAGATGCCATTTATGTGTCCGAACGTCTTCTTGCCGTCATGGTCGTGCTGTGGGGGGATTTGAAGTGGGTCCTGGGCATTTTGTTAAACGCTTAGGGACCAATGATCGATTGAGATAAACTTGGCGGTACTAGTGACCCTGGCCCGATCCAACCTCGGTGGGCCGAGTTGGTGGGGTATCACTGACGGGAATTTGAAATTCCAAAAGAATAAAGTGGACTAAATTGACTGTACCATATACAGCCAGATCAACCCAAAAGGGCAGTTTATGGGTGGGAACAGAGAAATCATCCAAGAAAATACCAAGCAAACAGGTTCGCCGGTGTGGTTGGTTTGCCGTCAAGGAGCAGAAAGGAAGAAGTGTTTGTTTAGTGCTTTTACCCAAAACATTTTCGGAGTTACCGACGAGAATATTCCAGTAATCACATCAAAAAGTCTTCGCACTGACGAACAGTTCACAGTTACTGAAATTAACGACACGATTTTTATACATTCAAGATGTAAACAAAATGAGATTTTTCATTTTACCGACAAGACGGTCACCGAAGCCTATCGAAAAATGAAAAACAACCGATATCAGGATCTCGATCCGATCATCAACTTGACTTCCCGACAAGGCTTGTGTCCATATCATCTCCTCACCGACAAAATTGTAATCTTTGACAAGAAGCTTACTGATTACCGACAGAGCTTCTGTGCGGTATCAGGAACGGTATGATGAAAGTCTTTTTATCAGGGCTCTTGCCGTTACTAACAAGACCAAAGGTTTCGATGGGATCCCAAAAATTCAATATCTGATCCAGACAACTGGGTCCTGTCTTAGCCAGATCCAGTCATCGCCAGACTCCTTGAACATTTTTACAATTAAAATTCAGAAACAGATTAAGGCCAAATAGCTAATCACCTGAGAAAACCAAGTTCAGATATGGATTCAGCATGTGTGTTTACCCCTACAAGTCATATCTGTTTTACGAAAACTTCCTGCCACTTCTGCCAATTGCCCGGTTCCGGCCGAACTCCACAACTACTTGTCCGGCGAAAAAAGAAAGCTCAAAGACGAAATCAGGGTATCTTCTTTTCCCAGTAATGAACATCTAATCAACTTCAAATAGAAATTTAGCTTATAAGCAAATTTTCCGATTCCAGCCGGATTCCGGTCGAACTATATGTCCGGGTAAAATATGATTGTCATACAGGGACTCAGCATCTCTTCTTACCCCTCAATCGCTTACCTAATCAACTAGAAATAAAACTTTGACTTCCAACAGTTTTCCGGTTTTGGCCGGATTCCGGGCAAACTACATGTCCGGGTAGAAAATTGTTTTCACATAAGTGTTCAGCATGTCTTCTTGCCCTAAATCGAACATCTAATCAACTCCAAATAAAACTTTTAATTTTGACAAACTTTCCGGTTTGGGCCGGATTCCGGTCGAAATACTTGTCCGTCGAGAAAATAGTTTTCACCATCGTGTTCAGCATGTCTTCTTGCCCCATAATCGACTATCACATTAGCTGTTTCAAAATATTTTGTCTGCCCCTTAATTTGAATCCCCTCCCCCACCCCTAAATGTAGAGCTACAAAGCCCATCTACGAACTTGACTGGTCCGACGACCCAACGGTTCCTCACACCAAGTTTCATCAAAATATCTCATTCCCTTCGAGAGTTATCGTGCTTACAGACGGACGGACGGACGGACAGACGGACAACTTTTGCGATGTCATAGGTATCCCTCCACTTACGTTTTGGGATCCCAAAAACAGAATCCGCGCAGCGTCTCAGCACCGACAAACGCTGCCAATTTCCCAACAAGAAGTTTCATGGCTTACCGACAGAGCTTTTGTCGGTATCAGAAACTGAACGATAAAGCGTGCCGTACCGACAAACGCTACCTATTACCTAACAGGAAGTTTCTAGTTTTACCGACAGAGTTTTTGTCGGTATCAGAAACGGAATGCTAAAGCGTGGCGTACCGAAAACCGTTGCCTATTTTCCAACTGGAAGTGTTCTGTTTTACCGACAGAGCTTTTGTTGGTATCAGATACGGAATCCTAAAGCGTGCCGTACCGACCAACGCTGCCTATTTCCCATTTGGGAAGCTTCCTGTTTTACCGACAGAGCTTTTATCGGTATCAGAAACTGAATGATAAAAAGCGGGTTCGCACCGACAAACACTGCCAATTTACCGACAGAATTTTTCGTGGGGGGGGGGGGGGGGGGGGCAGCTGCCCCTCCACGACCCCCCTAGTTTCGCCACTGTATGTAAACATGAACCAGCCGCGTGAATTGTAATTTGTTATGTTGACGATCTTCATAAATGCTATTAAGGAAACAAATGAATTATAATTATTATTCACTTCGGTGTCGGCATTTCCCAAAGCTCCATGAGGAAAGAGGGACCGAAGAATTTTTATGGTATTTGACGTTCGCAATTTCTGTCCGTCCGTCGGTCGGTCCGGGTTTTGCTAGCTCTGGCAGTTCCACATAAGTTAGGACGATGACACTTGGCAGGCATATCAGAGACTCGAAAAGATTAACTTGACCATCGTGGGGGGAGTGGAGGGAGGAGGAATCCGGAATATTGAGCTTCTGAACGGGTGATCGGATCTTAATGAAACTTGATATTTGGAAAGACCAAGTGCCTCAGACGAGCCACCTCGAATCCGAATAGGATCCGGTGACTAAAGAAATAGAAAACCGTGATTTTTGGGTTTTTTTCTTGATCAGCTAATTATCCCTCTAGGATGATGTGCGAGGGATAAATATAAATTCGGATATTTTTAAGCGAAAAACAAAACAAAACTAAATCATAAAATCCACCACAATCACAACAGGAGAACGATGCAGAACCAACAGACAATAAGACGAGATGTGACTAAAAACCAGAAGAAAACGGTGGGGATGCAGATAAAAATAAAATAACGAAAGATAAAATGTGCGTGTTAAAAATGTATATGTACAAATCTGTGATTATTTACAATTCTGAGCTCTGTTTATATTTACAATTTACCATCCGTCTGGGAAAGCGCAGAAGCTTTCACCCAGAAAATGGCCCACTCGAAAAAATTTTCGATACCACGGTCCCACCGTGGTACGTGATCGTGGATCTGAAAAAGTCATCTTACTTTCATCCATTTTTGCCAAATTGGTGAGAAAGGAGTTTAGTATTAGTGATGTAACTGGATATCAGTTTTTCTTTTGGGATGACTTCGAAAAGTGCAATTTCGGCAATAGTCGTTTTTGCAGAGCACCGTGTATCCGATTCCACGATAACTGCAAAAACGACTAATTGCAGATCCAGTTGGCGTGGTAACAGATACCAAGGTATCAGCCAAAACGCAGCTATTATTTCAGGGATATTAATACCAGGGAGATCCTGAGGAGGAATACTATGTACTTGGAATATAAAGGCCCATTAAAGGAAGGGGTCTTTGGAGAAAGTGGTGTGTAAGACTGAACAATTGCGGCAAAATGGGCATTTAAATCATTGGGCTGTTTTGACAGGCCAATGATTTAAATATTCAAGAATATTCAAGAATAGGTCTGATAAAACTAACGTAAATTTGGAGGAGGTCTTTAGAAGGGCAAGCAAATTTTGTAAGTAGTTTTAAAACAGCAATACATGGCGAGGCTTGTTTTAAAATATGTTTGAAAACCAACAGGCGAAGGATTTTTACCAAAAATCAACAGGATTTTTACTAAAATCAACAAGTGAAGAATTTTTACCATAAATCAACAGGATTTTTACTATAAACCAACAGGATTTTTACCATAAATCAACAGGATTATTACTATAAATCGAGAGGTGAAAGATTTTTAACATAAATCACAGGAATTTTACTATAAATCAAAAGGTGAAGGGTGAAGTCTAGAAAACCGCCACAATACTCTTGAGCAACGGTGTCCCACCAGAAGCAAGTAGGTAGCTAAAGGAGGTATAATCGTATTTTCTAGGCTCCTAGTATCATCTTAACTACAACACCAACGAGCTATTTACAAAATATAGTACCAAGCTAGCTTCGCTACTATATTTTGTAAATAGCTCGTTGGTGTTGTTGTTGTAGTAGGAGCTATTTACAAAATATAGTACCGAATGCTAGCTTCGCTACTATATTTTGTAAATAGCTCGTAATAGCTACTATATTTTGTAAATAGCTCGTTGGTGTTATTGTTGTAGTACGGAAGCTGCTTTGTCGCAAATGAAAGACAACTCGAGGAAATCTGTAATTATGACAGTTAACTTTTTAAAATCTACCCCAGCTTTTTTTGACCCCATCCCCAGAAATCTGGGTTAAAAAAAAAATAAAACTACTCGGAGTTACTTTAACTAGTGATCTAAAATGGGATGCCCACATCAAACATATTTTAAAACAAGCCTCGCCATGTATTGCTGTTTTAAAACTACTTACAAAATTTGCTTGCCATTCTAATGACCTCCTCCAAATTTACGTTAGTTTTATCAGACCTATTCTTGAATAGACTTGTCCCGTTTGGCGCTTCGACCTCTCTTCAGAACACATACCGCATCGAGAACATTCAAAAAAGGGCCCTCATGATTAGTAACGGGGAGGATAAAGTGCCCTACAGTTGGCTACAGTTACCTACTAAAAAGGTTCAAGCTGGCTACCCTAGAAGAGAGACACAACCCGCCTTAGCATCGATGTCGGTATTAAAACCCTATCCGTTCCCCGATTACGTAATATTCTACCTCCCCCCTATTCTCCTATGGGTATTAGACCCCAGCGAGAGAAATCCCAGAATATCCCCAAACTAGCCCCTCTTAATGAAAGATATAGAAGGAGTTTTGTTCCAGCATTTGTTGAGTTGTACAATAACCGATAAGTTAGTGCTTTTTAATGTTTTTATGGCACTTGCCTTCCGGCCAAGTGCCATATACCAATCACTTTTCCGTTGGTCGGTCGGTCAGTCCGGTGTTTGCGAGTTAGGGTACTTCCAGATGTGCTAGGACGATGAAACTTGGCAGGCATATCAGGGGCCCGACCAAACTAACTTAATAATAGTCAATTGCTAGATCCGAATATCGTGGGGGGAGGGAGGGGAGTCGGAATCCGCAATTTAGTGACATGCATTTCGAACGGGTTATCGGATCTTAATGAAGCTTGATATTTGGAAAGACGTAATGTCTCAGATGTCCCATTTCAAGTCCGGACCGAATCCGATGAATGTGGAGGGGGGGGGGGTCGGAAGGGGGAACCGGAAATCATGTGACACGCTTAGAGTGGAGCGATCAGGATGCAACTTGGTACGAGGAACAAGCACAAGCCCTAGCTACAATATTGACAGAACCGGACGGGATTCGTGCACTGTGGGGGGAGTTGGAGGGGGGTTCCGGAATTCCGGTGATACGGAGTTAAGTTACTTCCAAGTGGGCTAGGACAAAGAAACAATTGGCAGGCAAGTCAGGGATCTGACCAGATTAACCTGGAAATAGTCTACTTCCCAAACTGACCACCGCGGGGGGAGTGGAGGGAGGGGGAATCCGAAATCTTGAGCAATGTATAACACTGGACGGGTGGTCGGATCTTAACGAAACTTGATATTTGGAAAGACCTTGTGTCTCGGATGATCCATTTAAAGTCCGGACCGGATCCCGTGAATTTAATAATAATAATAATAATATTTATTTCTTTATTCAAACAATGTTTTCAACGGATACGTCAGCTACGATTCTTCATCAGCGATATTTCGGCCCTTCTTGGCAAGGGTCCTCGTCAGGCTGTCAATCCTCTGATTCAACTTCGGGGAAGGAAACAAACCTGTAGTAAATAACTGAAGCTTCTACCGACTATATAGTCGGTAGAAGCTTCAGTTGACAGCCTGACGAGGACCCTTGCCAAGAAGGGCCGAAATATCGCTGATGAAGAATCGTAGCTGACGTATCCGTTGAAAACATTGTTTGAATAAATGTTTCAAAGTCAGCTTGGGTTCAAAGAATATTTATTTATTTATTACCCACTTACATCAAAAGATTAATAGTGGAGTATAAACATGAAGAAGGAAAAAAAACAGCAAAAAAAAACCGGAAAAAGACATAAAACTTATTATCATTTTTGCTTCAAGAGTGTTCATTAAAGATGAATCGAGTGTCCCTAAAGTGCGCAACATCACGGCCAAACGCACAGATAAAATAGTTTTACGAACAATACATTCTCGTGATTTCGAAGGACCCACGACCATTATCTCAAGGGTTTACAAATGATCACAACAAACCCACAAATTGACAAATTCCTACTTTAAACCTCTGACCCAGCCTTGCAAGTGCCATTTGAGCTTTAAGCTCTTGTTTTCTTTCGTGACAAGACTATAGAGTGATAGAGTCTTATGTTATTTATAAAAAAAAATTTATGACGAAAAGGTCAAATTCGGCGAAAACGCTGTGACAGCTGCTTTTGAAAAATAATTATATTCTTATTCTTCTATTCTATTCTCCTCTTTACAAATATAGTACCGAACAACATACAGTACAATAATTCCAATAATGCCTTTAATTTCGTTCCCTATAATCTTTTTATTCTTATTAAGAGTTCTTCTTAAAAAAAAATTACTAGATTTGATTTTAATCGTGTTCGGCGCCGTCCAGAGTTAAGAGGCGCCCAAAATAACATACCTTTGTTGTATGCAGTTGTGACTACTGTCTTAAGCGTCATCACGCAATGTCAGTGACTAATGCGGCTGACCGTCTAACACATGGGTTTGGATAAGACCGCCGAACACTTTTCGCGCTATAATGCCTAAACAGGGAGGGTGAGGAAATAGTCTTGAACCAACTATTACCTCCGACCTCAAGAAATATATGAGCTTCTTTATCTTCCAGAATTCAGCCAACCTCACTACCCGAGCTTTCCTACAATCCATACGAACCCTACTACGACCCTGCAGACCATGTATTCGGATCACATCCTTTCTTCTATGCCCACAAAGAAATCTCGAAAGCGACAGAAAGAGAACAACTAGGCCCCAGCTTTGACGAAGGATACCCCGATTCAGAAGGAAGATTTTTCTTCCACAAGCTCAAGAAACTAAACCCCTTTAAGAGCAATAAACTTCTAACGTTCACAACTGTAACTTCAGCTGTTGTTCAGTTAACAACGGCAAAAGTGACACAATCGCTGACCCTTGACTGCCTCGCTCCAGGCGCTCAACTGCCAGACCAAGTCTGCCCTGAAGGTGAGTACCATTTAACTGAATCCCCTGGGGGCAGTTGGCCACGAGTTACGCGACTGTGGGTGGTGTCCCAGGACTCGGCACTATCAAGAACAAATAAGCCAACAGAACCTCCGTCTTTGCTCCCATGCACCGACTACGGATACCCCGACAAAAATGAGCAGAGCTAGAGCTATTTGCTGAACTTCGAGCTGACGTCCGTCTACTTTCCTGTAAGCCGCTGATAACTCAGAGGAGGAGACCATAGCAGATGTGTACAACCCGCCTCTGCAGTGACGTCACAATGTCAAAGAACTAATAGTCGCTTTCTCTCGGCTTTTCTTCTCCGTGGTTCTACTGCGATGAGGTGTTTGTAAGGGTAACGAACTGTGATGTTACGCGTAGCGCATAACATCCGCACGTCTGCATAGGACATGGCATTGGGAATCTATTCGACTCTGCACGGTTGTATTACAGAGATCGAGAGATGGAAGTCCTTTTGCTTATCTGTTCTTTATACTAGGTCTGTATGCTTTATCGCTCTTATGGTTGTTGCATCCGATTTCCCCCGAGCCAATCGAATGAGAACCTCAAATGGGAAACCCCTAGCACCGGAGACCCTATAATGTGCATACCCGACCCCCAACATACATTGTTTGGTCTTCCTGTTTCTGATGTTCCGTTTATGAGCTTCATATTCTGAGACAAACGGAAAAAAAAGACGCGATTGCAAAAAGGCAATTGTCCTTGACAGCAATGTTACAAAACCCTAGGGGAAAGTTGCCAAAATAGCAAAAGAAAGTAATAGGCATCAACTCCCCCCCCCCCGAATGTTGTCGGCCAGTCGGTAAGAAATAGCCGAGTCGGCGAGAAGCGATGCGATTTGTCGAAAAAAACAGTCGGTTTCTCGTGAAAATAGTCGATTTTTTCTAAAAGAAATAGTAGTTTTCTTAAAAATCAGTCAATTTTTCGTCAACACAGTTGTTATTTCTCAATAACAGTCGTTTTTATCCGCATAAACAGTCGGTAGAAATGTCCAGCCAGTTGGTAAATGCCTTGCCCCCCCCCCCAAACATTTTGGCTAGTAACGCCTCTGATCCAGACAACTGGGTCTTTCCTTGGCCAGACCCCATGAACAGTTTTAGTATTTAAATTTAGAAAAAGAGTAAGGCCAAATAGCTTCTTCAAACAATAATGATTTTGATTAGATTTTGGGATCCCAAAACGTTAAGTGGAGGGATACCTATGACATCGCAAAAGTTGCCCGTCTATCAGTCCGTATGTCAGCACGGTAACTCTCAAAGGGAATGAGATATTTTGATCGAAACCCTTGGTGTGAGGATTCTTTGGTTCAAGGGAAAGGTCGAGTTTATAGATGGGCTCTGTAGCCCTACATTTAGGGGTGGGGGTTCAAATAAAGGGGCAAATGAAATATTTTTAAACAACTAATACGATAGTCGATTAAGGGGTAAGAAGACTTGCTGAGCACGATTATGAAAACCATTTTTTCGTCGGGCAAGTAGTTAGATCAATTGGGCGAAAACCGTTTTTTTTTCAAAAGTTGATTAAATGTCCGATTTAGGGGCAAGAAGAGATGCTGAACCCTTATATGACAATCATAGTTTACCCGAAAATAAAGTTCGCCCGCAATCCGGCTGAAGACGGAAAGTTTGTTATTTTTTATTTGAAGTTGATTAGATGTTCGATATAGGGGTACGAAGATACACTGAACTCGTTTTTGAGTGTGAATGATCGGATCTGGAAAGTGACAATTTCTAAGCCAAACGAAGATACACTGAATTCGTTTTTAGGTGAATGATCGGATCTGGAAAGTGACAATTTCTAAGCCAATCTTGTCAAATGTCTAACGTTCAAGCCAAGTTTCGTCGTAGCACATCTGGAAGTACCTTAATCGCGATCACCGGAATTACGGACCACCCTCCAACTCCCCCAGAGTGCCAGAATCCGGTCCGGTTCTGTAAGTGGTTTCTATGGCTTGCGTTTGTTCTTCCCACCAATTGTCATCCGAATCGCTAGACTCTTAAGAATGTCACCAAATTTCCGCCGCCCCCCCCCCCAGACTCCCCCACATTGATCGGATCCTGTCCGCACTTGAAATGGGATCATTTGAGACATGAGTTCTTTCCGAATCCTTTGGGGGGGGGGGAGGACGTCCGGTTTGTGCCGATGGACTAAAAAATGTGTCGAGAAAATGCGCTTTTGCCGCGAAGCCTTCGCCTTTCGCTGCCTTCGCCCGACGAAAGTACTTTCTCAAGACCTTGGGGGGGGGGGCCTCCCCCCCCCCATAGCGGCGCCCCTGCTTATGATTGGCCCAGTCCGATGCACATATAAAAACATGCAACTTTTTCATTAAATTCACAGGCTACAAACTTTTCATCAGGCATTTCAAGTCCGATCGGATCCGATGAATGTGGGATGGGTTGGAAGGGAGAACCGGAAATCTTGTAACACGCTTAGAGTGCAGCGATCGGGATGAAAATTGCTGAGAAGAACAAGCACATGTCCCAGGCCCATCAGCGACAGAACCAGACCGGATTCGGGCACTGTGGGGGGAGTGCGGGGGGTCCGGAATTCGGGTGATCGCGAGTTAAGGTACTTCCAGATGTGCTAGGATAACGAAACTTGGCTGAAGCATAAGAGACTCGACAACATTGGCTTAGAAATTGTCATTCCCAGATCCAGCCACCCCTTACAGTAGGCCTACTCATCTTAACCAAAAAGTAAAAAAAGGACTTTAAAGCAAAATATATATTCTCATGATCCCCATGAGCCCATGATCATTTTTGCCCTAAAGGTTTTGCTTAGAAATGAATTTCTAATACCCTTACAGTGTGTATCTTAACCGAAAAGTAAAAAAAATTTAATACTTTTGACCAATCGATATATATTCATGATCCCAAGGACCCATGATTATTTTCGTCTGAAGGTTTTCCTTACAAGTGAATTCCTTCAAGTACAAAAAATATTTTTTAGCAAAATAATTTCCGTTTTCAAACTTGCGATCCTCAAACCGTGTTCGTCACAAGTCGTTTTTACGGAGCGCATTCAGTGCGCATCCTGACACGGGTTCTATCTTCTCTGACTTCAGGCGTTTTTAGCTCCGGTACTTCTTTCGAATTCAACACCGAATCCAAACACAAACGGACTCGGTTGAGTATCAAATCCTGTGCCAGGTTCTCTTATGCATAACACGGGTGCTGAAAACGGGTGACAGCGCAGCGTGTAGGATCCGAGTTCAACACGATAATTGCTGAAAACGCAACTATATACATTTTCATGATACCAATGAGACCATCATCATTTGTGCCTCAAGAATTTTGCTTACAGATGAGTTTCTAGAGCCCATAAAGTGCGTATCACCACAGCCAAGTGCGAAAACAAAATGATTTTTACCAATCACTACATTCTCGTGCTTTCTAAGAGCCCATAATCATTCTTATCTCAAGGGTTTTGCTTGCAAAATTATCGGAATAAACCCACGAACTGGGAAATTCCAAATTGCATCTTCCGACCGAGCCTTGCAAGTCCCATATGAGTCTTCTACTGCTAGCAAACCAGTAAATCGTGTTTGACCTCTCCGACTTTACAGTTACGCTGGTCTGAACTCTGGAAGTAATTACTGCATTTTTCAACTGCGACTTGTCGGTCGGCTCCTGGGACATGAAAAAATATGCAAGTCTGAAACAGAAGTCCTTGCATCACTGGGCCTCATCTTAACCGCAAAGTAAAACAAAAATATACAAAAAATATCATCTTAACCGAAAAGTAAAAAAAGTACTTTAAAGCAAAATATATATTCTCATGATCCACACGAGCCCATGGTCATTTTTGCCTGAAGGATTTTGCTTCGAAATGAATTTCTAGTACCCTTATAGTGTGCATCTTAACCGAAAAGTGAAAGAAAAAAAAAACATTTGACCAATCGATAGATATTCATGATCCCCAAGGACCCATGATCATTTTCGTCTAAAGGGTTTTCCTTACAAGCGAATTCCTTCAAGTACAAACAACTTTTGAGCAAAACATACATTTTCATGATCTCGATGAGCCCATCATCATTTCTGCCTCAAGAGTTTTGCTTACAGATGAGTTTCTAGCTCCAATAAAGTGCGTATCACCACAGCCAAGTGCGAAAACAAAATGCTTTTTACCAATCGATACATTCTCGTGATTTCCAAGAGCCCATGGTCATTCTTATCTCAAGGGTTTTGCTTGCAAATTATCATAATAAACCCACAAACTGGAAATTTTCCACTTTCATCCTCCGACGAAGCCTTGCAAGTGCCATATGACCTTCTAGCTCTTGTTCAAGAAGGTCAATGTCCTAGTCTTTTCTAGGTATACCAGTTAGGTATCTCAATGGAAGAAAAGTTGTACGTGTAGTCTTCTACTGCTAACCAGTAAATCGTGTTTGGGGTGACCTCTCCGACTTTACAGTTACGCTGGTCTGAAGTTGTCATTACTACACGTTACTGCAATTTTCAACTGCGACTTGTTGTTCGGCTCCTGGGATGTGGCAAAATATACAAGTCCGCAACAGAAACATCACTGCAGAAGTATTTTTAAATCATGTTTTGGACATTTCTTTGTGTTTTGAAAAGCACTTTCTTTAGAGTAATTTGCCGAACAGGCGCTTTCCTGGTAACAATAGCGTCAATGAAAGTTTGAGGAAGTGATTTTGGCTTAAAGTTTAACAGAAAAGGGCTGGGATAATACAATCTAGTTACCCATCACTTATTCCCTTAAATTGGCTTGAAGACACGCTGAAAATGCGTTACTTCGTTGTTCAACGTTACTTCGTTTGAACAATAGTGCAGTTTCCGTGTGATTTGTGGTACCTCTATGCGCTTGTATCTGTGTTGTATGCCTTACGAGAAAGATCCTATTTTTTTTGTTCAGGCACTAAGCAGTCTTCACCAAGCCCGCCACTGCCAACTGAACAGACGCATTTATGTTGGGATTAAAATTTCCTGCGTCATAAAAGAATTTACGTTGCGGGGACGGCCGCAGATATTTTGAACGCCATAACTAGATCAGATAGTGGAAAATAAAAAAAATCCTTTAGCGGAATCTAAATAATTGAGTGCATTCAGTTAAATGACACACACAAAAGTTGGCTTTTCAGTTAAACTTTAAGGAAGCTGTCTGACCTTCAGAATTATTTATGAGCGAGTGGGATAAACTGACTAGTTTTCATGAAGAGTCGAGTAAGTTTCTCTTAGTTCCGGATAATGTTGGCTCGTTCCAACACCATGTAGAAAGCAGTCTATTTTTGTTCGTCTGTTAACTGTTTTTCATCCATTTTCCGCTATATCCATTATTCCTCTAAAACACACAGGACATATTTTTTTTCCCGCTTATTTACAGTTGTCCTTTAGCCATTCTTCACGTGAAAGTCACTGCTTAACACACATGATACGCTTCCAAGTAAACTAACGAATCTTACGGGTCGGTCAGAAAATTTCATGGGAATAAAAAAAAAAAAAAAAAAAAAGTGATAAAGGTGGGCTTTTTTTCTCACTACCATATTGCCGAGGGTTGTCGGTGAAACGTCCCCAATCGAAATGTCCCCTGGCAAAACGTCCCCGCCGAAACGTCCGGTGGCTAAACGTCCCCATGGCGAAGCGTCCCCGGCTATAGATTTTTGTTTTCATCTCTGAGGGATAGCCATGTAATTACTGGTTGCAGATCAACCAGTGAAAAGATTCTATACCCCTTAAATTCGAAAATCAGTTGCACTAGTGTCCTAACTAGTAACGATTGACTTAACACGCAACAACGCAAGCAATTCTGCACTGATCAACAAACAATAAAATAATAATTCCTTTCAGGGCCTTTTCGTGACAATCCTGTCACTTATAATCTCGTTATCCGTTGTCCCAGGATCGTTTTTGGCCTCTCATGTGGACAGTTTGGGCCGTACAAATTTTGAACCAGGAGGGCTTTAGCCTCCCCTGTGGGTATTTTGAACTGTGTGATTTCGTTTTCGGGGTCTTCTTGTGGGTATTGTGAGTCAAGGGCATTCTGAATCTTGGGCATATTTTACAAGTGGGCATTCTGAGAGTGCGCAACAGGAACGTGGTGATTTCCAGAACCAGCCGGTCAGAAGGTCTGTTAAACTTGAAGGAAGCTACCGCAGAGATTGCGAGAAAAGCGTTCAACAGGTCTAATACGTTTCTTTTTTTTTCAGTTCCAGTGAATACAACCCCTCGTCCAAGTTCTGAAAATAATGGCTAGTATCGATTTATTACTGTATATAGTCCTGTTGATTATTTATTTGATTGTAATTTATTATTTATACGTCTGTTTATACCTGGATTGTTCATGCACTGAGGGTTCGAGTTTTAGCCGAGCAAACATTTCGGTTCGGTTCATGTCGGCGAATATGCTTTCAAGAAGTTAATTCTGAAGAATTCTTGCATCAGCAATGTCCAGATCACCCACTTTCAAGATGCTAGTTCAAACCAGAACTCGGTACGAAAGTGAGGTGATCTAGCGTTGCGATTGGAAGTTCATGACTGAGAGCTCCCAGAGCAGTATTTCCAGAAAAAATGTACAGTTATGTTCACACTACTCTTACCCATCAACTAGTGATGATATTTCCCCTATCGTTTGGCAACCTACCCGTATTTTTTTTCGCTCAACGGATGAAGAATATGTTCCTAGCCAGCACCTTCATCAAAAAGGAACTCAATTTCAGAAATAGGGGTCGATTCGTGAAATGAAACTTAAAGGACATATCGTACCTATAATGCCAATGCAACCTGTTTTCATAATCTCACAATCCGTTCTTAAACCCGAATACCCGAATTTAACACACCATGTCGTAACGACAACACAGTGATTTGCAAACTTGCCTTGTTTCGCTAATTTCACAACGTTACATGGTACCGACGGCTGTCTAGGAGAAGCCTGCTCGTGAGAACAAGAGCTACGAGCTCATACAGCATTTGTCAAGAGCAGGTGGTGTCAGAAACGAGAAAATAAATCTAAGCATTTGTCAGAAAATTCTGGTACCCCTCCCCACCGTCCTTGGATCCGGTCCGGACCCTAAAATATGTCACCTAAGGCATACAATCTCTCTGCTTTCCAAGTTCCTCTAAGCGAGCCACATCATTTCCGGTACACCCCCCCCTCCCCACTGTGGCCGAATACGACTCGGTCAAGTAAACTTCGCATCTTTAACATCCCATCTTCCCATCCATCAAGTTTACTCGAACTGGAGCATATCTGCAAATTTCCGGTTCCGCTTCATCATCCTCTACCTTGGTCGGATCCAGTTCGGACGTGAAATGACAAATCGAGGCCGCATAAAATTGATACTGTCCAACTTGCATCCCATTCAGCCCATCCATTTGGTATTTGTGCATGGCAAAACATTTCTGGAGCCCCCCCCCCCCCCTCGAATTCCCCCAACCATGGCCGCATTGGGTCGAACACACACTTTTTAAATCTAGGTCATCAGTTCTTATCCCCCATAAAGTTTCACTTGAATCGAACCATTTGTTCGCAACCTACGGAAGTCAGTAATTTCCGGATTCCCCCTCCCTCAACTCCCCTCAAATAGTCAGATCCAGGAACGGAAGTCTTCCTAAGGCATTGTGTCGGGTCCTTAAGTCTACTTCGTCGGGGCACTATTATGCCTGCCAAGTTTTTAGCAACATCTGGAAGTACCCTAACTCGCGATCACCAGAATTGCGGGAAACCCCCTCCAACTCCACCCAAAGAGCCAAGATATGATCTGGTTCTGCCAAGAACGTATCTAATGCTTATGCCTTTTCTTCCCACAAATTCCATCCCGATCCCTTGACGCTAAGCGTTTCCAAAAAATTCCGGTGCCCCCTTCCAACCCCTCCCCCCCAGTATCGGAGCCGGTCCGGACTTGGCGTGGAACATCTGAACAATAGCTCTTTCCACTAACCGAGTTTCATTCAAATCCGATCGCCCGTTCAAAAGCTATAAAAGCCACTAGATTCCGGATTCCCCATCCCTCCACTCCCCCAACGATAGTCGGATCGGGAAAACGAATGTTTCCAAGTTAACCTTTTCGGTCCCTGATATGGCTGCCAGGTTTCGTCATTACAGTACATCGGGAAGTAGCGAACCCTACCAAATCCCCCCACAGTGCCCAAATCTGGTCCGGTTATGTCAACGACGTATCTAGGAGTTGCTATTGTTCTTCCCACTAAGTGTCATCCCGATCCCTCCACTCTAAGCGTTGCCACAGATTTCCGGTTCCCCCCTCCAGCTCCCCCCAAAAGTCATCGGATCTGGTTCGGATGAAGAGTGGGTTGGTTCAAGGTTCAAGGTTTTTTTATTCTTACTTTATATAATACATAAACATTAACAATACTATACTATGCACTTACAATTATTTCAGGGTCTGAACCGGAGAGAAGAAAACATCGAATGGTTCAGACCCTTCCAACATCGAATGGTTCAGACCCTTCCAAGTGTCTGAGACACGAGGTCTTTCCAAATATCCAATGACCCGTTCAAAAGTTAAAAATACCTCAAGATTCCGGATTCCCAGTCCATTCATTCCCCCCAAGATAGTCGGATCGGAGATACGACTGTTTTCAACTTAGTCTTTCCGGGTCCTTGATACGACTGCCAAGTTTCATCGTCCTAGCTTATGCGGAAGTGCCCAAACTAGCAAAAGCCGGACCGACCGACCGACAGACCGACGGACAAAACTTGCGATCGCTATATGGCACTTGGCCGAAGGGCAAGTGCCATAACTGGTTTTGTAAATTTTTCTCTGTTTCTGCTTGCAGTCAATGGGCCAGAAAAAAAGCTTTAAACAACGAAAGCCGTAGATAATTTGTTAAAAGCAGAGATTGGTTTTAAAGTATTCGACAATTTTAGGATAGTTGAACGAAAACGGTAAATAGTACGAGGTGTGCTTTAAAATCGGGCTTCACCTGTCAATTTTTGGGCTTATTTAAATGACTATAGCCGTCTTTACGCAGTTTGTAACTAAAATGTACTTCGTCGTTCACATGCTACTCCAACAGCAGACCACCCGCATTTTTGTTTTTTCCGCGGGCTACCTAGGGACGAGGAATGCTTCAATCCACCAAAGTCTTCGAGGAACTCGATTTCCGAAATTCGTCCATTTGCGAACTGGTGATGCTGTTGTCCCAATTCAGGGCTACCATGCGGATTATTTCCCATTAGTAACCTAAATGGTCTTCATAATCATCAACGTTTGACAAAAGCTCTGCAAGGAAAGGCTAAATCTGTTATTATATTCTTCCGCAGGAAAAGGTGCGAACCTTCCTGACGAAGGGATTTTCTCTTCAGTATCTTATGGATCTCTTGTACTATCTCTGTACGTTGAATATCCACAGCGAGGAGAAAGGGACACACAGAAACTAAACTATTTGGAGCTCTGAACTGGTATAGTAAAAGAAAAAAGTGATGGCCAGGGAGCGGAATATCCTTGTCATTTTTGTAATTCGAGTGGTTCAAGGTTTTAATTACACTTCTGTATAAAATCATACTAAATAGAGGCTGAAGCCGGGGACACAAGATCGATTGACAAAAATTGAAAACCCGGTACCTATTTTTACATATAAATGTAAAATAAGTTTACAAACATTTATGTGATGAGGGCTGGGCCATGCACTCTTGAGGTGTTTCTAATATAAGGGGTACTCTTTTTCAAAATGGGGGTTGGGGGGGGGGCTATTTCTAGGTATCCTAAAGTCTACGTCTTCTAGTTCTATACTTTGTTTTGGTAATACAATAGAAAAAGTGATTAGTTTAGCAAAAAGTCGGTGGGTGATATTATGAATGCGAAAAAAATGAGATTGTTTTGGAATATTTTCTTGACAGCTTTCATATACAGATATGTACATACAAGGTCAACTGTCGCACTTGCGCATGAATACAGACAAAATGCATACGGATGCATTCCTTGCGTTCTCGCGGTTTTTCTTCGGAGGACTCACTAGCATATGTTCCACTTATTTTCTTATTTACCCCGAGTAACGGCGAAAGTATGCCTGGAAGCTCAAATAACGGCTCATTACGTCACCGCGCCGAACTACAGCCGCAATGAGCGATTCCGTCAGTGCTTTCAAGAACTCCTTGGCCAATCTTTACACTGACAGAATCTAAAAACTGAAAGTGGTTTCTACGAATTTTACAGAGGGCGTTGTCCTAGTTTTTGCACACTGTGTTACGATCATTAATATTAGATCATTCGTGGAACCAGGTTCTGATGCGACAACAAGAAATGTTGGTTCGCAGATCGCTATTCAGATACTGCCGGCCTTGCTATCTCATGGGAACAAAAGTAGAACCTATGTTCGAATTTCCGGCAACAAACAATAACTGAATCACCGTCTCGCTACATGTGTTGTAAAATTACGCCTTTTCTTAAATATGGCAAGGGATCGGCCAGGCCTTCGCATCCGAGGAGAGAAGACAAAGTCCTTTCAGATTTCACAAGCAGGACGGACAAGTCGAAGTTCTTGGTATACCTCTGAACATAGGGGTCTTACCTAGATGTTTGCGATCATATTCTTTCGTCTGTCATTATACCTTAAACTCACGCCAGAGTCGGTTAATCCCCCTCTGGAATTCCTGCCCGGATTTTCTTCACCATCATCACTTCTAAATGCAATAGTTAAGATTTTTTTAACTTGATGATGAAAGTGCAGGAAATCCTGATCGTGTGTTCGCACTATTGTAAGTTGAAAAGATCCAGTGCACTGTTAGAACTTTCATTACAGATAAACTTTTTGTTTATCGTGATGATATCGGAAAAGTCAGCAGTCTTTTTTGGCGATTTTCGGCTCTTTCTGTCATTGCTTGTTATGCATAACGTTTTCAAAATCACAGTTATCCCAACTGTTTGTCTGCTGAAATTGCGCTCCTTATGTTATCCGTTGCGAAGCTTCTGAGACGCAAAATCTCGTCTTTCAAAGAGAGGGCACTTGGTCTTTGAGATGTTTCGATCTTGCTCTTCCATTTATACACAAAAAATAAAATAAAAATACTGCTCATGGCGATGACGGAGAGCTGCTCAACAACGGAAACTGCTACGTGGGCTCTATTGCGAAATACTGATTCGACGTGAAAGTTCAGAGCCTTTAATCTGGGGTCCCATCGATTTGTAAAGCATATTTTGGATTAATCTTGCGAATGCAAGACCCCACTTACTCAAAGCTTTCGAGAAAACTGAGGCCCGACGAAAGCATAGAGAATTCGATTTATTCTTGTGTGCTTGCCAAGAGATATGTGCAGAATTCAATTTCTTGCGTGCAAAAAGAACCCGATGTGCCGACGAGTCGATCCACGCCCGACAAAAGTATACGAAATTGAGTTTTTCTGTGTTTCCCATTTGAGACCATTTCTTGGTCTCATGGAAAGGTAAAATCTTATGTTGTTGAGCGCCTGAAAGATAGCTGCACAGGCTTGAAAACTGCACTGCCAGGAGATTCATAACGTATAACACAAGGATGCACAATTTCAACAGATAACACATCGGATGATAACTGTTATGATTTAGCAAACGTTCATTATTGATTAATGTCATGTACAACAACCCCTGCCAGCAACACTGTAACAAAAACACCTTGCAATATTTGCTACTGGGATTAATCTTGTCTCCACTGAGATAAGATTATCTCTAACTCGGACTAATGTCATCCCAGTCGAGACAAGATCAATCCTAGTAGCAAATACTGAAGTTAACTTTAATCCTTACTCAGTAAAGAGCAGAAAAACGCCGAAAAAGCATCTGTTGACTTTTTCGATATCAGACAAACAAAAAAGTCAGCAGATATTTTTTTCGGTGGTATTTCGGCTCTCCTAACGTGCATAGCGTTTTAATGCGTAACGGTTGAAAAAAATTTCTGTGGTACCAACCATTTGCCAGGTGGCAATGAACTGAAAGAGTAGAGACGCGTAAATATATGTCACTAAACTTGTCTGCTCGTGTCAAGCATGCTCTCACATTCCCTATTAAGTGAACGCGGTGCCACCTATCCGAAAAAAATTTTCTTCAGCCGTATTCCCGGCGTCGGTGATTTTTGACGCCTCTGGTGCGATAAGCTACATAAAAGCTATACGCGTCAGCTTTTACTGTGAGCAGAACGTGAGAGGTGTAACTGAGAAAACAGAGATCGATCCTTAAAGTTTAACCGAAAAGAGCTGGGATAGGACAGTCTAGTTACCCATCACTTATTCAGTTAAATTGACTTGGAGACCCGCTGAAAATGCGTTACTTCGTTGTTGCGCTATTCACAAATAATAGATTTTCAAATAGTGGAATTTCTGTGTGATTTGTGGTACCTCTGGCGCTTGTATTTTTGTTGTATGCCTAACGAGAAAGATTTATAAATTTCTTTTTGTTCAGGCACTAATCAATCTTCGCCAATCTCACCACTGCCCACTGAAAAGCCGCGTTTGTGTTGAGATTCAAATTTCCAGCATCATAGTAGAATTTACGCTGTGGGAACGGCCGCAGATATTCTGAACAAAATATCTAGAGCAAACAGTGGAAAATAAAGAAACCCCTTTGCAGAATCCAAATAATTCAGTGTACTGAATTAAATGACACACAAATAAGTAGGCTTTTCAGTACACTTTAATATCTCATATTCAGCTGTAACTAAATCGGCACCTGCTTGCGTTGCTACAACTACTGAAGAAACGATGAAAAAGATTCTTTATGCAGCGTAAGCGTTTGCGGTTTCTTGAAAAATAAAAGGTGTTTAGCCATAACCTATGTGAGGCTATCAGTTCTACTGAACCTGATTGATTGATGTATAATGTTTAATCGTGTTATAGTTTATTTACTTTATATATTTTATACTCGTCGTATACGGCGGACACAAATAAATGATGAAATGCAGCTTATTAAACCGATTTGAACAAACGCTGTAACGAATAATTAGTGCTGTGTGCGCTTATTCACACGAAGGAGAAAATTTTTGTGACATCGAAAACAATAATCTTTACTATATTGGGATTTATCTAATTTCATGCATGTCATAAGTGCATGGATGCTGGCAGTCAATCAACTGTCAATCATTCAATGTTTCGTATGGGACAGGTTGTCCCACTTTCGAGTTGCGGCGACGTGGGTTTTTCAAATTTAATATCCATGTTTTCAACCGAGTGAGGTGAAATCCATGGAAGCCACGAAATTCACCGAAGTCGGAACCCACAATTGCAAGAATAATCGGAGTTAGTACTCACATCATAGTACAGCCATGGAACAAGGGAGTTCACGTAAAGCGGAATGAAGAGGCTGTTGAGAAGGTGTTCGACCAAGACGTCGTTCAGCAGATCTACGTTCAAACACAAGATGTCGTTGAGATAATGGAGGTGGTCTAAGTGTTCAGCCACCAGGTCGGATAGTCGGTCTCGGCTGTAGTGACTAGAAAAAAAGGTTTAATTTTAAAAGGAAAAGAGGAAGAAGTCGATGACTGCCCCTTAAAGTCCCACGTAGCGGAAAGGTGGATCACATTTAATAAGCGCGACCAAAAGGGATCTTGAGCGGACGAAGTCTGGAAGTGAACCACGAGTTTTAAGTCTGAAGAGAAAGAATTCAAAGCTTTTTTATTTATTTATTCATTTATTTCCCTCAGAGCTGAGGAGTACAAAAACATAAACCTAAACTATCTGGTCCATTCAATGACACATAAATATTGTAAAAAATACACACGATTTTCGACAACTAAGTTACACTTATTTACGCACTATATTATTCACTAGAATGCAGGATAATATCTTCTAAAAATTCGATCCCTTTGTCCCTGAGCCACACCGTGCTGCAATTTAAATATGATGTGTACAAAGATTTAGTATAGGCATACCATACTAACAAACTTCAATAAAAACACATATGAGAATCTATACTAATAAAATCCTAACATGCAACAAGAAAAAAAAAATACAGATTAGCCTACCCCAAATTTTTAAGAGTTGTTTAGAGGCGCAAGCCCTCTCCTGTTGCATTATATTACTATTTTTGACATTTGTAAGCCAGACCGTCGAGATAGTGATGATCATGTGGGAAATCACGAGAATGTATTGTTTGGTAAAAACATTTTTATTTTTGTACTTGGCTGTCATGATACGCACTTTAAGGGCGCTAGAAATTCATCTGTAATCAAAACGCTCGGGGCAAGAATGATCATGAGCCCTTTAATATCATGAATACATATCGTTTGGTCAAACGTATTTTTTTTTTACTTTTATGTTAAGAACAAAGACAAAGACAAAGGCACAAAGACCATAGGCCGTCATATTTGACAGTGCAAAACGGGCAAGTCAGCTGAATTATTTTAGAGCTATATTTCGGCCTTTCTTGGCAAGGGTCCTCTTCAGGCTCAAAGCCGCTCAAGTTCGAAAAACCAACTTGGAAAAAAACTGAACTTGAGTACTTGTGGTTTTCCACAAATTCGTTCTTCCAACTTGAGCGGCAAGATGACGTATCCGTTTTGCACAGTCAAATTTGATTCGCAGTCAGCTTGGGCTGAAGGAATATTCATGGGTTCTCGTAGATCATGAAATGTATCGTCTGGGCGAAAGTTTTTTTTTTTTCATGTTGCCTCAAAATTAATAAGCGCGGCGAACCTGACACTGAACCACGGGTCGGGATCTAGTTCCTTTTTCGGATAGGTATGCAGGGATAACAGGACTCGACCTATGATGGTTTTACACACAGCGTAAAATTCGAGTGTTTTGAAATCCGAGCGTATTTTACGCACACATTCTGTCTTTAAAAGATCTCTAGTAATGCGATCGTATTTATATATGAAAAGGACCAATCTCTAAATACGTCCGTATTGCTGGAGATCTTTTGGAGTCCAAATATGTTCGTAAAATACGCTCGGATTTTACGCAGTGTGTAAATCAACCATCAAATGAGGTTGAAGTAAGGTAAGGGGGGGGGGGGAATAAGAAAATTAATTCGGGCTTACTCCGCCTCCGATCGGACGCAATTATCCAATTCCACGATATGATTTCCGATAAACCAGACCATATTGGAAAAATAAGGAGCAGCAGTTTTGTCTCGAATGAACTGCAGCATATTCTTGTCTTCCACACGGTAGACGTTCAGCGTTAAGGTTCGAACAGCGATCCTCACCATGCTCTCGCTGTGGTTGAAGAATTTGATGGCTTCAGTGTACAGCGGGAAGTCCTTGGTGTGCTAGAAGGGTAGGTTATATACCGTACCGGACGAGCAGTTATTCGAGAAATTCGGAACTTTTGGTGAAGACTAACCAACGGGAAATAAAAGACTTGACAAGAGGTGGAAATAGACAATGACACTGGTTATGTTTTACAGATACCATGGTGTCTGATACCACGGTCAACATTCATGTTTGCAGTTATTGTGCGAACATACGATCAGGGTTTCTCGGCAGGATTTTCTGCACTTCATCAAGTCGAACAAGACCAAAGGTTTTGATATGATCCCAAAAATGTAATATTCGATCAAAAACTGGTTTTTCTACAGATATCCGTTCTTCGTCAGACTCCTTAGACATTTTTGCTATTAAAATTCAGGAACAGATTAAGGCCAATGGCTAATCGTCTAAGAAAACCAAGTTCAGATATGGATTCAGCATCTATGTTTACCCCTATACGTCATATCTACTTTGGCAAAATTGATCGAAACTTCCTGCCTTACTTCTTCCAAATTTCCGGTTTCGGCCGGATTCCGGGCCAACTCCTTGTCCGGCCAATAATTAAAGCTCATAAACAAATTCAGCAGCTCTCGTTGCCCCCACATCGTACCTCTAATCAACTTAAGATAAGACTTTTACTTTTAACAAATTTCCCGGTTTTGGCCGGATTTCGGGCGAACTATTTCTCTGGTGAGAAAATAATTCTCATATACGGATTCAGCTTGCGTCCTTACCACTACGTCGAACCTCTCATCAACTTCAGATAAAACTTTTAACCTTTTAACGGATTTCGGCCGAATTATATGCCCAACAAAATGATTGTCATTTACGGATTCGGCATATCTTCTTACGCACAAATAGATGCACCAATACTGGGAGCTCCTTACCTCGTTATAGAAGAAATGAACCGTATGAGGATTCAGTTTCAGTGAGAGAGTCTTCAGGAACGAGATGTAATATGCCATCACTTCTTCATCAGAAAAATCAAACTTATGGATTATGATCGAGTTGACATGATTATTAGACAGTAGGTAGTCTGAAATGAAGATACAGAGGTCAGCTAATAAGAGCACAGGCGATACAACTTTCAAAGGTGTGACAGATTCTTTCTAAACTTTTCTGCCACGGGGGTGCGCTTTTCAGAATCAGCCTATCTTCTCTGGAAGCCTTCGTCGTGTGGCACGACTGGAATTTGGATACGGCAGAAGCTATGCTAAATTCACATTCACAGTTTTCCCGGCACCCTCATTGACTTGCCGCACTACTTTCGAAAGTAAAAAATTCCATTTCTTTCATTCAGATACGACCATTTAAACAGTAGTTGCATTTTTGCAGATATCATGGTATCTGATAACAACACAGTCATTGGATCTGAAATTAGTTGTTTTTGCAGTTACCGTGGTATCTGATACCAAAACTATCACCGAAACTGCACTTATCGAAGTCATCCCAAAAGAACAAGACCAAAGGTGTCGATGGGATCCCAAACATCTAATATTTGATCCACACAATTGGGCATGTTTTCTTACCCCTAAATCGAACATCTAATCAACTTCAAATGTGACTTTTAACCAACATTCCGGTTTTTGAGGGATTCCGGACGAACTACTTGTTGGGCGAGAAAATACTTTTCAGAAAAGTGTTTAGCATGTCTTCTTACCCCTAAATCGAACAATTAATCAACTTCAAATGAAACTATAACTTTTAACAAGCTTTCCGGGTTTTGCTTGATTCCGGACGAACTACGGCGAGAAAATGGTTTTCACCATCGTGCTCAGCATGCCTTCTTACCTCTTAATCGACTATCATATTAGCTGCTTAACAATATTTTGTTTGTCCCTTAATTTGAACCCCTCCCCCGCCCCTAAATGTAGGGCTACATAGCCCATCTACTAATTTGACCTTACCCTTGACCCGAAGACTCCTGACACCAACTTTCATCAAAATATCTCATTTCCTTCGAGAGTTATCGTGCTAACAGACGGACAACTTTTGCGATGTCATAGGTATCCCTCCACTTTCGTTTTGGGATCCCAAAAAGTGATATCCAGTTACATGACTAAGTGCCAAACTTCTTTCCCACCAATGATAAAGTGAGATGACTTTTCAGATACCACGATAACCGGCCAGATACCACGATAATAAAAACGCCTTTTGACCGTGGTATCAGATACCACGGTAACTACGAAAACGACTCCAGACCATGGTATCTGCAAAAACACAGCTAGTAAAAATCCAGCAATCTCGGCTAAAATAGGCTACATCTGTAATACCCTGTCTATATGACTAAGTCCGAAACACGTCACAACTTCTCAATTGATTAGAATCCTGTTTAAACCAATCAACAGCGTTCTTTGTCGTGATGTTTCTGGCTCTTCGCTGGGAGCACGGCGATACTTCATCGGCACGAAAAGTTAAGTCATCAAGAGTATAGTCACGTTTTCGCGGACCTCCAGAGAAGCGCGGCGGCTATGCTATGGCGCCGAAACACTCGATGGAACGAGTTGCTTTGCACAAGCAAATTCACAAGAAAATCAAGACTGGCTTGGCAAGTAATGGCACTGGTTGCAGATTAATGAAATAACGGATACCACAGGCCTTCAGTTTCGCTTAACCTAGAACTGTTATTTCTTCTGGCCTCAAGGTTAATCAAAGGAAGGAATGGAGATGCAAATCATTATGTCGAGATCACAGAGCTGATGCCTGAGCACTATTGTTCCAAGCTGAGCTTGTTTCATAGTTGTCATCCAAATACTTTGTGCAAATATGCTAGACCAGTTTTAAATTATTCTCATATTTTTTATTTTTTTTTTTTGGGGGGAGGGGGGGGGGAGTAAACACTAGTTGCCAAATCTGAGAACTAAAGGTTAGCCATAGTTATGTCTGCTACCGGTGTGCGCCACCTATGCTATTTCCAGGTGCTACTTACATAGCGACGTCTCGTTCCGGATATTTTCAAAGAGAATGTTGAGAGTCTGCAGCAGTTGAACACAAACATAAGATCCACATTTCTGGTTCAATATCTTCAGAAAGTACGAAAGCATGTTCTTCTCCAAGAAAAAACTGAAAACAAAGATAAAATAAAAATAAAATAGGAATCAGCTATACGCAAACGTATCATCCAGCCCTGCGTACTAGTGAACACATACATAGCTCTTTATTCACTAAAGATGAACGATTATTCGGCTTTTCTCTATATAATAGCTGCGTTTTTTATCCGAATTCTGCTTGCGATTGTCCTCGCAATTCTCCTATTTCGCGTTTTGGACTGTTCAGATAAAGCGAATTCTCATTTTCTTGCGTTTTTTGTCAGAATCTAGAACGGGGAAAGCCTCGGTTTTCTACAGAATCGAGAAGTTGCTCCGATGGTGAATTCTCGATTCTCCTCCTCCGTTTTCCTCCCTGATTGGTCAACAGAGTGCGGGTTTTCCATATGCATAAACACGTATAGCGGGTTGCGGACGAGTTGCCAAATTAGTGTTTTTGTCAAAAGTGAGAATGGAGAAGCCAGAGGAGCAAAAACGGTAATTTGTACCGATAATCGAGGATTCAGGAGCGAGAACGGCGAACTGAGAATTCAGATGAAAAACGCAACTAATTTTTCTCTAACAATATTAACTTAACCGATCAACCTTTAGGCTACAACTACTGACAACTTCACTACCAGTATCCTACTGAAACTTTGTATTTATTTAAACCTAAAATGATTACTCGGCTGTAAAACTTATTATTATCATTTCATATTTATGCATTTAAGCTGCTGCTGGCCAAAGCTTGGATGGCTTACTGGGCTTCCAAATCAACCAAAATTGCAGCAGATTTCTTCAAAGCGAGAAAGAAAACAGTACGCTCAGCTTTCGAGACTTCTCTTGTTACGTTTCAAGATCCATCCAATAAATAAAAGACCCAGTAAAAGTAAGTTACTCACTCAAATACTGTCGAATCATTTTGATCTCCCCAGATCAAAATCTCAGCAATAAGTCTCAGTGTCTCTACAAGAAGGCTCCGATTTGACTCAGAAACAGTCTGATTCTTTGCAAGGATATTGCATAAGTACCTGAAAGATAAAGCTTTTTCATGCATACATATTCGTTGGGCATGGGTCATCACGAGGACCCTTGCACCGACATCGCTGTCAAATTATCGTAGCTGACTACCCGTTTTTAGCCATTAGTTGCGTTTTTGCAGATACCATGGTATCTGATACCACGGTCTAAAGTCGTCTTTGCAGTTATCGTGGTATCTGATACCACTGTCAATGGGCGTTTTTGCAGTTGCGTGGTATATGGCCAGTTATCGTGGTATCTGATATTCAGAATATCGGATACCAAGTTCCGACCGTGGTATCTGAAAAAGTCATCTTACTTTCATCAGTTTATGTCAAATTGGTGGGAAAGAAGTTTGGCACTTAGCGAAGTGACTGAATATCAGTTTTTTTGGGGGGAATGACTTTGAAAAGCGCAACTTCGGCAATTGTCGTTTTGCAGAGCAACCGTATATCAGATACCACGGCCACTGCAAAAACGACTAATTGCAGATCCAGTTACCGTGGCAACTATTGTTTAAATACAACCTTGTAATGCAATTTCAGAACTTGTTACCGATACTGGATAAAACCATCTAACAGCAAAATAAACAAGAGACCTCTAGCTGCAGGAGATTCTCTCAAACTTGTCCCTTCAGAAACAACACAGGCGTATCTGATACGCCTTTCAGAATGTCCAGATTGTCCCTAAATGGGTGTCAAACACAACTTTCTTCATAGATTTGCACCACCAATTATCTTAGGCCTAGCTGGGGCTACCCTACTCAAGGGTGAATCTGGGCTCAAGGATTTACTCTGAACATTGCGATATCATCAGTGGTGTCCTTGGCCCAACCATCTTCTTGAAAAACATAAACGACTTAGTTTCCAGGCTCAGCAACAGTATCACACCATTCCGTTAAGCATGGGCACTGTGCTGTTTTGGAAATACCTGTTTCCCAGGTCACCTGTTTTTGGGATCCCAAAACGTAAGTGGAGGGATACCTATGACATCGCAAAGGTTGTCCGTCTGTAAGCACGATAACTCCCGAAGGGAATGAGACATTTTGATGAAACTTGGTGTGAGGATTCGTTGGGTCGGCGGACCAGTCAAGTTCGTAGATGGGCTTTGTAGCCCTACATTTAGGGGTGGGGGAGGGGGTTCAATTAAGAAGCAAACAAAATATTTTGAAACAGCTAATTTGATAGTCGATTACAGGGTAAGAACACATGCTGAACACGATGGTGAAAACCGTTTGGTCATCGGACAAGTAGTTCGCCCGGAACCCGGCCAAAACCGGAAAGTTTGTTAAAAGTAAAAGTTTTATTTGAAGTTGATTAAATGTTTGATTTAGGGCAAGAAGACATGCTGAACACTTATGTGAAAACAATTTTCTACCTGGACATGTAGTTCCCCCCGAATCCGGCCCAAACCGGAAAATTGTTAGAAGCTTAAGTTTTATTTCTAGTTGATTAGATAACCGATTTAAGGGTAAGAAGAGATGCTGAATCCGTGTTTGACAATCATATTTTACCTGGAAATATAGTTCGACCGGAATCCGGCTGGAGTCGGAAAATTTGTTATAAGTTAAATTTTTATTTGAAGTTGGTTAGATGTTCATTATTGGGGAAAGAAGATACCCTGAGTTAGTTTTTGAGCTTTCTTTTTTCACCTGACAGGTAGTTATGGAGTTCGGCCAAAACCAGGAAATTGGCAGAAGTGGCAGGAAGTTTTCGTCAAAACAGATATGACTTATGGGGGTAAACACACATGCTGAACCCATATCTGAACTTGGTTTTCTCAGATGACTAGCTATTTGCCCTTAATCCGTTTCTGAATTTTAATTGTAAAAATGTTCAAGGAGTCTGGCGATGACTGAGACCCAGAGACCCAGTTGTCTGGATCAGATATTGAAATTTTGGGATCCCATCGAAACCTTTGGTCTTGTTTTGCCTGTAGTGTTCTATTTTTGGGGGGATGTCTGTTCTTGCCTGTTCCTTTTTTTTTTGTACCTGTTTTCAGCCTGTTTCTGTTTATTTTGAATTTTGAGAATGGAAGCAAAATGAGGGAACTCGGGAGTGCAAGCCTACATCGGATTGTCAAAATTGCCCCCCCCCCCCAACTGGAGCCACTACTCTGAGTTACAGTTTTAGAGATGATTCGATCTTGGGGGGAAAATAATCTTATTCCTGAAGCTGTATTACATTTTTGTTTCTGGGAAAATTTTAAAATTAAGGGTGGAGGTCCACCAATTTTCTAAACTATTATCAGGAACTAAGTATTCTTCAGCCCAAGCTGACTGCGAATAATGTTTGACAGAGCACAATGAACGCGTCAGCTGCATTTTATTAGAGCTATTTTTCAGCCCTTCTTGGCAAGTGTCCTCTTCAAGCTCAAGCCGGAAAATGATTTTGTGGAAAAACAACGAATTCCTTCGTCAAAATTGCTTGGAGTTAAAGCGGGTGCTGCAATTTCATTTTGGACATGGCTACTGTTTTTGCTGCTCAATTTGGGTCGTTGAGAGGGAAGAGATTTTTCCACATTTTGCTGTCCGGGCTAAAATATACGGGCTGACATATAGCTCTAATAAAATGCAGTGACATAGCCTATCCCTTTTGAACTGTCAAAAATTATCAGGAACCATGGTTTATTTGCATGCATAAGGAAAGCAGTAGAGGAGAATTACTCCTTTGTCATTCCCCACTAATTTTAGTAGCCTATGTAGGTAAGCCAACCCAGATTTATGAAAACTGAGCAAGAAAGCTGGCAGAAACTTCCAAAAATGTCTAATTTTACATGCCAAGTAGCCTTTTTTTTCATTCGTACTTTAGGTCTGTCATTCCACCTAAAATTAGCGGGAGGAGAGATAAAAATCAATTCTTGGTTAGAAGGCAGAACTAACTTGAGCCCTTGATGACAGTGTTATGACTGTTTCCTCAAGTCTGCCATGCCGGTGATAGGAGATGGTGAAGATTTCCCATAAATAATGTGACATGCATTACTCTGGAATGAGTGATCTGATTCTGTTGAAACTTTGAACCCCATAAAGTGAACATCTTAACCACAAAGTGCAGATGCAAAGTGCAAGTATGGTATATTTTCTTGATCACCCATGATCGTTTTATCATCAAAATGAATTCCTATAGCCATGTTAAAGTACGTATTGGCATCTGAAGAACCAGCATCGAAGTTGCACTTCAATAGAGAACTAAAGACGCCAGTTAGCAGAAGCGTTCAAGAAGTGGGTATGCAGCATGCAAGACAAACTAGGCTCAGTAGTATACTTTGCTCCATGAAATTGACACTGAAGTGTCATGCCTAAAAATGGAGGATTCGTCTTCAACCGAGTCAGATAAGTTTATACTATTCCATTACAGATGAGACACTTAGAATTCCCTGTAGGCTTACTTTAGATGTTCAAGTGAATGCAGATTCTTGGGCTTTGATAAATTTCCAGAGATCCAAGTTTTGGCTCTCATCATTTTTGAGATGATCGGTTTAGAGTATGATCGGGCTTAGTGTACCAGACTGATACTGATGTAGCCTAAGATTTTTTTAAAATTTTTTACTGTCACAACTTGTGTTAAGTCGTGTTGTAGCTATGGACTATGTTCCTGTTGTGTTCAGTTTGTTTTTGTATTTGTTGACATTTGTAACTCAAAAGCGAACAAGAGACATGGATCAACTGAATCAGCATCTGAAATCAGCTGTTAGCTTCATGAAGAATGAAGCCGGAATTCAGGAATTACTTATTTTTGGCTTGTTTCTATAATAAATTCTTGTCCAGTAAATAGATATGGTCTCAAATACAATAAAAATGTAATTCTTAATTGTTTTATCAATTACGTTCACTTTTTATCACCATTTATTGATTTCTAGTTTAGTAACAGTAATCTGTAATCTTCTGTTTAGTAAAGACCGTTTTGAAAGGCGAAACGGCGTGGATTTTAATTTCATAGTTCATGTTTTGCCTATGCCAGCTATAACAGCCATGGCTAGCAATGTGAAACATCACAGGACCACTTTAGAAAGAATTGAAAAAGCGCTTTCATCTCAGTTTTTTGCGGATGTGAACATTTTTTCGAGACTGTATGAGAAACTCCAGCTACCAGGGCTTGAAAGTAAGGGTTGTGGTTGATCCTACATTCTACAGGATGGGTACCTGACAGGTACCTGACCTCGTTTTTACACTAGCCTACCTCGATTTTTGCTGTGAGAATTTTAAAACGAAATTTATATGCTGTCCTGACCATCAAGAGGCAAAAGATGACCTTTCAGTCTAGTACACTAGCCCCTTTTCAGGCACGGTGCTCAAACGTCTAGCACCATGACTGGGTGCAAGACGTTCAAGCACTGTACCTTGGATTTCATGTATGGTGCATGGATTTCAGTATACAGTGCATACATCAAAAACACAGTTTCTGTCATGACAACTGAGCACCAGCTCGGACAGGGCTGAAATTACTACCATGAATTAGAGAAATCAAAGACAATCCTTTATATATTTTTCACAACAAAAACAAAAGGGCTTGGCTGATGACAGATGTGAAAAACCCCATTTCCTTTTCTACATAGTCAAGGGTTTTGCATGCAAAGTGTCCTGTGCCTCAGCTTTTTCTACCTAGCAGCCAACCAGAATATTGGCTCTTGGGGAATAGATAGGGAAAATACATGGAAAACAGATAGGGTGCTGTTAGGTTTTTCATCTCCATCATCATTAGAGCCCTTTTGTTTTTGTTGTGAAAAATATGTAAAGGATTGTCTTTGATTTCTCTAATTCATAGTAGTAATTTCAGCCCTGTCCGAGCTGGTGCTCAGTTGTGATGACAGAAACTGTGTTTTTTCTATATGCACTGTATACTGAAATCCATGCACCATACATGAAATCCAAGGTACAGTGCTTGAACGTCTAGCACCCAGGCATGGGGCTAGACGTTTGAGCACTGTGCCTGAAATGGGGCTAGTGTACTAGACTGTGACCTTTTTGGACAGTCATGTGTCCAAAATGTCCAAATTAAAATATTGAAATTCTGTGCCTTTTCTTTTTGAAAGTGCTTTGAAAAGAGATTTTCTAGCTGTTGACTCTGGTAACTCTACCTTTCATTTTGTAGTCAATCGAGATCCCTGCCTGGGGCATGCCTGGAACAAGTAGGGTCGCCGGACAAGTAGTTGGTCCGGAATCTGGCAAAAACTGGAAAGTTTGTTAAAAGTAAAAGTTTCATTTGAATTTGATTAAGTGTTTAAATCAGGAGTAAGAAAACATGCTAAACATGATGGTGAAAACCATTTTCTTGGTGGGCAAGTAGTTCGTCCGGAATCCAGCAAAAACCGGAAAGTTCGTTAAAAGTAAAAGTTTCATTTGAATTTGATTAAATGTTTGATTCAGGAGAAAGAAAACATGCTAAACATGATGGTGAAAACCATTTTCTCGGTGGGCAAGTAGTTCGTTCGGAATCTGGCAAAAACCGGAAAGTTTGTTAAAAGTAAAAGTTTCATTTTAAGTTGATTAAATGTTCGATTAGGGGTAAAAAAAACATGCTGAACAGGATGGTGAAAACCATTTTTGTGCTGGACGAGTAGTTCGTCCGGAATCCGGCAAAACCGGAAAGTTGGTTAGAAGTAAAAGTTTAATTTGAAGTTGATTAAATTTTTTATCTAGGGGTAAGAAGACATGCTGAACAGCATGGTGAAAACCATTTTTGTGCTGGACGAGTAGTTCGTCCGGAATCCGGCAAAACCGGAAAGTTGGTTAGAAGTAAAAGTTTAATTTGAAGTTGATTAAATTTTTTATCTAGGGGTAAGAAGACATGCTAAACACGATGGTGAAAACCATTTTTTTGCCGGACAACCAGTTCGACTGGAATGTTCTTTATAGGGATAAGGAGATACGCTGGATTCGTTTCTGAATTTTTTTTTTTTTTGGACTAGTAGTTCGCTCGGAATTCGGGCCAAACTGCAAATTTGGCAGAAGTAAAGCAGGAAGTTTCGGTCAGTATCGTCAAAAGGCTTATAGAGGTATATATAGATAGATAAATAGAATATCTGAACTCAGTTTTCTCTGATGATTAGCCTGGTGAAGATTGGGTCTGGCGAAGACAAGACCCAATTGTCTGGATTGAATCTTAGATTTTTGGGATCCCATCGACACCTTTGGTCTTGTTGATTAATGTCACCATAAAGATTCAAATAAATTGGTCATTAAAATGTAAGGGCTTTGAATCCAGTTTGAAATATGTTGAAGTGCTATTGATAAGATGATCAGTCCGGGTAGGCCTGGCCTACATACTTCGTACACATCGATGAGAGTCTTAGCGAGAAGGCTCAAAGGAACTGGAACGAGTATTATTTGATTTAGCCACGTCCAAGTAGGTTAGCCACTCCATCTACTTCACAAAATCCTTGGTCTTACCATGTAGGCTATCAGTTCTTAATTTTCATTCCCCTGAATAGGACAGTTGCTGTCGAGAGGATGAGAGCTCAGACGAACTATATGGTATCCTGTCTCTATACTTATTTTCCTTTAAGTCAGTACAGTGAAAGCTCTTGCAAGTCAGTGCAATTCAATATATAACTCTTTCAAATTCCACTTTTCAGTATTTAAATGGACTGGAGAAATAGATCAGCAGCCGGGATCTAAGCCTGACTGTGACTCAGCCAATTTTGTTGCTGTTAAACTTGGTGATTCCTTCGGGCCAACATGGACTGTCCACTGGTTTAAGGTATATTTCTTACTGGTGCTCTTATCATAGTGTTTGGTGTACCTAGCCTAGTTTATATGACGGGATTTCAGTGGTGTAGGTACATCATGAATATTTCCGAAGACACAGTAAAACTGCCATACCAAAAAGACCCCGTAATCGTAAACAAAAATCTTTCGCTTTTAAAACCAAGAAGCCGTACATTTAGGGGTGGGGGAGGGGTTCAAATTAAGGGTCAAGCAAAATATTTTTAAGGAGCTAATGTGATAGTCGATTATGGGGTAAGAACAGTGGCGAAAATAGGGGGGGGAGGCAGCTGCCCCCCCCTACGAAAAATCTTGTCGGTAAATCGGCTGTGTTTGTCGGTGCGAAGACCGACAAACGCTTTTATCATACCGTTTCTGATACCGACTTAAGCTCTGTCGGTAAAACAGGAAACTTCATGTTGCGAAATAGGCAGCGTTTGTCGGTACGGCACGCTTTAGCATTACGTTTCTGATACCCACAAAAGCTCTGTCGGTAAGCCAGCCAAGCCAGGAGACTCTTGTTGGAAAATCGGTAGCGTTTTTAGTGCGGAGACGGTGCGTAGATTTGATTTTCGGTACCGACAAGAGCTCTGACAAACACTTTCCTCATTTCGTTTCTGATACCGTCGAAAACTCTTGTCGGCAAATCCTGAAACTGTAGGGAAATCGGCAACGTCTGTCGGTGCACGGATTCCGTTTTCGATACCGACAAGAGCTGTTTAGGTGAATCAAGAAACTTCTTGTTTGGAAATCGACAGCATTTGTCGGTGAGGAGACGGTGCATGGATTCCATTTTCAGTACCGGCAAGAGCTCTTATAAAAACCCTTTCATAATACCGTTTTTGATACCGACATAAACTCTGTCGATCAGGAAGCTTCTTGTCTGGAAATCAGATTTTTTGTCGGTGTGGAGATGATACCGACAAAAGCCTTGTCGATAAATCAATCCGACGATCGGATCGAGATCCTGATATCTGTTGTTTTCCATTTTCGATACAAAGACTGGGAAAAGTCTTGTCGGTAAAATTAGAACTCTCTTTTTCGGTCTGTTTACATCCGGAATGGGTATATTCTTGTCGTTAAATTCACTATTTCTGAACTATTCGTCAGTGCGAGACTTTTTGATATCGTGCTTGAATATTCTCGTCGGTAAATCCGAAAATGCACTAACCAAACACTTCTTCGTTCCTTTCTGTTCCTCGACAGTAAACCAACCACACCGGCAAACCTGCTTCCTCGTATTGTTCTTGAGCGATTCCTCTGTTCCCACCCATAAACTGCCCTTTTGGTTGATCCGGCTATTTACCAATCCGGGAAATAGTCCACTTATTTGACGGTGCAAAACGGATAAGTCAGCAACATTTTTATCCGTTATCCATTTATCCTACTTATCCGTTTTGCACCGTCAAATATGATTCGCAGTCAGCTTGGGCTGAAGGAACATTTGATAGTCCACTTTATTCATACCCCCACCAACCCGGCCCACCGAGGTTGGATCAGGCAAGGATATCTGAATAACACAATGAGGTCACATGGGCGCAGTACTGCCAAGTTTATCTCAGTCGATGAACCGATTTGGTCCCTAAGGGTTCAAGAACATGTCCAGGACCCACCACTAATCCCCCCACAGCACTACCATAACGGCAAGAAGAGGTTCAGACACAAACATGACACATATTTGGCATCTGCGTCACTCGAACGGAGCATTTCCGAAAAATTTCCGGTGGGCCTACTGGTCCAGTACCCCTCAGCCCCACCTTCACCCTAGGTCAGATCCTGTTTGGGCCTCAAATTACTTGTCTAGGTTCCATGAATTTTGTACCTTTCAAGTTTTATCCCAATCACTCTATCCGTTCGGCCCCTACTCTCGTATTACAATATTTCCCACACCTTCTAGCAACACTGTTCTCGGAGGCGGATAATTTAAACATCTTGGGAAAGTTTCAGTCGAATCCGAGCACTTTCTAAGGCCCATGCACCCGTTTGGTTTTTGAAGCGTACCACAAAGTTACTCTGACCCCGACTTTCCACTCGGTTGTCGGATTTCGTTCGGACACAGTAGCAGCAAATTTAGGTCATCTGCTCCCATCCGCCAGCAAGTTTCAATAAAATGGATCGCCCGTTCACTTCACCTGTACTTTGATACAACGCATCCTCATATCAAATTTCAACAAAATATCTCAACCCATTTGAGAGTTATCATGGTAACAGACGGACAGACAAACTTTACGAACTTATAGATGCTAACGTTTTAGACCCCCCAAAAATCGCTAGGTTTACAAGCGAAAAAGACAGCCGCGTAAATCTTCAAGCGGTGAAGTAATCTGTTGCAGTGTATATCACTACTTTTATGATTTGCAAGACTAATGACTGCATAGTATGCTCCTGGTTCTATGTGATAACCATTGGTGCCAGGAAGTTAATGGCGAATTCATTAATTTCATTAGAAAACCATCTCAGTTGATATGGTTGATATGGTACAACTTATTATTACAACGGTTGTAAGATACATTAACGGGGAACGTGCACCGTTGCCGCACAGTGGCAACGGCCCTTTTTGTCGGTAAATCGTTAAATCTTGTCGGTAAAATCTGGGGTTGCCCCCCACGAAAATGGGCTAGTTTCGCCACTGGGTAAGAAGACATGCTGAACACGATGGTGTTACTTGTTGCCGGACAAGTAGTTAGCCAGGAATCCCACCAAAACCGGAAAGTTTGTTAAACTGAAAAGTTTTATTTGAAGTTTAGATGTTAGATTTAGGCGTAAAAAAACACGCTGAACACGATTATGAAAACCAGTTTCTCGCCGGACAAGTAGTTCGCCCGGAATCCGGCCCGAACCAGAAAATGTGTTAAAAGCAAAATTTTTTTTGAAGTTGATTAGATGTTTGATTTAGGCGTAGAATGGTAAAGACGATTATTATTTTCTTGCCGGACAAGTAGTTCGCCCGGAATCCGGCCAAATCCGGAAAATTTGTTAAAAGCAGAAGTCTTATTTGTAGTTGATTAGATTCCGATTTAGGGGTAAGAAGAGATGCTGAATCCGTATATGTCAATCATTTTTCACCCGGACAAACACTTCGCCCTGAATCCGGCTGAAATCGGAAAATTTGTCATGAGTTAAAGCTTTATTTGAAGATGATTAGGTGTTCGATGATTCGTTTTTGAGCTTTGTTATTTTGTCGGATGTAGTTCCCGAATTCGGCAGAAACCGGAAATTTTCTGAAGTAAGCTCAGGCAGGAAGTGTCGATCAGTTTCGTCAAAGCAAATATGACTTATAGGGGTAAACACACATGCTGTATCAATATCTGAACTTGAATCTCTCAGATGATTAGCTATTTGGCCTTAATCTGTTTCTGAATTTTTGTACTAAAAATGCTTAAGGAGTATGGAGAAGACAGGACCCAATTGTCTGGATGAGATATTAAATTTTTGGGATCCTATCGAAACCTTTGGTCTTGTTTTCTTCGGCTGGACAGGCCGGCCGAAAGCCGGAAGAAAATTGTCTGACGGAGTCTTTCTCCGTAAATGGTTAAACATCATGTTAAACGTTGTTTTAACGATATGTCACAACTTCTGCAGTTTTATCCCAGCTCTGTAGGCTATTCAGGAAAGGTCTTTTTTCAGATTGTGGCAACCATCCCAGAAGCAGTACAAGGGAAAGAGATTCATTTGAGATGGGATAGCTCCTCAGAATGCATGCTGTATGACAGTCGGTTGCAGCCTGTTCAAGTAAGTTGCAGTTATTGGGATCTGAAACGGGATAGCTATTACATCGTAATTGTATCCATCCGCCTTTGTAACTATCCGTCTGGATGGGGCGGTGGTAAGTGACGTCCTTGTCGTGCCCCTGGAGGGTTGGAGTTCCGCTTGGCACTTTCAACTCTTTCTTGTGTCATGTTTCCTTTGATTCCGTTTGCTTGCATTTGTAGCATGGTTTGCACTAGGCTTTAGCCCCACTGGTAAGGAGCGTGAAATCTCCAATGACCCAGGTCAGCCTTGCATAATGTGCTCATTCTCATAAATGCCACTCTCAGTCTGCTAACCTGAATTTACCCCCCTCCATATGAGGCTGGAGACCAGGCTGGCATGACTGATGTGGTTCATCACCTGGATCTTTTAGTTGAAGTCATGAGTGACGGAAACAGTTACCTGCAAGGCTTTTTGAATCCAAGGCAATGAGGCTCTGTCAGCTGAAAATGACATGAATGCATATTAGGTTTCTCGGATCGAAGGGGATGAAGAGTGAATTCATTGACAACGTTGAGCTGGAATTCAGCAAAATGGCCAAGAAAATTGTCCAAGAGATGGAGGAAGATCCCGCAAAATCAAGCAATGAAGAATTTGAAGGAGAGTGTTTTCATCATTTGCTTGACGCTTTATGCGAGCCATGCGAGTAGTTACAAAATTTCCGGACTCCCGCTCCAACTCCCTTCCCTCTCTGTCGCCGAATACGATTCGAACACATAAACGTCGCATTTCTGACATATCTTCTACTCCATGCATTGAGTTCGACTCTAATCGGAGCATTTCCTGTTCCCGCTTCATACTACTCCTATCGTGGCCGGATCCGGTCCTGACGCCAAATAACAAATTTAGGCCGCAAAAACTCAGTACTGTTCAGCTTGCATCCCATTCGGCCCGTTCGTTTGATTTGTTTGCATGTCATACAATTTCCGCCCCCCCCCCCCTTTCCAACTGCCCCAACCATGGCCGCATGTGGTTCGGACTTCGGACGCATGTGTTCCATCCCAATGGGTCATTACAGTTCTTATCGCCCATATAATAATCAGACCAGCCGTTCGAAACCTACGGAAGTCAGTAATTTCCGGATTATTCTTCCCTCAACTCCCCCTCCAAAAAATCGTCGGATTGTGTCGGTTCCTTAAGTTTATTTGGTCGGATCGCTAATATGCCTGCCTGTTTCATCGTCCTTAGCACACCTGGAAGTATCCTAACTCGCGATCACCGGAATTCCGGTGAACTCCCTCCAGTTGCCCCCCCCCCCCCCCCCGAAGAGCTCTGATATGATCTGGTTCTGTCACAGACGAATCTAGGGCTTACGACTGTTCTGCAACAAAATTCCGAGTCGACTCTAAGCGGCTCACGAGATTTCCTATGCCCCCCTCCAAGTCCCCAGACAAGTATCGAAGCCGGCCCTGAAATGGGTCCAAATATCAGGTTTCATTAAGATCGGATTACCCGTTCGAAAGTTACACATACCTGAAGTTTCCGGATTCCCCCTCCGCCCACCCCCACCCCCCAGATGGTCGGATGGGGAAGTGACCTTTTCCAAATTAATCTGGTCGGGTCCTTGATATGTGTGCCAAGTTTCATCATCCTAGCTTATATGGAAGTGCCCGAACTAGTAAAACCCAAGTGCCCAAACTAGTAAAACCCGTACCAACAGACGGGCTGAAATTACGATCGCTATATGGAACTTGGCCGAACCGCAAGTGCCATAAACCAGAGAGGACCCAACTTAGTTCCTTGGGGGTACCGCAAGTTAATCTTTCGACGGAAACGGAACCATTCAGATGATTTTGAAAACTTTATGCATTAAATGTTCTGCAAAACAATCATTGCCAGGAAGAGCCGAAACACCGCAGAAAAAGCATCTGCTAAATTATCCAATATCATGACGACACACAAAAAACGTAATAACGGCTCTTCCAAAAACGGCTCTTCTTGGCAACGCTTGTTGTGCACGACATTTAATGCAACATGTTTTCAGATTCACAACAGATGATATACCAAGTGTTGATTATTGGAACTGCGCATCCTTGTGTTATCTTATCTTTTGTGGAGACACGTAGTCGCCCACATTGGTTCACTCCACTATGGGGGAGAAGGGAAAAGAAGCTACAATCGGCCAGATTACTTAAAACTGGTTAAAATCAATTGCCCGCCGCCTATACAAAGTCCCAAAGATTTGTAGCGCTAGCCAAGAACTTCTCTCCCGTAGGTGTTGTAAACTGAATAAGGTAGTGAGACGATCCAAAGCTTCCCTGCATCAGAGAATTTTCTGGTCTGGAATGCCGCTGATCTCCTTTTCAGCTAGAGCGTTCCGCAGGCAGGTGTCCTTAGCGCGTGTTAGTGTTTCTTAGCTTTCGTTGTGTTTTCGTTTCATTGTGTGTTGTATGGCCTTTGGCTGAAATAAAGCTATTATTATTATAACATTTCTCGAACAGGTATGTAGTGTATATCTTCCTGTGCCCCGCAGGTAGTTATATCATGACAATGAGTTGTGTAGAGGTTGATACGATATCGTATCAGCCTCCAGAGAGGATGATATAAAACCGTATCAACCTCCGCAGAAGTTCACCGAGCACTTTTCCTCAACTACTGAAAAGTAGAATCTGACCTCCAAAAAGAAATAAAAGACATCACTGTCAAAAAGAAAAACACTAAAAATAATACAGTAAAAAATCCGAAAAACATTAGGAAAAAAATGTTCAAAACTGAAAGAAAATGTTGCTTTCCTAGCCAACTACCCTGGGACATACCTTGTTACAATCACATTCCTAATGTAAATGCAACTTGTCAACTGAAACAACATAACTTCCTTCTTCTACTCTCCAAATAGAGCAATTAACACAGTCTTCTCCCTTGATGTTGCTCTGATTAAAGATTCCGTTAATAAAAACTTCGGTGTTGCCATTTTTTCTGGTCGAACCTGTGACTTTTCGCTGGAAAAATACAATGACATCCTGGCACCTAAAAAACTTGGTCCTTTTCACCAGCTATGAACGAGAAATCTCGCTTTATGATCCTCATAATTATACGCCTCATCATCGTGCAAATCATCAAGCCATTGGGAGCAACGTCAGCGTCGTTCCCTTTCGGCCTCTCTTCTTGGCTCGGTGGCCTGCGTCGTCTGCACGTTTGTTCTTCTTCGTTGGGCATATCGACTTTTATGCTTCATTCTTGAATTGACTGGCAAGGAACTGGTCGCAGAGATCTTGATCGCTTTGTCGAAGAAACGAAAGTGTATGACAAATCACAGAATTCTGCAATGCCGCTAGATGGCATCTGGTTCGACACAAATGAAAAAGATGGTGTTTGACAGGCCCGTATCCAGGAGTTTATTTCGGGGGGGGGGGGGGGGGGGGGGGGTGCCCGCGGGTCGGACAAATATAGATCAGGACAACATAGATCAGAGAGAAAAGCCTATAACAAATTATTATTTTTGTATATTTCGGGGGGGGGGGGGGGTCTATAGTAGGCTGGAGTTGCCATTTCACAAAAAAAAAATTCCCTACAAAAGTAGCAATTAAGTACTACCAAGCTAAGAAGATTGACTACTACCTAAAACAAATTCCGTTCGAAAAAGATATAATGGTTAACATACCTCCATCTGGTTCATATCAGATTAACAACCTCGACGGCCATTTGAAAATATCAAGGCTTGGATAGGTTATTTTCAATGAACGTCTCGGTGTTATTTTCTGATATCAACCTCGATGTCTGAAGTTAACCTTTAATAGCTATTCTCGAACAGGTATGCAATGCATATCTTCCGATGTCCCACAGGAATTTGTGTTATGACAATTACTTTTCTGGATGTTGTTATGACCTCGTATAATCCTCTCCTGGCATGTCTGATGCTTTTTATATTTGCCATTAAAAGTGTACCTTACCTTACCTTACCCATAGGCTGATACGAAGCCGTGTCAGCCTTCGCAGTATATCCATCGAGCACGTTTCCTCAAATACTGAAAAGTAGTAGCTGACCTTCAAAAATAAATTAAAAACAATACTTTCAGTAAAAAAAACACAAAAGAACACTTAAAATTATAGAAAAAAATAAATAAAAATAATTCAGACGTTGAAAAAGTGAAAAAACATCTTACTCTCTTAGAAAACCAGCACATGCACTAGGTCATACGTTGTCACAACCGGATTTCCACTGAAAATACAGCTTGTCAACTTGTCAACTGATACAACATCTTACAGAACATCTTACCCTCTTAAGACAACCAGCCTAAGAGAGTAAGATGGTCATACCTTGTCACCATCAGACTTCCACTAAGCTTGTCAACTGAAACAACATCCTACCTACTATCCCTTGCTTTCCAAAAGCTCGTTATTCAGTATTGATCACTGTCATTGTTCTGGAACTTTCTTGTTCGTATTGTTTGTTATTGTTTACTTTTTACTTCGACGACCCCTAGAGTAGTCATTTTAGTAGATCTATAGTAGGCTTTCGCGACCGCTAGATGGCATCTGAATCGCCAAAAAAAAGACTGTACTGGTAAGTGCTTGGGTCCCAGCAGTAGTCATTTTAGTAGATCTACGGTATGCTTGGACTGCTACTTTACTAAAACAAAATTCCCCACCCATTAGCAAAAACGTACAACAAAAGAAGAATAAGTCCTACCTATAAAAAATGTTCTGTTCGAAAAAGTTGTAATACTTAACATACCTCCATCTCGGTTCATATCAGAATAACAACTTCGACGGCCATTTAAAAATATCAACCTCGCCTTCGGCTCGGTAGATATTTTTCATAACCCTCGCCTTCGGCTCGGATAGGTTATTTTCAGTGACCATCTCGATCTTATTTTCTGATATCGACCTCGATGTCTGAAGTTAACTTTTAATAACAAAAGGTTGTGTGATTGGTTGTAAATATTGACACATCCGATTCTCGTTTGTGAAGAGTATACTGCACTATTTCGTCTCCTTAAGTGCTTTAATAAAATCATCATCATCATCATCATCAGAGTGTAGCGGAGCTCCTACCCATGCATGGAAGTTGGTGGAACGTTTTCCGGCGAAAACCGGAAATTTGGTAGAATCAGAAATATTGTGAACAGCATGGCTGAAGTTTGATGGATCTGATACTCGATGATAATATCTATAAGTTTTATAACGTTTATGTAGTGTTTCGTTTTCTTTGTGTGTAATTCATTTTTCTTTCTTTCTATTACTCCGCTCTTTCATTTGTTGTATAGCGGGCCTCAATAAATTATTATGGCACTTGAGCTTACTCAAGTGCCATATAGCGATTGTTATTTCTGTCCGTCAGTCGGTCTGTCGGTCTGTCGGTCCCGGTTTTGCTAGTTCGGGCACTTCCAGATAAGCTAGGACGATGAAACTTGGCAGGCATATCAGGGACCGGACCAGCTCAACTTAAAATTAATCATTTCTTCAATCCGACTTTCCCCGGATCCGGGAGTCTGGAAACTATAAAGCAAAAGTGGAGCGAAAAGTAGCAAAAAAAAGGGCTGCCCGAGTGCGGGAGCGAACCAGGAACCTCTGAGTTACAAGTCCAACGCTCTACCAACTGAGCCATGAGTCCATGTATGAGATAGCGAATGCGGGACTACAAACAAAGTGGATAATCTAAACAAATTACATTGTTAGGATAATGGAACTTGTCAGGAATATTGGATGTATTAGGGAGCGTATGCGGGAGTATATATTGTTAAAAGATTGACGACCTGATTAACCTGGACATAGTCAAGAAACATAAATAATAGTTTGGGCACTTCCACGCAAGCTAGGACGATGAAACTTCGCAGGCATATCAGGGACCCGACCAGACTAAGTTGGAAATAGTCACTTGCCCGATCCGACCATCGTGGGGGAGGGGGCGGAATCCGGAAAATAGGGACATTCATCACTTTCGAACGGGTGATCGGATCTTAATGAAACTTGATATCTGGAAAGATCTCGTGTCTCAGATGTTTCATTTCGAGTCCGGACCGGATCCGATGAATCTTGGGGGTGGGTCTTGAGGGGAGTGGAGGGACGGGGAATCCGGAAAAATTTGGAAAAATTAAATATTTTCAGCTTACGAACGGGTCGTCGGATCTTAACGAAACCGAGGGGTTGCTCACTCCCAAAAACGATGTACACCAAGTGGCGCGTGCCGCGGTGCCGAGCCGGTGCCTTGTCGGTGCCGTGCCGGTGCCGCGGTGCCGTGCCGGTGCCGCGGTGCCGTGCCGGTGCCGCGGTGCCGTGCCGGTGCCGTGCCGGTGCCGAGCCGGTGCCGTGCCGGTGCCAAGCCGGTGCCGCGGTTTTTTTTACTTCAAATTACAGTATTGTGATAAAGCACGATTTCTGATGTACATGTAAACAAATTTCATCAGATATTGGCCGAGAATGAAGTCGGCAATGTGTGTTGAATACAAGAGCTAGCAGCTCATATGGTACTTGCAAGGCTGGGTCAGAGGATGAAATTTAGGAATTTGTAAATTCTTGGGTTTCTTGTGTTTAATTATAAGCCATACCCTTGAAATAAGAATGATTGTGGGCCCTTGGAAATCAAGAGAATGATCTGGTGAGAAGTATGGTAGAAGTATGGTAAGAAGTAGGCAAAAGTGACTATGGGCTCATGGGGATCACGTAGTTGTATATTTTGCTCAAACTAATGCAACCTATAATACTAATGCAACCTACTTCCGTAATCATTACATATATTTCTAAACCCGGAGACCCACGTTTCGTGCGGTACATTCTAACCCCTCTAACAAAACCTCGCTGATTTTCTCACTTGCCGTGTTTTGCTACCTTCGATGTGTATCACGCTGTCGACGGTTCGAGACGGTTGCGCGACGGTTGTCTGCGAGAATTTTTTCCATCAGGAAAATCGGTTATGCAAATTGTTTCCCTGTTTCGCTAGAAGTCAACGGGTCTCGGAAAAGGCTTAAAACAGCCAAAACAGTTAGTTATTTATTGAAAGCACAGCATAGTTAAAGTATTCAAATACTTTAAAATACTGTAAGTTGAAGAGTGATTAGTGCGAGGGGTCCTTTAAGGGAGCTGGAAATTCATTTTGAAGCAAAACCCTTGTTTCACAAATAATCATGGGCTCATGGGGATCATGAAAATATATGTTTTGCTCCAAAGTATTTTCTGTACTTTGTGGTTATGATGAGTACTTTAAGGAATGTGGTTGGCTCTATAAAAGAATTTATGAACCAATCTTTTCCTTCCTTGACTACCTACTTAGGCTAACTGGTACATATATTTAGCCACAGCAAGTGCATGAAAATGGCAAAGTTCGAAGCACGAACGTTCAAATAAGCATACCTCTATTGCACTCCCAGAGTGTCTGATGGGGAAATTGACTTTTTCCAAGTTAAATATGCCTGCCAAGTATCATTCTTAGCACACTCTACAAATATGAAAAAAAGATTGGTCGCCACTGAATTACCTTCACCAGAAGCAAAATATACTGAAGCTGACTCAAGTTTTGGGCGATATTCGATACCGATAACGATATATCCATGTATCGGACAAAATATCGATATCGAAAGTAAATATCGATATCGATAACGATATTTGTTCATTCGTAAAGATTGCAATTAATCCAACATAACCCACACTTATATATACGAAATTGGAGCAATGTGTATTCCGCAATTCCTTTCTTATTTATCCGGAGTTCGAGATGATCCAGTATGCGATATATCGGATATCGATCGATCGATATATCGCACCAAATATCGATATCGAAACGTAAATATCGCTATCGAAAACGATATTTGTTCATCGTAATTATTGTAAATAATCCGAACTAACCTACACTTATATATCCGAAATTGGACAATATGTTTTCCCTAATTCATTTCTCATTTATTCTGAGTTTGAAATGATCCAAGATGCTATTTAATGAAAATTTGGTTCTTAGCTTTTGGCGAAACGAAGCATGGTAAGCAAATATCAATATCGATATATCGATTATCGAATATCGAAAGTGAAAATATCGATATATCGATTGTTGAATATCGAAAGCGGAAATATCGATATATCGATTATCTAATATCGAAAGTGAAAATATCGATATATCGAAAAATCCAAGTATCGCCAAGCACCAGTACCAAACCATGGTTGACCACTTTGCGCATTTGGTCAACAGCATCTCCTCATATCTAGTTCAGCTTCTTCTTCGGTTGCATGTTTTCAATAATTCTTTCATTCAAGTACCTTCGTTATTGGGCGCCAGATACCAGATACCAGATGGCGAAGAGTATTCTGCAGAAAATTTGTCCGTGGCCGGCGTATCGTGCTAGAGGCGCGCCGGTGCCGTGCCGGTGCCGTGCGGTGCCGTGCCGGTGCCGTGCGGTGCCGAGCCGGTGCCGAGCTGGTGCCGAGCTGGTGCCGCGGTGTTGCGCCATTGCCGTGCCTTTGCCGTGCCGGTGCCGTGCCGGTGCCGTGCCGGTGCCGTGCCGGTGCCGTGCCGGTGCCGTGTCGGTGCCGTGTCGAGGTGTACACCGGTGGCGGAGAGAGAGCAACCCCTCGAACGAAACTTGATATATGGAAGGACCTCATGTCTCAGACGCCGGTGACATTGGGGGGAGTTGGAAGGGGAAACCGGAAATCTTGAAAAACGCTCAGAGTGGAGAGATCCGGATGAAACTTGGTAGAAAGAACAAGCACAAGTCCTAGATACCTGACTGACATAACCGGAACGGATCCGCTCACTTTGGGGGAGTTGGGGGGGGGAGTCCTAATTTCTAGTGATCCCGCGAGTTCGATGCTTCCTGATGTGCTAGGACAATGAAAATTGGCAAGCATGCCAAGGACCCGACCAGATTAAATAGGAAATAGTCACTTCCCCTATCTGACCATCTGGGGGGGGGGGTGGAGGGACGGGGAAGCCAAAATTGAGGTATTTTTAACTTGCGAACGGTTGGTCGGATCTTGATGAAAGTTGATATTTAGCATGACCTCGTGTCTCAGACGTCCCACTTTAAATCCGGACCGGATCCGATGTCACTGGGGGGGGGGGGAGCTGGTGGAGGGAACCAGAAATCTTGACAAACGCTTAGAGTGCAGCGATCGGGATGGAACTTATTCGGCCACGGTAGGTGGAGATAGAGTGAGTACCGGAAATCGTGTAGCACGTCTAGGGATCAAACAAATGGATTTATTGGGATGAAAGTTTGAACAGTCATGTGCATTTGCTGCAGACAATCGAGACGATGCCGGAACTGCTCAGAATTGAGTGAAACTAAATATCCTATTTCTATTTCCGAACCGCATTTTTGGATGGCGGGTGTATTTTGTGAGGTTCTCATCTACTTTCTTGTACAGCCTACTCGTACAAGTGCCATATGAGCTCGTAGCTCTTGTTATTATTATTATTCTCTTTTGCAGGGTCTTAGTGGTTCTCCGGGTCATCAGCGAAGGTGTGAATATGTGATTTCAAGGAGCTGGGATGGAGCAGAGGGAACACAGCAAACCTTTTACGTTGAAATGCAATGCTGTGACATGTTTGGTGCTGGTGGTGGGGGCATGATAGGTAAGAGATGGTAGGTATGAGACCATAGCAAATTGTAGGCCAAGTATACGACAAAGACAGAGGGACGCTGCTTCCCAGAGACCAGAAAGACCACCCATAAACTCGACTGATCGTTACCTGAAATCCTTTGTACCTTATTTTACCCAATATTTTAATTCAGGTTAAGTCAAATTATATTTTTAGTTGTACGTATAGATGAAATGTCTACGTGTGTAATTGTCATGTGTTATTTGAGTGAATGACGATCTATTGCTAGCGTGTGTAATACAGGCTATTAAGGAAATAAAGTACATTGTTGTAAAGAGTAGTACCCCTGAAGAGTCTTCCGAAGTTGAACCAATTTTTCCGACTTGAAAAATCTAGTGTGATAGTGTTAACAAAGTATTCATTCTCGTGAAATGAGGAACTGAAAGATTTAAAGTTTAACTGAAAAGACAGCTTATTTTTAAACCTGATACTTGAACACACTGAAATATTTTGACTCGTCTAAGCGACGAGTTTTGCATTTTCTCATCCTGCGCTATAATAATAACATTCAGAGTATACGCTACTTGCAGGATAACCCAAAATTCATCCAGACGCGGACAATTTGAATTTCATCAAAAGCCTGGATTCCCGCAGTGTCATATGTGTGAAGCTTGGAAAAGTTACGCCTCTAGAAAGTGAGAGTCTTGCGAGGAATCGGACATTTTCAATGACTTACATATTTAGTTGGTAAATATTTCAATGCGTAGAGGACAAGCATATAGAGGTACCACACATCCAAAAGACTAAGTTCGTTGATGATATCGATGATCTGTGGATAACAAACGAAGTAACGCATTTTCATCAGGTTTTTAGGTCATTATGGAGAACAAGTGATGTGTAACTAGACTGTCGGGCCGTATTCAGTTAAACTTTAAAAGAACCTACCTGGAGCGGGGTCACTGATCCTGGTTCAGGTTCAGGTTCAGGTTCTTTTTAATAACAAAGTAAATAACAAAATGTCCAGAGCCCGGCTGAGAAGACAAATTCGTAATGCACGGGATGGAAAGACTTCTTTAAATAAATACAACATTTATACTTCACTACATGCCATTCATACAAATGGAAATATGCGCATTCCCCCGTCAGTACCCGGTCCCCAACACCACCAGTTGACACGTCCAGCGAAACAAACAAAACAAAAATAAAAATAAAAGATAACACGAACCGAGGAAAAGTTCAGGTTTCAACAAGTTCCTGTTCAAAAGTTTCAACAGTTCCTGTTGCCCGATTCTGTCTGGCATATTTAGTGATATGCTTATATAATTTAGTGAGGTTCAGTCGGTTAGAGCAACGGCAATTCAAGCAGATGTCGGGGGTTCAAATCTCGGTTGAGGAGATTTTTGTCTTTCAGTCACTACTTATTATGTTTCCATCTCAAGGGTGCCCTTCCCATTCAATTTAAGTCTTCTCGATGAAGCTCTGCCATCATTGCATTGGGCTGTCTACGGGGCTCCGACATCCTAGTCCTAGTGGTCCTAGCCTTCTAAATTATTTCACGCTAATTTGTCACGGCGGAAGTCCTATGTATAAATCTGATCCTTGCGTAAAAAGCAACTGTGGAAGTTAACATTTCATAGTATGAATTTCGCCCAGCCCTTTACTAGTAGTTTCAAAAAGCTCAGTCTCGTTCCAGTGCGTACACTCCTTAAAACAGGTTACAGGTTCATATATTCTACAATAACTGTTTTATGTTTGTACATAGCCTACCGGTAAACCATCAAGTCAGTAGCGTATGGCTAAACCAGTCTACCTCAAACCCCTAATTTGGGAAAGCCTATGCCAAACGCTGGGTATATCTAGCGTTTAGTATACCCTATGCCTAACGCTGGATACACTATGCCAAATGCTGGATACTGGGACAGTGGGACCCAATACAATATTGATGATTTGAATGAAGCTCAGAAATCAACCAATCAGAATTCATTTGTAGTAATGTGGGTCAGGGTTAGAGTACCAACAGCTATCCAGCGTTTGGCATAGGGTAGCCAGCGTTAGGCGTAGGCTATGCCGAACGCTAGATATACCCAGCGTTTAGCATGGGGTATCCAAAAATCATGGGTTTGGGGTTGACTGGCCTAAACCTCTTTTTTTTTAATCCTTTTCAGAGCCACCAGACGAGACGAAGATGTATCAGATTCAACTAGCCGAGATAGCTGTTTTCAACAGAGAAATGTATAACCTTTTTAGAGACCTGGAACTCTTGTATGACTATGCTAAAGCTTATGGAAATGAAGACGGAGCGGATGACAGAGGCTATCAAGCCCTCTATGCCGGAAATGAAATGCTTAACAAAATCCATACTGGAGCCATTGCGTAAGTGTCTTTTAATTTTCTTCTTTACCTCAGACAACACAAACTAGCTGTTAGAACCGCTGCTGCGCAACTTACGAGCATTTTCGTACGGATTTAATTTCTACTTTACCAAGGTTTCCTGGCCTTTTTAACTACAATTCTTTTTATTATTTGTGTCAAACCACCAATTCTACCCTGGTCCTTTCTGATGCCAAATGAGGCGCGGCCCTACGCATATGTATGATAAACAGATCTAGACCCTTATAGATGAAGCTTGTCGAGGACCAGCATTTGTCTAGCGAGAAGTGTCGCCCCTGTTTTGCGTACTAGCTCTTTCGCGCACGTTTACCACGTCAGACATACAAAATCTCGTTCCAGAATTCGTAATTTTTTTTTACGAAGCCTGATTGACTTTTAAGTGCATTGATACAGATATTGTAAATATTTTTGTTGGCAATAATCGCAAATTTCGCTGTGTAAACATGAAAGTCGATTTGTAAAATAAACTTTCTGTCTATTTATCACCAGCCATAAATATCGGAGCGAATAGATCAGTGTGTAGTGTTGGATAATTTGTCGGGGGTTTCGAGTGTGGCGCCTGGGCAAGGCCATCACTAATTCGTAGTAGTGCTTGTTTGTAATTTTACCTTAAAGAACAACAACTTCGTACCCTAAAAATACCTAATAAATCTAACAGAGTATGATCTAACCTATAACCGACATGAACTATCTGTCAGATTTAGACTGAAATGTCTTGAATCACCTTTCCACCGTCGACTACTGCTAGACTTCGAAAACCCTACTGCCAACGGACCGAGGATAAGAGACGTCAAGAAAAGACAAAAAGTTGTCAACTGATATCTTCTTACCCAGCGACTAGTACGCAACGTTACATCAAGTATATCAAGTATTTTACTGATTATTTTAATAGAGCAATAAGCAACGCTGAATGAGGAATTTTGATGTGTTTTACTTTAATCTGTATGTGTTATCTTAGCTACGCATATTTGCGTTGATATATTTAGTGTGGTTTTATTTATGTATTGACACGTGTATTTATCTATTGACATGCCTGCGCCAGCTAACGCTATTTTGGTAAAAAATAAAGTATTTATTCATTGATCTAACCTAGTACAATCTGACCTGTATAATCTGGCATGCCATCTAAAAATACCCCCTCCCTCTCAGAAAAAAAAGACAAACCATTCGACATGAGTAAATGAGAATGCGTACAATTGAAACCAACAGAATTCTACGTAAGAAATTTTTGAGCGTTCGGGCTAAAGACTGCAGGGGAAACTTCAGCTTACCCAAATTCGCCTAGCTTGTGGAGCCTGTAGCTCTAGGTTTATTTAACGACTGTACGTAGGGTTGTTCGATCTCAGTTAGTTTTCTGAAGAACTTCAGCTTTTCTTAAAGTTTAACTGAAAAGCCAACCTATTTTTGTATCATCTGATTGAATACACTAAATTATTTTGGTTCTTCTAAAGGATTTTTTTAATTTTCCACTATCTGCTCTATATATATATATATACAAAGCAAGAGAAAAGGCTTTCGCCTCTAAATAACTAGTAGCCTAGTAGTGACGTTTAGAATATCTACGGCCGTCTCCACAACGGAAATTCTACTATGGCGTGGAAAATTTTAATCTCAATAAAAACGCGGCTTTTCGGTGGCCAGTGATCACCCTGCGGAAGGTAGCTCACACAGTGAACACTTATTTTTCATAAATCATTTTCGTCAAGCATACAACACAGGTACAAGCGCATAGAGATACCACAAGTCCGACAGAGAAATTCCACTATACGAAAACTGACTATTCGTGAATAGCGGAGCAATGAAGTAACGCATTTTTATCGGGTCTTCAAGCCTCTAAGTGAATATGTCATGGTCGCTATATTGTCCTATCTTGACCCTTTTCGGTTAAATTTAAGGTCTGTCGCGGATTTGAACTAACAGTAAATTCATTGTTGCTTAGTATTAGTTAAAATTTGAGACATACCTTAAATTATGTACGCATTTCAACTTGTAGGGAAGCTCAGACGATTGCAGACCTATTCTTCTCTGAAGGGAACGGGCGCAAGGCGCATACGATTCATGCTATAGGTCACTGTCATATCGATTCGGCGTGGCTCTGGGACTACGACGTCTCAAAAAGGAAGTGTGCCAGGAGTTGGATTTCCACCTTGAAACTGATGGAGGAGTACCCAGACTTTACGTTCGCCTGTTCGCAGGTGAGTCCTGTTTTACCTGGGTCTCTGTTCGGACTTGCAGCTGCAGTTGGCCTAATACCAGCTCAGTGCTCCAAGGGGATTAGTTTAAGGTTATTTATACACAGTAAATGGATCTTTAACGCTTTCCGCTGCTGTGAGCAGAGCTCGAGAGCACACGAAAAAAAAGGAAAACCAAAAGTAATTTCAACATGACGAATCATACCCAGTAAGATCCATCCGATAAATAATCATACAGCTAAACGAAAGCAAGACCAATGCACAGACACGATTCAACAAACATAAATATATGAAGAAGAAATAAAAGTAGACAAAGATGGGAATATTTTCTCTCTTTTTGTCTTTCAGTCTCTTTAACATCATGTATTTTTACTATAGCCTATAGTTAAACACATATCCTGGCAGATTTTTAGTTACACGTTGATAATAGTGATGGTCATTGGGGTATAATAGGAATTAAAGCACGTGTGACTTCGAACCGGAATACGGAGAATTTAAACAAGTTGGTTTTGTTGTATTCAGATACATGTCTTTCTCCTCTTGAACCGAGGTTTGTCTGATCCTTCTCGAGGAAAAGCACGATTGCACAAAAGTAGACATTAGCTGCGTTCGTTGCACTCCGGGCTGTCTCTGGTGTTTTGTCACTGGTGACCGGTTTTTCTCTTGTAACGAGTTTTTTGGTTCACCGGTGAGTGCAAAAACAACATAAGTCTGGGTTTTGCGCGAAACCACGAAATTTTACGAAAACTGGCTAACTTCTCGGTAAAGTCCAGCTCCCGAGCAGGTTCTGCTTAGTCCGCACCGGTGAGTTAACACCGGACACCGGTTAGTTCAAAAACGGGTTGTAAGACTGGAGAGTAGTCATCGTTGGTTGCAAAAATGCCTTGTAAGAAAAACCGGAGACCACCGGTGAGAACTCCCGTGGCAGAGAACGCAGCTATTTATCATTTTTTAGCTGATAGCTTCCTTAGTTCCTATCATGTTTGTCGTACAACTCCCTGTGGGAATGGGTAGCGGTTGGCGTCAAAGCTGAGCTCCTGTCTGCTCACATGCCCCACGAATTTTCGCGGAATTCCCCAAACCAGCAATTCGACATCGAACTTTTCTTCGGGTCCTCTAGAAACCAGTTCGTATTTATTGAAGATAAATAAGAAAACGTAATTTTCTAGGCCCAGCAGTTCCAGTGGGTGAAAGACCTCTATCCTGAGATATACGAGAAGATAAAGCTGTACGTTGGTCAAGGACGATTCATTCCTGTAGGTGGAACGTGGGTCGAAATGGACGGCAACATTCCGAGGTAATGCATAGGAGAAGGGTCCGTATGATAGCTCATTATTTATTACGTTACTATTGGCTCATCCGTCCATGGTTTCAGGGGTGGCCCGAAGTGGCCCGTCTTTTGCTAAGTCGTATCAGTCGTTTATTTTGACCTCGCCGAGGTCCCGCACATTCATTTTAATCACAAACAATCCGAGTCGTTTAGAAAAAAATGTAATTTTGGCTCTGACGAGCTACAGTCGTAAGCTCGTCCTTATTCGAGTCGTTTAAAACAGGTTTCATAACCGGATAGCTCGAAGACATGATTCATGGTGGCCACAGGCGTTACTAGCAAAAATGCTTGGGGGGTGGTGGCAAGGCATTTACTAATTGGCTGGTCATTTTAACCGACTGTTCTTATCAGGAAAACCGACTGTTCTTCAGAAAAAAACTAATGTTTTTAAGAAAAAATTACTCTTTTTACGAATAAACGATTGTTTTTAAGAAAAATGGACTGTTTCCAAGAAAAATATCGACTATATTTTGTACCGACAGGCTAACAACATTGGGGGGGGGGGGGGAGCGAGATTGAGGTGGGTACAACGCTTGAAAAGGACAAGGAAGATTTTAATATACATCCGAAATTCGTTTCCCAGGACAGTAGGAGTCCTACAGACGCTGGAATAGCTCGCTTTAATCGGGAGGTACATTTTTGGCATCTATGGTAGTGTTAAAGCACATCTGAAAAGCCTTCGTAAAATTCCGCAGCCTATCATATGAATTTATCAGGACTCTCACACATCTCGAAAATGATCTCTTTTATTTTTAAGTTATCCTGAAAGCGTTCTTCAATTGCTGTGTATTTGACTCGGACCTAATTTGGTGGCAAGGTCGCAGATGAAGATTGAGGCAGATAGAAACCTTTCAGATGTGCTTGAATATGCTGCATGGGGGAAATATATATAGTGTTTCTATCCGGCGAAAGACGAAAGTTTGTTTCGTTAACGAATCGGGGTTCATTTTTACACGGAAGGAATCAGATTCTGCAAACAGTTAGAAGTTGCAGTTTTTCGGATTTAATTCACTGTAGATTGACATACTTTTATTTTCGTCATGAAAGCAGAGTATGTCGAATGGAAAAATAAAACGGTACGCCATACTTTCATAATGAATCAATAGTATATTAAAACGACAGTTCAACTACACCCGAAAAAAAACGCCACTTAAGTCACGCCGGCGAACTGTCGTCTTCTTAAATATAAAAAGTGTTTCTGAATAAACGTGTTTTTACCTTGAAAATTACTTTTTTTGCTACTAGTTCGGAACAAATCTACTTTGTTTTCTATAGCCACCACTGTTTGTCTTTTCGACGGAAAGATTGTGATTTCATAGCTATATTCTTTCCTTTTCAATGGGACCGCAAAAAGACGCTCTGCTCATCGGAGTTTCAAAAATTTTTGCCTGTGGCGCATTGCATAGTATTCTCTATTTAGAAGAACTGTGTGTCATTTTACATTTTATTATCTGCTTGGCAGGTTCAGGCTCACCACCTTGGACGCGAGAAGAAACCTCCTATGCCTTAATTTCGGCACCAAGACCCTGTCTGTTCCCAGATTGCGTCCTATTCTCCCCGAACTCTACACACCCATCCGCAATAGACCGCAGCGCGACAAGGCTCAGAAAGTACCCAAATTAAATCCAGTCCCCACAAAACATGAAAGGTACCGAAGGAGTTTTGTTCCAAGTTTTGTTGAATTGTACAACAGCCAGTAAACTTGGTCATTATTTTTGTTGAATTTGTTAGTTTTAGTTTTTGACCCTTTTAGAATGTTTTATTTTGTTTTATATATATTTTTAAGTGAAATTACTTTTGACGTAATGATTAAAAATTTACTTTGATTGAATTTGAAAGAAAAAATTTTTTTTACCATTTCTTTAAAGTGATTTTTATTTGTTTTTTAAGTTTTTGGCAAAATGTTCGCCGAATGAGCCCATCGTGTAAATTGTGGTAGTTAAGTTCTGTATCGACTGATGAATTTGTTACGAATTATGTTGCAATTATTTTTGACTGACAAATTGATTCGAGTGTTTAGTTATGTTTGGACGTAGAAGTCGAAGATTTTAGAAGATTTTTATTTGTTTTAGAAGTTTTTGGCAAAATGTTCGCCGAATGAGCCCATCGTGTAAATTTTGGTAGTTAAGTTTTGTATCGACTGATGAATTTGTTACGAATTATGTTGCAATTATTATTCGACTGACAAATTGATTCGAGTGTTTAGTTATGTTTGGACGTAGAAGTCAAATTCGGCGTTCACGCTGTGAAAGTACTTTTTAGAATTAAAAATCTACTACTACTACTTAGCGATTAGGCTTGGAATTTTTTAGATTCGAAACACACTAAAGGCTAGGATACGGTAAGTAGTTAAATCTTGCCAGACGAAGGCAGATTAAAAAAAATTCGCCTATGGCGCTTGCTTTAATTTGCCCAGGGTATACAGGCGTTGAAAGCTTTCCTCTCTAGCGAAAGCTGAAATGTAAATCTGAGGTTATGAATGTAGTCCTGTGTATAAACAAATTTTGATTACAAGAATAATTTCTGCTGATGCACTGCAGCTAGTTTTACATCGGCTCTATTCTTTGTTGGCGGGGAACGTGCGACGTTGCCGCGAAGTGGCAACAGTTCATTTTTGTCGGTACGTGCGAATCGTATATTGCGATACAGGAGTCGTTTATTTGATTGTTATTATTGATTATTACTATTAGCTTGCTATAGTTTTTTTTTATTTATCTGTTTTACGAGTCATCTAGGCTGAACTTTTACCAAATGTTGATTTTTTCATCTTTGTTGTAGTTACAGTTTATGCGTCATCTCGGAGTAGCCTTTTCAGTCGTACTTTAATCTGCTAGGACCGCTAAATTCAAAAAGGAAGAATTTTAATGGTGGGGTAGTAACGTGAGTGGCTAGGTAGGTTTCCTCACTTAGCTATAGACGTATTCTCGCCGTTTCCCAAGGACTCCTCTGGGAATTAATGGGAATGGCGAGAATAGAGGGAGTCACTCCACGCGGACTCCGCGTACGGAAAACAGCGAGGACACGGGAATGCTTACAAAATGGATTTTGTTCCTCGGGGAATCAATGGGAACGGCGAGAATAGAGGGAGTCACTGCACGCGGACTCCGCGTACGGAAAACAGCGAGAACACTGGGGATGCTTACAAAATGGATTTTGTTCGAAAAAACAATATGCAGTCGATGAGATTAGTCTGGATCCACTTTAGTTTTCGTATTCTTTATTCTGATTGTTTTAGTTAATTTTACATTGCACAACACAAGCAAAAATTGATTCCCCTCCGAATATGAAAGGGAGTCCTTTTTGGTGGGGGTGATGACTATCGGAGCATTCCCCGTCCGCGGGGACTCGCGAGAATAAGGGGAGTGAGTCCTGGAACAAACAATGACGCAGGGACTCCTCAAAAAGAGTCCTCGCGGAACGGCGAGATCACGCCTTATGATTCAGTCTTAGTAGTTAAAAGAGTATGTCATAAAGGTCTTTGATATTTTTGGTTTTCAGTGGCGAGTCATTCCTGCGGCAGTTCTTGTACGGACAGAAGTTCTTTGAAAACGAGTTCGGGATGAAGTGCAAGGAGTTTTGGCTGCCGGATACCTTCGGATACTCTGCTCAGATTCCTCAAATTTTACAGGTAAGTTTTCGGTTTCCACTTACCCGTAGCGTCGTTCTTGTTCACAAGCCATGCTAACGGCCTATGATCGGAGAAGATAGTGAACCTTTTGCCAAGCGTATAAGGTCTAAAAGTCCGATTATGATAAACAACTGCCAGAGCCTCCTTCCCTGTCGCTGAATGCTTCCATTCAGCCTGTTCAAAGTTCTAGACGGGGGGGGGGGATAGCTCGTGAAGACGGTGTCTTCGTGACTTACTACTCCCGGGATATTTTGGTCGGGACAGAACCTGGTGGCGTCTTTGTCACACTAGTTCAGTAAATCCCCTTTTGCAGCATGTTGGCATCGATCGATTTCTGACACAAAAGCTGAGTTGGAGCCTGGTTAACAAGTTTCCTCATCACAATTTTTACTGGGAAGGAATTGATGGCTCTGAAGTATTGGTGCATTTCCCGCCTGGAGACTCTTATGAGGCAAACTGCAGGTAAGAATTAACGAGCATCTGCCTTATTTTCAATCAATCAATCAAATTCAATTCCAAATAGCTTAAAGTTTGATAAAAATGTAAATGAAATACATAGAAACGACAACAAATTAACTAATACACTTTAAAAGATACGACCTGAAGTAAATGTTGGAATGAAACTTCGTAAAAGTTTGGTTGACGAATTGGCAGGATACGGCAAAAACTTATTACCAGTTTTCCTCTGGTACCGACGCACGGACGACGGGAGGGGAGGGGAAGTAGATAGACGGATCAACGCCCAGTATAATGATAGCTCATTCACTCAGAATGATTCTCACTGCTCTCTTTTGGACATTTTCTAGGCGATCAGAGAGCTCTGTAGAAAGAGAAGAACGCGAACTGGTAAAAAAATATACTAAACGAGGACGGATGCAGGTTTTAATTTGACGTTGCAAAACGAGTACGTCAGCTGAATTTTATTAGAGCTATATTTCGGCCCTTCTTCATTTTCCAGCTTGAGCCTTAAGAGGACCCTTGCCAAGTAGGGCTGAATTACGGTACGAATAAAATTCAACTGACGTATCCGTCTTGCGCTTTCAAAACATGATCCGGAGTCAGCTTGGGCTGAAGGAGGATCTGCCACATGTTACGTCGTAGGCTACAGCAAGTACGGTTATTCTGACGACAGCTTCGTCCTTCATAATAGCAAGGAATTAACTAGGATAATTGAATTGGTAATCCGCTCCTTTTGGTGGATTCGGGTTGCTTTTTTTTTTATCTATTCTGGTCTGGCCGATTTGGACGGGCGGGACCTGCGCGATGTCGGGTTTTGATGTTCAGCAATGATCTTCGGTTGTTTTGTTATCTTTTGATACGAGCGGCCACAGTTGGCCTTTAGTTCAGTAATTATTTTTAATATCAGCCCTGTTCTTTCATCTAAAACAGTGATGTTTTTCATTTGTTTATTTTTGTCCTTTGTTCGAAAACACTGATCTAAACAAATTCTATGGAGCGCCAGTTACAAACGAATCCAAACAAATCAGTCCTCTCTGTAACGAACCGCACAGTAAGGTCTGTGACGTCATTCCATTCAGACAAAGGTGCTAGCCACCTTTCCACAATAAAGGCTGTATAAGTCGCCGAAGGCTATTGGTGATTGCACTGTCCGATGTTTCATAACGGCTAACACAAGGATGCGCTGTTTCGACAGACAATGTGTAACAGATAACACTTGGGATGTTATTTGTTGTGTTTGAAAACGTTATGCATAACAAGCTTTGCTAGGAAGAGCAAAAAAAAATAGCCAAAAAAGCATCTAATGAATTTGTTCTTTGTCGTCATGATGTCGGAAAACTTAGCAGATGATTTTTGGCGTTTTTTTTTGCTCTTCCTGACGGTAAGGCTTATTATGCATAACATTTTGAAACACAACAGACAACATCTGAAGTATTATCTGTTACGCATTATAGCTGAAACCGCGCGTCCTTGTGTTATCTCTCATGAAGCTTCTGACGGTATGGTTCGCGCGACTGACTCGCCACTGTACGAAAATGCTAAATGTAACGCTGGAGCTGACTCACATAGCAAATGCGCGAGGACGACTGTGAAAAGAAGAGTAAATGGACAGCATGGCTAGTGTTGAATAAACTGTCCGAAATTGTGCTCTAGAACGGGGGATTCCATCTGATCGGAAACTTGATTGTAGGGTGGCTGAGGCACTGAAGACAGTCAGAAATCTCAAGGACAAGGGCCGAGTTCGACAGAGCATGATGCTCTTCGGCTATGGAGACGGTGGAGGGGGCCCAACTCGTCAGATGATTGAGAGGTTGAATCGTCTAGCCGATGTTGATGGAGTACCAAAAATGATAAGCTCAACACCGGACGTTTTCTTTACCGAACTTGAAAAAGATGGATCCAAGCTTTGCCGCTGGAGGGGGGAGCTGTACCTAGAACTACATAATGGAACTTATACATCCCAGGTAGACTCTGTTTTCTGTGTAGTCGCGAAAGAGGTGGGGGGGGGGAGAAGTAGTAAACAAATTCACTGTAAAAAAAAATCCTGCAGTATTTGCTACTAGGATTAACCTTGTCTCTAGTAAGATCAGATTATCTCGAATTCGGATAAATCTTATCCCAGTAGAGATAAGATTAATCCCAGTGTGTGTTCAACCCCCAAGAATTTCAATCCTAAAACGATAACGAAATGAATAACCGTTCTTCCGAATAGAGAATACTATAGGAAATGCGCCGCATGTGAAATTTTTTGGAACGCTGATGAGAAGAGCATCTTTTTGCAAAAATAAAAGTAAGCTACATGTGAAATCACAGACCTTTCCGCCAAAAAAGTACTGGCCATCCACAGTAAAGTAGGCACAGGAAAGTATAATTGTTCTGAATTGACCGCAAAAGGAGTAGTTGCAAATGAGCCCCATGAACGAACGAGACTTTAACTCTCGATCTTCGTGTGATAAAACTTTGCAGTCATTTGATCTCTTGTGTGTAGAAAAATCTGAATTTACCAACGAGACATAAACTTTCGGGATTGACCGACAAAAGTTTACGGAATTCGATTATTACGTGTAAAAAATCCCGATCTGCCGACGAGACTTAAACTTTCCAGGTGCACGTGTCAATAGAAGCGGGTGGCCCTATGAAACTTAAAACTTTTGGGATGCCCACGATAAACATTTACAGAACTTGATTTCTTACGTGTAAAAATAGCCTGATGTGTCTGCGAGACTTAAACTTCCCGGTTGCGCTCGACTAATGTTTGCAGAATTTGATTTCTTACGTATAAGGACCCCGATGTGCCGAAGAGTCGACAGCCAAAAGAGTACGTATTTTATTTCTTCTGCATTTCTTATGTATAAAAAGAACCCGATGTGCCGACGAGAATAGCGAGTCCCGACAAAAGCATACAGAGTTCGGTTTCTTTTGTTCTTTGCCCGACGAATGATTGCAGAATTTGATTTCTTGCGTGTAAAAGGAACCCAATGTTCCAACGAGACGACCGACAAAAGTATCCAAAATTTAATTTCTTGTGTGTTTGCCGGTGCTCCGTGCCGACAAACTATTGAACCTTCGCCCGACGAAAATACTTTCTCAAGACCTTTGGCGGGGGGGGGGGGGAGTCCCCACCCCCCAGAGTAATGCCGCTGGGAATAATTACGGTTCCTGCAGCCAGATTTTCTATCCAGGCAGCAATGAAGGAGTTGAACAGAAGGTGCGAAGCTGAATTGCAAAAAGCCGAATTTCTTGTTGCGATGTCCCTGCTCGCCAAGTCTGTCGATAAGGACAAAGCAAAGAAGTTAGTATTTTTTTTTTCTTTTTAACGACCTCTTAACCGTATTGTCATATAATAAGGATATAGACAGGGCCAGGTCCGATTCCTGTATACAGTTTATTTACAGTCAGTAAATATCTGAACTGCACTGGTGAACTGACACCAAATTACTGACGACCAAACTTACAGATCAATTATATATATATCAGATTAAATCAATTAAATGACGTCTCTTTAGCTTTGGGCTTAACCTTAGAGTAGATAGGTGATCGGTGATGTGAGAGGTGATGTCGGAAAACTGATCAGATACTTTGGAAACTCTTAGAGTGGAGAGATTGTGATGAAGCTTTGTGGAAAGAACAAACACAAGTCCTAGATACGTGATTGACATAACCGGACCGGATCTACTCCCTGGGGGGGGGGGGGGGGGGGATTTGAATTTCTAGTGACGCCCCATTATAAATTTGGACCGGGTCCAGTGACATGGGGGGAGTTGTAGGGGGGGGAGTCCTGGGCAACGCTTGGAGTGGAAGGTTCGGGATGAAACTTGTTGGGAAGAACAAGCACAAGTTCTAGATACGTAAATGACATAAACGGACTGGATCCGATCACTGTGGGGGAGTTGGGGAGGGGGGGGGGGGTCCAAATTTCTAGTGATTCTGCGAGTTCGCTACTTCCTGATGTGCTAGGACGATGAGACTTGGCAGGCCTGTCAGGGACCCGAAAAGATTGACTTGAGAATAGTCGTTTCCCCGATCCGATCATCTGTGTGGGGGGCGTGGAGGTATGGGGAATTCCGAAAAGTGAGGTATTTTTAACTTACGAATCAGTGATCGGACCTTACTGAAACTTGGTATACAGAAAGACCACGCGTCTCAGACGCCCCATTTTAAATTTGGCCCGGATCCGGTAACATTGTGGGGGGGGGGGGGGAGTTGGAAGGGTGGGGACTGGAAATCCTAGGAAACGCTTGGAGTGGAAGGTTCGGGATGAAACTTGGTGGGAAGAACAAGCATTAGCCCTAGATACGTAATTGACAGAACCAGATCGTTTGGGGGCTCTGTGGGGGGAGTTGGAGGGCCATTGCCGGAATTCCTGTGATCGCCACTGTCCTCAGTGAAACTTTACAGTGACTTAAGGACCCAAGACAATGCCCTAGGAAAACTTGTGTTCCTAGATACGACCATGTTTGGGGAGTTGAGGGAAGGGGAATCAGGAAATTAAAGTTGCGTACGGGTGGTCCGTCTCGAATAAAACTTTATGGGTGATGAGAACTGATGACTTAGACGGGCAAAACATGCTTCCGAACCACAGGCGGACACGGTGGGGGGAGTTGGGGAGGGGGGGGGATCCGGAAAATTTTTGACGTGCACAATAACCAAACGGATGGACAGGTCTATGTGGCTTTGAGTTGTTATTTTGCGTCTAGGCCGGATCCAACCAAGGTAGGAGGGGAAGGGGGGTAGCGAGAATCGGAAATGCGCAGATGTGCTATGCTCCGATTCCAGTCAAACCTGACGGACAGGAAGATGAGATGTCAGAGATGAGACAGTCGTATTCAGCCACAATGAGGGGCGTTGGAAGGGTAGTCTTTAAAATGTTGTGGCTCGCATAAGGGTTAAACAAGTGGAGGGATTTGAATGAAACTTGGCACGTAAAGAGATCATATGCCGTAGATTACTTATTTTGGGGTTCGAACCTGATCCGACCACGATAGGGGGGGGGGGGGTACTGGAAGTTCCCCCAAAATGCTCAGATTCAAGTGCAACCTGATAGTTGGTAAGATAAAATGCTTTGGATGATCCATTTAGGAGTCCGAACCAGATTCGGCGGCGGTAGACGGAGTAGGAGGTGGGTACCGGAAATCGCGTGGCATGTCTAGGGACCAAACGAGTGGATCTATTGGATTGAAACTTGGAAGGTAAAAAAGTCATTTGATCTAGATGATCCGAGGCGATGCCGGAAATGGTCAGTCTTGAGTGAAACTGTATATCCTGTTCTTAGGTCCGAATCATATTTTTGGATGGCGGGGTATTGTGTGACGTTCTCGTTTACCTTCTTGTACCACCTACTCATAACAAGTGCCATGTGAGCTCGTAGCTCTTGTTCGATTCTTCCTGGTGGTAACGCTTATTATGCATAATATTTTGAAACACAACAGAAAACATCCGAAGTGTTATCGGTTACGCGTTATCTGTTGAAACCGCGCATCCTTGTGTTATCTGTTATGAAACTTCCGACAGTGTGCATATCCTCAAAGTTAGCCGCCAGGCTTACCCTTACAAATAAATGTGGATCCAATCTTTTCGTGGAAAACAGCCTGTGTTGTTTATATATAAAATTGAAAAACAAAATTGCAGACTCTGTGACGTATTGGAGGGGGCATGGAAGGACGTTCTGCTCAACCAGTTCCATGACGTCTTGCCCGGATCTTCCATCAAGAAAGCCCATGACGACGCGGAAGCTCTCTTTAGAAAGTCTCTGATGGCCTGCGAAGATGTCGTAACTCAGTGTCTGAAGAGCTTTCAAGAAGCGGAGAAGTCAACTTTTGTTTCAGTCAACTCGCTACAATGGGACAGAAGGCTAACAGTCGAGGTAGGTGATGATCGCCGACACGATTATTGAGCCGTACCTCCTAGACCTCCTTACTATGGGACTTTACCTCCTTATTTAAAGTTTAACTGGAAAGCCAACTTATTTTTGTGTCATTGAATTGAATACAGTGAATTATTTAATTCTGTTAAGGGATTTTCTTTTTTACCACTATCTGCTCTAGTTATGGCGTTCAGAATATCTGCGGCCGTCCCCACAACGTGAATTCTACTATGACCCCTTGAAATTTTAAACTTAACACAAACACGGCTTTTGAGTGGGCAATTGTGAGCGTGGTAAAGACTGCTTAGTGCCTGAACAAAAAAAAACAAATCAGAAATCTTGCTCGTAAGGCATAAAACACAGATACAAGCGCATAGAGATACCACAAATCACATGGAAGTTCCACTATTTGAAAATCGATTACTCGTGAATAGCGGAACAACGAAGTAATGCATTTTCATTGGGTCTTCAAGCCAATTTAAGTGAATACGTGATGGGTAACTAGATTGTCCTATCCCAGCGCACGACGTTATCCACTGCTTTCTGGCGAAGATTGAAAATTGTCTTTTTCTGTGTGTTTATGTGTTTTATTTATTTTCTTTCATTTACTCCGCTTTTTCAAAATGACAGCTTATAAATAAGTTACTTACTTACTTACTTATTATAGGACTACTGTCAGAAAAGCGCAGTGTCAAATTTTAGAAAATCCGTAGTGTGAGTACAGTAGAAGTATGCTTATTTGAACACCTTTCGAACTGTTTCACTACCCTCATTTTGTAACTTGCTTATAAAATAGTCAAATGCGAAAGAACAATAACAATATTGATATCGGCTAGTAGCCAACTATTTCAGATTCTCCTGGCATAAACTTTGAGTTGATTTTTGGGTAATTGGATTTAGTTTGGATTTAAAAATATGCTTCTTCTTCTATGTGGGATGTGAGTTGGTTTAAACTGCCATCTTCTTGAGCCTCCTTTTTGTTGCACGCTGCAGCTCCACTTCTCGGCCGCTTCCGGGCTGATTACTTCTACGTTCGTTTTTGTACTGCAGTGCTTCCGAGGAAGACTGCTGCGCATCTCGAGAACCACGGAGAAGCAAAGAAGTGCTGCAGCAGCGATGCGGCAGCACTATTGCAACAAAAGTATGGCAGTGGTGAAGGTACGTTCCACTCAGCAAAATATTCAAATTGTGAAAGGAAAACCCTCGGAGAAACCAGCTGGCAGTTAACAGACTTGAAGGCAAAACTTTCAAAAAAAGAGTGAAGCATGGCACAAACAGGAATAGAATAAACGTATTTGATGTTTTGATTTTTTATTTTTTCTTTGGCTACCGTTCACTGTTAGGTGACGTTCCAATAAGCATATCTCTACTGTACATGTTTCATAAGTTCCGGGGATCCTGGCTACACGGACTGATACTTCTCACTGACCCCTATTTCTGTTTGTCCGCCCGCCTATAAATACAATGGATGTCTTCGAAGGGTATAGTATTTTCATCGAAATGTCTGAAACCCAGCCAGAATCTGTCGCATGTGTCCAGTGCTGTGGAATCCGGGGAAAGTCAAAACCTGCATTATTGGCTGGATCGTGAGTACTGGCTGAGTCTCGCTACGGGCCGCTCTGAAACCTTTGACCGTTTCTTTCAGTCCCATAATTTTATTGTTATTTCATCTGCTAAAATCGTCACTGGACATGCTTTTCCAACGGCCAGTTTTGTGGAAGCTTTAACTTTTGCCCGTTACGTACATGGGATCCATATATGAAAGAAAACATTCCAGGCGCATTTTTCGATGTTTCAGAAAACAAATCGCGAAGCAGATTTATTTTTACACTTCGTAAAACACGAAAAACTTGGGTTTGTCTCTTCATTTAAATAATGTTTTCGTGTTCGTTTTAGTTCAGTTGAAACATATTTAGGGTTAAATACGTAGGGTCGGGTAAATTCTAAGTTGCCGAAAGCTTATAGAGTATAGATTGTGGCATGGAACGACCGTTATCTTTTGCCTCGTAGAAGAGAGACTGCATTAATGTTCTTGAAAATTGTAATGTGTACCTAAACGAAATCACTGAACAGTGGCGACTTTGAACTGTGGTCTAATTATGTAGCAGAGCAAAATAACACTAGTGAGTAGAGCCAAGACTTGACAAAATTGACACACACTCGAATAGCAGCGATACTATCAGCAACAGCGATAGAGAACATCCCTACCGAAATTCATTCAGTCGTTCACCAGCGCTGGCTCCGATTAATGTATGTTCTGAACATTGCAAAGAAAATGAAATATCCATTGTATCCTTGATGTGTGCAGACCGCACTTTTGCTTTACTGGAAATTTGTAAATCCACAAGTTTGTCTCGCTTTCAATGCCGCAAGCGTAGTGGGCGGCGCTACGAGTATGGCCGTTTGCAAAGCATGGAGAGCATAGGTCTTGGCCAGAGCAAAATAACACTAGGGAGTAACGCCGAGACTTGGTAAAATTGACACACACTCGACGCTTCGGCTTCTTAATTTTGAAAACTTTCAGCAAATAGTTCAGTCAGAAGTGTGCAATGTGCAATCGTAAAAAAACAACAGGTTCCATTTTCCATGTCGGGAATATCCGGGTTACGCCCAAGTGGGGGGGGGGGGGGAGGGGGACTGTAAACTGGACCTCGGAAGCTGCTAGGGCCCTGGTGCGTAAAAAAAACGGACCGTAGATCCTGAGCAGCCAGGGGTACGGAAGCGACCGGAAACCTAACCGTATAGTCGGGATAAGCAGGTTCATATCTGAACCAGAACCAGATGTAATAACCAAAACTTAAGAAACCACAGCGAAATGCATAGCTTCATAAGCAAGATTTTCAGTCTAAAATGCCCTGGGAATTTTTTTCAAAGGGAGAGAATGGTCACCTTTTCACCAGTCTGGACGCTATAAGCTAGTTTTTATCTGAACAAGAACGAGCTGCAACCATTTTTTTTTTTTTTTTCGAGGAGCTGTAATGAAATACTATGCAGACTATGCACATCATCAAGATTTACTGTCTAGATTACTATAAGAATGGATATCAAAGGGAGAGAATGACCTCCCTTTCACCCATTCGTACGGTGTAAGCCAGTTTTTATTTGAACAAGAACCAAGTGCAACCAGTATTTTTTTTTACTTTAAGAATCCCGCATTTTGTCTTGATTTCTGGTCAAGAATGTCAGAAGAATGGCTTTCAAAGGAACATAATTTTTTGAACAAGGACCAGCTGTAACAAAGTTTACGTATTTTCAAGGAGGCGCAGCGAAATGCTTAGCTTGTGCAATCACGATTTCCTGTTTGGAATGCCCTAGGAATGCAGAGGAAGATAATGACCCCCTTTCACAACTTCATAGTTATAAGCTAGTTTTTATCTGAAAAAGAACCAGCTACAACCAGTTATTGTAATTTTAAGTAGCCAGTACACAATTCTGAGCATATATTCATGGTTTTCGGTCTAAGATTTTATCAGTTCATACGTTATAAGCTAGTTTACATCTGGAAAAGAACTAGCTGCAAACAGTTTTTATGGCACTTGCAGCCTCTGGCTCAAGTGCCATTAATCGATCGCAATTCCGTCTGTCGGTCGGACCGACCGACAGACGGAATTGCTTTTTCGAGTTAGGATACTTCCAGATGTGCTTGGACGATGAAACTTGGCAGGCATATCAGGGACCCGACCAAACTAACCTGGAAATAATCAGTTTCCCGATCCGACCATCTGGGGGTGGAATCCGGAAAATTGAGTAGTTTGTAACTTTCGAACGTGTGATCGGATTGGAATGAAACTTAATAACTTAGTAGGCAATATATCACTGAAGTCCCGTTTGAAACAGTTAGAATGGAGGGATCGGAGTGAAACTTACTGGGAAGAACAAGCATCTGCTCTAGATAAATCGTTTACACAATTGGATTTGATCTGGACACTTCTGACTATCAAACTGACTTTAAAATACAAATTTCTCGATGGAATAATTGTGGGGGAGTGGAGGGAGGGGGAATCCGGAACATTGAGTCATGTGTAACTTTGGAACGGGTGATCGGATTCGAGTGAAATTTAGTAATTGAACAGAGGACATGTCTTGGTGATCTTTTTCAAGTCCGGACCTGATCCAACAACTATTGGGGGGGGGGGGGGGTACGTTACCGGCTTTGACGGGAAAGATCGGGATGGAACTTTGTGGGAATAACAAACATATGTTTTGTATAAATCATTTACAGTAACGGATTGGTTCCAGGCACTGTGGGGGAGTTGGAGGTTCGGTATTCAGATGATCGCGAATTAAGGTACTTCCATATGTGCTAGGACGATGAAACTTGGCTTGAATATTAGAGATTCAACAAGATTGGCTTAGAATCGTCATTTTCCAAATCCGACTATTCCTTAAAGTACCAATCTTGACCGCAAAATAAGAAAAATACTTTTAAGCACAATATACATTTTCGCGATCCTCATGAGCCCATTATCATTTTTGCCCCAATTGTTTTGCTTACAAATGAAGTTTTAGCTCCCTTAAAGTGCGCATCTTAACCGAAAAGGGAAAAAAAAATACTTTTGACTAAACAGTATATTAATGATCCCCAAGAGCTTAAATTGTTACCGTTTTTGCCTCAAGCTCAACGATTTTGCTTACAGATGAATTTCCAGCGCCCTTAAAGTGCGCATCATTACGGCAAAGTTGAAAATAAATACTTTTTACCAAACGATACATTCTTATGGTTTCAGTGTCCATGATCTTTCTTACTCAAGGGTTTTGCTTACAAATGATCAGAACAAACCCACGAAAAGGCAAATTCTGTATTTCTTCAAACAATGTTTACAACGGACCCTTGCCAAGAAGGGCCGAAATATCGCTGATGAAGAATCATAGCTGACGTATCCGTTGTAAACATTGTTTGAATAAATGTTTCAAAGTCAGCTTGGGCTCAAAGAATATTTATTCTATATTTCATCTTCTTAACCACCCTTGCAAGTGCCATATTAGCTACTAGCTCTTGTTGTAATTTAAAGCAGTCACAAAGAAATGCCGAGCATCCAGTCATGATGTTCTGTCCAGAATATCATAGAAATGTGTTTCAAAGGAGATGCTTATATAGTGTTTCTGGCATAACTGACCAAATGCCTTATTTTTCTAGGGAGGACATTTATCTGCACCTGGTTTTGGGCTGGTGTTTGGTATTCAGAGTCAGCCTCCTACAACTACCGAGATCGTCAGCAAACCAAGGGGCACGTTCGTTGCAAACAGGGATAGCTCAACAAGAGGACGGGTAAGTAGCTCTGAGTTCCCGCCAGGAATGGATGAAACTGAGTGACTAATGACGGTCTATGCTCTGTCTCGTTTTTGCCTATACCAAATAGAGAAGAGTATTTTACTCTCCTGTAAAAATAGGAGGGGGATACAAGGACGAATGATTAAGGACGATATCTGACGGTGCAAAACGGATACGGCAGCTACATTCTGTTAGAGCTTTATTTTCTCCCTTCTTATGGCAAGGGTACTTTTCAGGCTCAAGCTGGAAAATGAACGTGGAATAACAATTAAACGTTCTTCCTTAAATATCTGATTTTGTGAAATTCTCTGAAAAGAGGAGGAGGACGAGTTGGAGTTAAAGCTGGTGCTGTGATTTCATACTGGACACGGCTGTTGTTTTTGCGGTTCGGTTGGTCGTGGAAAGGATAGACATTCTTCTGCATTTTGGTTTTGGAAACCACTTACCTCTTCTTCTTCTTCCAGCTAAGATGGATACTTGTCGGCGGTATGTATGGGCGATTTGAAGTTCCGTACTCCGGTGATAGATATTCCTTCTGCCCAAGCTGACTACGAATCATGTTTGACGGTGCAAAACGGTTACGTCAGCTACATTTTATTAGAGCTATGTTTCGGGCCTTCTTGTCAAGGGTCCTCTTCAGGCTGAAGCCGCTCAAGCTGAAAAATGAACCTGTGGAATAACATTTAAATAATATAAATACTCCTTCAGCCCTGCAAATCATATTTGATGGTGCAAAACGGATACGTCAGCTGAATTTTATTGGAGCTATATTCGGCCCTTCTTGAAATTGGCTGGAGTTAAAGCTGGTGCTGTGATTTCATATTTGATGGTGATATATAACATGATTCGCAGTCAGCTTGGGCTGAAGGAAAATTTATCCTCGAAGTACGGAAAGCTGTGATTTCCTTCGGGGCACATTAAGGACGGCTATGCTCTGTCCCGTTTGTTATGCGATCCCAAATAGAGAACAGTCTTTTACTCTCCTGTAAATATAGGAGGGATATAGGTATTGTTTTGCCCACGGAAACCTTCATTAAGCCATGGTGTAAAGGAAAGCATAAATTTAACTCTTCTCAGGGCAGTGGGAACTACGTCGCAGTTGCTCTCGGTCGTAGACTGTTACTCCTGATAATGATATTCAGATAATGCATAAAACGGATACGTCAGCAACGATGCTTTAGTAGCGGTATTTCGTCCCTTCGTGGCAAGGACAGCCTGACGAGGAACCTTGCCAAGGAGGGCCGAAATATCGCTGCTAAAGCATCGTAGCTGACGTATGCGTTTTATGCATTATTTTAATATATGTTTCAAAGTTAGCTTAGGAATATTTATGGAGGAATATTTATCTTGATAATGAGTAAAACCGGCTTCTTGGCTGCTGCCATATTTAATTATCAATCGGCTTGTTCCAGTCTCGATTCTAAATACCCAGAGTTCTTGGCGACTTTTCGTAATTACTATTCAGCCAAAGGCCATAATTATACACTGACAGAAGAACAAACAAACAAACACACGTAACATCAAATCTAATTGTTTATAATACCCGCTTATATTAAATCTGTTCTTTTCAGGACAACCATAGTTAAACAGGTTGTTATCGCTGTTTAACAGCAATGTTTCATTTTTTCCCTGGGAGTGAATAGTGACAGCATGGCAAGCATGCTTTGCCCTGGTATAATAATAATAATAATTTATTGGAAAAAGCCTAATACGGCCATACAGAAGACGACTGAAGCGCCAACAACAGTTTATACCACTAAAATGAAAACACAAACTATTTTCTTCTTTTCATTGCATTCAGGACGAAAACAACGACCTCACGAATTACATTTTTATTTGTCTACTTTAAGATACTAGGGAAGAGAACACCACCAACCATCCCAACTAAACCCAATAAAGGAAGCTCTTGGCAGTGTCCTAGCAGGTGGTCAATGGTATCTTGCCCAGTACAACGAGGACAGTAATATTGAAGGAGCAGAATATAACGTCTTCTCAGTGCTTCCACTCCTACCGATTTAACGTGAGATCTCACGATTTTTCTTTAGATCTTCCGATAGGAAATATAATATCACGATCTAATCTAGCAATAGAAAATAGCCGATTTTTCACTATTAAGATCGACGTTGTGATTTAAATTCAGCAACTTGATATAGTTTCATCATATTTAACCGAATACTTTATTGAAAATCAATGAAATTTCGCCTGCGGCGCCTTTGAAAGTAATCTCTGTTTAATGGAAAAACGCATCAGTTAGTTGTGGTTGTTACTTTGGAATTTCGGCGACTGAAGGGATTTTTTGCCAGCAAAAAAAGTAGATTTCAAGAATGTCGCCTATAGGCGACGGCATTAAATTTTATTTTGTCCTGTTGTTCAGTCGCTAGTAGGTGATGCGGGGGCTTCTGGTATCTGGCATTCACCTCCAGCGAAAATGACGTAATTTCGTTTATTACGAAAAAAATCGGTGTTGATGTTCCTTTAAATCTGTACAAGGTCGTCACCACGCCACGTGTTAAGCTGTCCTAACCGCCACTTTTAAGCGAAAGAATGGAATTCTACTTGTTTTTGAGAAACTCTCGTAGAGACGGTAAGTTTTGACAGATTTTTGGGATCCCAAAACGTAAGTGGAGGGATACCTATGACATCGCAAAAGTTGTCCGTCCGTCCGTCTGTCCGTCTGTAAGCACGATAACTCTCGAAGGGAATGAGATATTTTGATGAAGCTTGGTGTGAGGATTCGTTGGGTCGTCGGACCAGTCAAGTTCGTAGATGGGCTTTGTAGCCCTAAATTTAGGGGTGGGGGAGGGGGTTCAAATTAAGGGGCAACCAAAATATTTTGAAACAGCTAATTTGATAGTCGATTATGGGGTATGAAGACATGCTGAACACGATGGTGAAAACCATTTTGTCATCGGACAAGTAGTTCGCCCGGGCGGCCTAAACCGGAAAGTTTTTTAAAAGTAAAAGTTTTATTTGAAGTTGATTAAATGTTCGATTTAGGGGTAGGAAGACATGCTGAGGACGATGGTGAAAAGCATTTTCTCGACGGACAAGTAATTCGCCCGGAATCCGGCCCAAACCGGAAAGTTTGTTCAAATTAAAAGTTTTATTTGGAGTTGATTAGATGTTCGATTTAGGGCAAGAAGACATGCTGAACACTTATGTGAACAAATTTTCTACCTGGACATGTAGTTCCCCCCGAATCCGGCCAAAACCGGAAAATTGTTAGAAGCTTAAGTTTTATTTCTAGTTGATTAGATAACCGATTTAAGGGTACAAAGAGATGCTGAATCCGTGTTTGACAATCATATTTTACCCGGAAATATAGTTCGACCGGAATCTGGCTGGAGTCGGAAAATTTGTTATAAGTTAAATTTTTATTTGAAGTTGATTAGATGTTCATTATTCGGGAAAGAAGATACCCGAGTTCGTTTTTGAGCTTTCTTTTTTCGCCGGACAAGTAGTTCTGGAGTTCGGCCGAAACCAGGAAATTGGCAGAAGTGGCAGGAAGTTTTCGTCAAAACAGATATGACTTATAGGGGTAAACACACATGCTGAATCTATTTGGCCTTAATCTGTTTCTGAATTTTAATTGTAAAAATGTTCAAGGAGTCTGGCGATGACTAGATCTGGCTAAGACAAGACCCAGTTGTCTGGATCAGATATTGAATTTTTGGGATCCCATCGAAACCTTTGGTCTTGATACTAACGTTTTTTTCCTCGTGTCTACCGAATAACCTCCTGATTTTAGCAACCATTGCCTGATTTTGAAAATGGGAAGTGGAAGCAACTGGTCTCGCTGACAGCGTGGCGAAACTTTGTCAAACCGGGGTTTTGCAAATACGGCCATCAGTTTCGGTTCCATCTGGCATTCCCTCACATTAGAGCCCTTTGTCCTTCTCACCGCTATCGACTAAAAAGTGCTAAGATTTTTGCATTAGCCCTGAGTTCAGGTTCTTGATTTGAGTGATTAACTGATATTGTTCTTTGAAGGAAGTGCATAGAAAGACAACCAAACTTTTAAACCGGCACACCTGTATTACCTGTTGAGGGAACTTATTTGAAAGCTGCAAGGATGTAGCGTATTCGTAATAGCGACAAGTTCCTAACTTCCGTTTTTTTCTGGAAATAATAAATAAATAAACAAAATAGTGGCGTATTTGTCTTGCCTCCCAACATTCGCTTTTGCCTGTGGCCTATGCTTATTGACTCCTTATAAACTCGGCTGTGTTGTTAAAATTCCACAAGGCTTTTTGCCGTATTTTCTGGAAACAATAAAAAAATAAACAAAATTGTGGCGTATTTTTCTTGCCTCCCAATATTCGCTTTTGCCTGTGGCCTATGCTTAATGACTCCTTATAAACTCGGCTGTGTTGTTAAAACACCAGCGCTGGCTCCGATAGCTTAATATTCTGAACACAGCAAAACAATGATACATCCCCCATTGTTTCCTTGGTGTGATCAGACCGTACCTTTTGCTTTATTAGAAATTTCTAAACCCGAAAAGTTTGTCTCGCTTTAAATGCGGCAACCGTAGTGGGCGGTACTACGAGTATGGCTCGCTTGCAAAGCATGAGAAGCATAGGTCTTGGCGCTACTCCCAAGTGTTATTATGCTCTGGAATAGAGTTTATTTTGTATTGGTCAGCTCGCTTTTGCATCGACCCTTGCCTATTTTAATCGCCGCTTTTCGTCGGTATTATCCATTCACACTTCCCCGTCTAATGTTTCCTTGTTTTAGGGTACATATCATGCGGAACGCCTGGTTCTGAGCACACTAAATAAACTTGCTGAATCGAACTTCTTGAAACTTGCTGAACGCTTGGTACAACAGGTTCCAGATGAAACCCCGCTTTTGGCCAGGATTATCCACAAAAAGGTTGGTTCTTGAGAGATGTGGTGGAGATATAGATGAAGGCAAACCGTTAAAGCACAACTCTTACTAGAAATGATCTTTTCCCTATGAAACGGAGCAGAAAAAATATATTCGAAAATACCATTACTTTCCGCCTGAAATTAGCGAATTTCTTATTAGCGCTTGTCGACTCTATCCGCCTTCCTGCTCTCCGACGCGGCGTCTGGGCGCAAAACATTTGAAACTGAACGGGCCATGGTTAAAAAATGGGAAAACTACGCAAATAAACGAAGTAAAAAACTGAAGATTCCCATAACCTTGTGTGTGAAAGAGTTGTCACTGAACTTTGAAGATCCCGGCAAACTTATATTTTGCGTGTCGAGCAAAACTCGGCACGGCCGAAAAAACACTAAAAGACCTTAGACACAAAACGAAACAGGGGATTTTAGAAGCTTAAAATTCCATAAAGGAGCTTAGTATATTATAAAAAGGCAGTATAAGCAAGAGGGATCCTTTAAGAGCTGTTGTCTTGCACTTACGCGGAACAGGAACTGAAAGTTTTGTTGTCTCTAGTACGGTTGGAGACGACATCTCTGGGTACGGACAGAAAGGGAAACATTTGTATTGTCGGAAATTAATAACAGATAATACAAGTTTGAGTATCCTTCTGTAAACCTTAAGGGAATATCTCTGTTTATGACCGTTTGAAATGTTATCTTTTCGTGGAAATAATCCTTGAAAGGGTCATAACAGAAGATGTATCCTGAAACAAAACACTTCAGTGGGTCATACAGATATATTCTCATAATGTATAACACGAGGATGCGAAATCATGTGTTTCCTGTTATCGAACTTCTGACAGTGTGGTCAGTCTTAAAGAAATCATGCCAAGCCAAGTATAGACCTTATGCGGTCCTGCCAAGAAAATTGTTTGTATAGAGTTGGCCTTTATAGGCCTAATCTGACTTTATAGGCTAAAAAAAGTCGGTGACGTACATCAGTGAGGTGGGGTGCGATACGATTATGTTCTTCGGACCTTCCGCAGCTTTTGATCCCCCCCCCCCCCCCCCCGTTTTTGAACGATATCGCGGTCTGGATCCAAGACTATTAAACGAACTTTGCCAAAGTTCGAATTTGTTGCAAACATTTGCTGTTCCTTGAATAAGCTGCTCTAAACTTGAGCCGCGCTACATGGCCCGGGACTTGGTTTGACAGCGGCCTAATCGCTTGCCGGTCTTTGACTGAAATGAAGCAGATTGATATTCTTGAAGACCCCATCACTATTGGCATAGTACGCTACACTACATTCCGCCACCATTTTCTGACATTCTGCGTCAAGACCGTACTTTAGCACGACAGTTCCGAAACGCGACACGACGCTGTCTCAACACCGCGACTACCAGGCATAACCTTCAAATGACAGACAGCCACGGTGATTAGTGAAAGAGCTTGGCGTTTCTGAAGGCGGGAGGGATGAAAAATGTTGTGCGGAGGCACAATGACTGATCGCTTTGTATGACCAAGAACAACTAATCAGATAGAACTTCTGTTTTCGGGTACCAGCAGCGACTACGAATAACCCGACAAAACTGAGTGGACCTAGAGGTATTTACTGTAGTTTTTTACCCGTCTACTCTACTTCCGTCTTCGCCGTTGCTCATCGCAGAGAAAGAAAATGTAGGGGGCGTACTCCGCGCGCTGACCTGCTCTTGAGCGCGTCCAAAGGACCAACCAGCTTTGTCTTCTACTTTTCCTCAAGGTAGTCTCACAGCGATATACGTAACTGTAGAGGTAACGAAATGTGATGTGGCGCGAAGCTACCAGCCTCCGCTCGTTCACAGCGGAAAAGGTACGGGGAAATATATAGTCGTAGTCTCTGTACTTATAGTCGTAGTACAGAGAAAGGGAGACGGAGGTTCTATCTGGTTATTTATTCTTGGTCGCCACACGCTTACGCTGTCGTCAGCAAATCAAGAGATTGGCACTTACGCTGCGCAGGCTGGCACGTGCTTGTACGCGGAAGCTTGTCGTTGCTTTATTACGGCAGTGACGAGATATCACTAGGCTATGCGCAATTGGGTGACACCACTGAACCCCCCGAAAATGAAGAGTATAATACTAGAAAGTCATGGACCATTCTAAAGACTTTAATTGCTGTTGTAGGAGGGTGGTGGCGTGGCAGGCGAAAGTTAATGTGAGTCTAAAATATTCTGACACCATGACAACTTCACTCAGGACCAGTCAGAAAAAAACATTTCAGTCATTAGAATACGCCGTGGTTGATATGAATTTTTGCCGCGTTATCGTGTTCATGCAAGCCGGCTCTTCCCAGATGGCAAGCGTCCATTCATTTGAGTTACATACAAGTTGAAGAAACTAGTTCTAGCGAACAGATCAGTGGCGACGAGCGTTATATTATTTTCAAGAGAGTGTCCACCATCATGCATCTAGTGAAAGTTGATGGCAAAATATGTAAACGACATATCGATCAGATACGAAAGATTGTAATAAGACCTGGAGAAGACTTTGACGCTGGTCCGAATCTAACCTAGTTCAGTCCTCCCGAGTCTGATCCGAGTAATGAGTCTGATCCGTTCGAGTCTTTGCCAGAACCGCCAAGATTTTACACTAAGCGTGCCGTCAAAACACTCGCTAGGCTAGGTTGCACAAAATTTCGGTGGTTTATTTTGTAAGCGGGAGAGAGTTAATATGTATTTTTACTACGTATCCTGTTTGCCGTATATTTTCTCCCCAGGCCAGCAAGCGTCCATTCATTTGAGTTACATACAAGTTGAAGAAACTAGTTCTAGCGAACAGATCAGTGGCGGACGAGCGTTATATTATTTTCAAGAGACTGTCCACCGTCATGCATCTAGTGAAAGTTGATGGCAAAGTATGTAAACGACATATCGATCAGATACGAAAGATTGTAATAAGACCTGGAGAAGACTTTGACGCTGGTCCGAATCTAACCTAGTTCAGTCCTCCCGAGTCTGATCCGAGTAATGAGTCTGATCCGTTCGAGTCTTTGCCAGAACCGCCAAGATTTTACACTAAGCGTGCCGTCAAAACACTCGCTAGGCTAGGTTGCACAAAATTTCGGTGGTTTATTTTGTAAGCGGGAGAGAGTTAATATGTATTTTTACTACGTATCCTGTTTGCCGTATATTTTCTCCCCAGGCCAGCAAGCGTCCATTCATTTGAGTTACATACAAGTTGAAGAAACTAGTTCTAGCGAACAGATCAGTGGCGACGAGCGTTATATTATTTTCAAGAGACTGTCCACCGTCATGCATCTAGTGAAAGTTGATGGCAAAGTATGTAAACGACATATCGATCAGATACGAAAGATTGTAATAAGACCTGGGGAAGACTTTGACGCTGGTCCGAATCTAACCTAGTTCAGTCCTCCCGAGTCTGAACCGAGTAATGAGTCTGATCCGTTCGAGTCTTTGCCAGAACCGCCAAGATTTTACACTAAGCGTGCCGTCAAAACACTCGCTAGGCTAGGTTGCACAAAATTTCGGTGGTTTATTTTGTAAGCGGGAGAGAGTTAATATGTATTTTTACTACGTATCCTGTTTGCCGTATATTTTCTCCCCAGGCCAGCAAGCGTCCATTCATTTGAGTTACATACAAGTTGAAGAAACTAGTTCTAGCGAACAGATCAGTGGCGACGAGCGTTATATTATTTTCAAGAGACTGTCCACCGTCATGCATCTAGTGAAAGTTGATGGCAAAGTTTGTAAACGACATATCGATCAGATACGAAAGATTGTAATAAGACCTGGAGAAGACTTTGACGCTGGTCCGAATCTAACCTAGTTCAGTCCTCCCGAGTCTGATCCGAGTAATGAGTCTGGTCCGTACGAGTCTTTGCCAGAACTGCCAAGATTTTACACTAAGCGTGCCGTCAAAACACTCGCTAGGCTAGGTTGCAAAAAGTTCGATGGTTTATTTTGTAAGCGGGAGAGAGTTAATATGTATTTTTACTACGTATCCTGTTTGCCGTATATTGTCTCCCCAGGCCAGGAAGCGTCCATTCATTTGAGTTGCATACAAATTACTGCACCTTAAAGACAGTAGAATAAACAAATTCTAGTGAACAGACCTATCACGGGTGATAAATAACTTAGAATTATAACATAAATATCACATAAATAACATAGATAAAAAATATGTTTCTCCATAAGAGAGGGCGTTGCAGCTTGCTTCGCCATGGTAAGAGATCAGTACTACTGTAGGAGGAGAATACAACACGTTTCGTCCTTGTAAGAGGGCAATACAGCTTGGATCAGGATTCTGACACACTTACGACAGCCAGTTCAAAAAATCTTCTTTAAATTCTTCAATTTTCTTTCGGTTTTCTACAAATATTTGCTACACCTCCCCCCTGGACAAGGAACAGCCGTCTCGTTGAAAAGTTCTATATAGCTGATCCGTCTGCGGTTGTCCTGCCATCTGTCACCAGAACGAAGCAAAATTGTAACCACCCACGGAGCTCCATGATGTTCCGGTTTACTGAATTTTAACTATCTTCGTTGTTGTTGTTGTGTTGTTTCTTTCTTTTTTCATATTTTACCATACTCCGTCTTACTTAGACGGGTTATAAATAAAATTTAATTTAATATGATAAATCGGATTCACTGGTCACAGACTAAAGGACTGATCTGTGATTTCATTGGTAACTCATACTTTTATTTTGGATCCCAAAAAGACGCTCTATTCATAAATTACCCGTGGCTGCACACATGGAGCTACATTATACATATATACGTGTATTTATATGTTAGTGACTTAATAATTTTGGTCGTTATTGTTGTGTTGTTTCTTTATTTATCTTTTATTTTTTACCATACTCCGTCGCTACCTAAACTCAGTTCAATTCAGTTCAGTGGCTGCACGTCAGCCAGGGGCGACATTTCGCGAAAACCTAGCGGGGGCAGCGGTCTTGTTCTGGTCATTAGCTTGGCTTAAAAATACCATAAGTTTGGTTACAGACCTTAATCGAGATCAACTTTGGAAACCCCTTTCATAATTTTGTCAAATCAGTTTGTTTCTCCCCCCATTTTATGATTTTTCATGGGTATCCCCCCCCCCCCTAAAAAACGCCTGTCGACAATTCTTAACAACTGCAGTCTACACTATATATTCTTTTTTTTTAGGCCTTGGCAGACACACTTTTCAGAAAGCTCTACGCCAAACTAGTAGCGTATCTCGACGAGCGGCGCCCAAAAAGCTCTTCATTGAAGCGTGAATTGGCAACAGTCGTTTGGTCTTTCTTTGAGGACAGAGTGAACATTACAGAGAAAACTGACGGCTTTCAAGGGACGCAAGTCCGCTGTGACGAGCTTATGCAACTTTCCAACATAAAGTAAGCGGAACTGTCCTATCTCTGGTTGACGGTACCCATGCTGTTGACAAGACGGCGGGCTCATGGGTCGCGCAGGGACTCAGTTTCAGCGATTATTGAAGAAAACAAAGTGGACATGTACAAATTTATTTCGAGCTCAAGCTCCTTGTAGGAATCGATGGTGAGGAGGGAAAGCAAAGATCAACTTGACTTGGAAAAATTAATAGAGACACAATTTTTTTTGTTTTTTTGCCAATTTTAAGGGCTGGTGTATTTTTCTTTTAGCAACGGGCCAAGGGCCATGATCCTTAAATCATTTCTGCCGTTTCAGAACGGTATAGTGACTTTTCTCGTTCCGTTTCCGGCATGGAAAAAGTTATGTTGATACATCAAGAAGCTTCTTGTCGGTGAATCGGTAGTGTTTGTCGTATGATCAGGAAACATTTTGTCGGGAAATCGGCAGTGTTTGTCGGTACTGATTCCGTTCCAGTACCTACAAAACCCTTGTTGGAAAGCCTTGTTCTGCAACGTTTATCTACATCTATTGTTCTCCTTTATATATGACTTCTAACTCCCTAGACGTGGGACGCCTAGACGTTCAAGGAAGGAGTGTATTCAGCAGAATAAGGGACTAGTAGCTTACTGGGAATGCAGTGTTGGAGTACGTTTAGCGGTATTATCTCTGCAACCACAACCGATGATACGACCATTTCTCGTACCCTTGCCTTGAGGATTAGAGGGGATAGAAAATGGAGTTTGCAAACAGAAGAGAAAGACAAAATTTTGTGCAGTACAATAGAAGCAGAAAAATCAGGAAAGAAATATAAATAAGTTAAAGGTAAAATAGATTTAATGTTCAACTTCAGTTTCTCCTTCATTTTTTTTCAGTTTCATGTGTGAGCTGTTCCTCGAGCATGTCATCAGTGCTCAGGTGATAACCTCTGTCTTGGCTGAGGTGTCGACGTTGGGAAGGGAAGGAAACCAATTGTCGTTGGAACTAGCTTGCTCTGTTTTGACGTCTGTTGGTGGAAAGTTGACTTCAGATGTTAACCAGAGTGACTGCCATCAAAGACTACAGGTATGATTATCAACTGAATGTTCTTGCTGTTATCTAAAAGCGTATGCTCGCAGCATACCTGAAATCAGAGCCCACAGCTGGGAGAGCCGTGTAAGCGCGGAAACACGGACCTGGAGAAATTCAAAGGTCAACTGAAGTGCTTATTTTCAAGCACGCGTACAGTATTGTCTCACGTCTTTGATATTTGTTTTTGGGATCCCAAAACGTAAGTGGAGGGATACCTATGACATCGCAAAAGTTGTCCGTCTGTCCGTCCGTCCGTCTGTAAGCACGATAACTCTCGAAGGGAATGAGTTATTTTGATGAAACTTGGTGAGACGGTTCGTTGGGTCGTCGGACCAGTCAAGTTCGTAGATGGGCTTTGTAGCTCTACATTTAGGGGTGGGGGAGGGGATTGAAATTAAGGGACAAACAAAATATTTTGAAACAGCTAATGTGATAGTCGATTATGGGGTAAGAAGTCATGCTGAACACGATGGTGAAAACCATTTTGTCATCGGACAAGTAGTTCGCCCGGAATCCGGCCAAAACCGGAAAGTTTGTTGAAAGTAAAAGTTTTATTTGAAGTTGATTAGATGTTCGATTTAGGGGTAGGAAGACATGCTGAAGACGATGGTGAAAATTATTTTCTCGACGGACAAGTATTTCGCCCGGAATCCGGCCCAAACCGGAAAGTTTGTTGAAAGTAAAAGTTTTATTTGAAATTGATTAGATGTTCGATTTAGGGGTAGGAAGACATGCTGAAGACGATGGTGAAAACTATTTTCTCGATGGACAAGTATATCGCCCGGAATCCGGCCCAAACCGGAAAGTTTGTTGAAAGTAAAAGTTTTATTTGAAGTTGATAAAATGTTCGATTTAGAGGTAGGGAGACATGCTGAAGACGATGGTGAAAACTATTTTCTCGACGGACAAGTATTTCGACCGGAATCCGGCCCAAACCGGAAAGTTTGTCAAAATTAAAAGTTTAATTTGGAGTTGATTGGATGTTCGATTTAGGGCAAGAAGACATGCTGAACACTTATGTGAAAACAAGTTTCTACCCGGACATGTAGTTCGTCCGGAATCCGGCCAAAACCGGAAAACTGTTGGAAGTCAAAGTTTTATTTCTAGTTGATTAGATAAGCGATTTAGGGGTAAGAAGAGATGCTGAGTCCCTGTGTGACAATCGTATTTTACCCGGACATATAGTTCGACCGGAATCCGGCTGGAATCGGAAAATTTGTTATAAGCTAAATTTCTATTTGAAGTTGATTAGATGTTCATTACTGGGGAAAGAAGATACCCTGATTTCGTCTTTGAGCTTTCTTTTTTCGCCGGACAAGTAGTTCTGGAGTTCGGCCGGAACCGGGAAATTGGCAGAAGTGGCAGGAAGTTTTCGTCAAAACAGATATGACTTATAGGGGTAAACACACATGCTGAATCCAAATCTGAACTTGGTTTTCTCAGGTGATTAGCTATTTGGCCTTAATCCGTTTCTGAATTTTAATTGTAAAAATGTTCAAGGAGTCTGGCGAAGACTGGATCTGGCTTAGACAAGACCCAGTTGTCTGGATCAGATATTGAATTTTTGGGATCCCATCGAAACCTTTGGTCTTGTTCGTATTGTCTGTTCGAGTTGCACCGCTGAAACTCGACTTTGATTGAAGTTTGATAACAGATAACACGCGGATGCGTATTCGGGTTTCAATGTTATGCTGGATGCCGAGAATATGACCCTTTTAAATGTTATCTTTTCGGGAAATGCAACACTTGAAAAGAGGATGATATGACCAGGGGCGTCTCGAAGGGATTTTGAGATTCGGTAAAATTTTGGGCCGGAGGGGCCGGATCGCAGAACTATTAGGTATATTTACGAGGATTCGGTAGTTATACAAAATCCCATATTGGCTGTTGGTACAAATCTATTCGGTATAATGATCGGGATTCGGAATAATTGCCAATATTCGGTATAGTTATCACGGATTCGGTGAGATAATTTATGCCAGAACTATTCGGTAGGCTATATTTATGGTGATTCTGTAGTTACACACAATCCCCAATAAGCTATCGGTTCAAAATTATTTGGTATCATTCGGTAATTTGGTCGGTATAATTTTCAGGATTCGGTAGTTACCACGAATCCCGATTTTTGGTCCAGTTTCGACGAATTTATACCGAATACGAATATTATTCGGTGGTCTTTAATACCAAAACAACTGGCTATAATAGCGGGGCTACGGTAGTTATACAGAATCCCACAAACGTGCTATCGGTCTAAACTTATTCGGTATAATAATTGGGATTCGGTCATTAAATTCGGTATAATTGCCAGGATTTGGGAGTTTACCAAGAACCTCGAAACTCGGAAGAGGTCGAGTGAAGCATCTAATCATTGATGTTCGAAGATTCAACCGCTCGCGGCGCTTTTCGTGTACTCTGTTTTGTGGAAAGGCGCAAACATTGAAAGCTAGAATCTGGATGGAAATAGTTAAATTTGGCCGAAAAGGCTAATTTTAAAAAAATCTCCATCCGGTTTCTGGAACTTCTTAGAGTCTCGGTGTTTATTCCGCTGTGAATGATAGAATTTCTAAGAGAAGCAGTTAAATGTTAGCCGACAAGAAAAACAAAATATCTCGAAAATTGTCGCCTGTGGCGCTCGACTTAAATTTCTCTCGGGTATAAGAGATAGAAGCTGATACTGGGATTACGTGGGCTATCGTCTCTCATGCTGCGCTTTAATGTTACTCTTTCTACGTAATCCTTTCTGTTCCGTAGTTTAAAGCTCGAATTCTCATCTCTTTCTCACATCTCTTATAAATTTGTTTTTCGTCTTGTCTCTTCAAGTTACACCCTTGCGAGCAGTTATCTGGTCTAGCCGTGTTCCGGAGGCGAGGGTGGAAACCCGTCTCTACGCTGTCCAAAGTTTGGGAACATGTAACACGTGGATGCGCAGTCATGTGTCAAATGTTATGCAATATGACCCTTTTAAATGTTTAAGTTAACACTTAAAAAGAGGATGATGTGACCCTTTATATGTTATCCTTTCGCGAAATGTAACACCTAAAAGGGTTATAGCGTAAATATTCTCGGCACCCAAAAGAATGTTGATGATGACTTTTTTAAATTTTATCTTTTTGTAAATGCAACACTTAAAACAAGGATAATATGACCTAATATATGTTATCCTTTCAAAGAAATGTGACACCTAAAAGAGTCACCTTTATAAATATTATCTTTTCGCGAAATGCAACAGTTAACAAGACAAAAGGTTTCGATGGGATCCCAAAAATTTAATATCTGATCCAGACAGTTGAATATTTTAATTTTTAAAATTTAGAAACAGATCAAGGCTTAAACACGGGTTGAAACACTTTCGAAACTTAAAAAACATAATCATTCTTTTTACATTTTCAAAAGACAGTACATTAACCGGTAGATCTGAGAAAACAAGTTCAGAAATGGATTCAGCATTTGTGTTTACCCCTACAAGTTATAGTTATTTTGAAGTAACCTATCGAAACTTCCTGCCTTACTTCTGCCGATTTTCCGGTTTCGGCGGAGTTCCGGAACTACCTGTCCGGCGAAAAAATTAAGACCAAAAACCAATTCAGCGTACCTCCTTTACCTAAAAAAGGTTATCATATATGGATTGAGCGTCTCTTCTTACCGCTAGATCGAACGACTAATCAACTACAAATACAACTTTTGCTTTTAACAAATTTTCAGGTTTTCGCCGGATTCCGCGTGAGCTACTTCTTCGGCCAAAAAATGGTTTTCGTATTCGTGTTCAGCATGTCTCCTTACCCTAAATCGAACATATAATCGGCTTCAAATAAAGCTTTTACTTTTAACGAAGTTTCCGGTTTTGGCCTGATTTTGGGCGAACTGCTTGTCCGGCGAGAAAATGGTTTACATATTCATGTCTACATTTACATTCGTTCAACATGTCTTCTTACCTCTTAATCAACTATCTCATTAGCTGTTTAAAAATATTTTGTTTGCCCCTTAGTTTGAACCCCCTCCCGCACCCCTAAACGTAGGGCTACATAGCCCATCTACGAACTCGACCTTTCCCTTGACCCAAACAACCCTTACACTAAGTTTCATCAAAATATCTCATTCCCTTCTAGAGTTATCGTGCTCACAGACAGACGGTCAACTTTTGCGATGTCATAGGTATCCCTCCACTTACGTTTTGGGATCCCAAAAAGAGGATGATATGACCCTTTATATGTTGTCCTTTTGCGAAATGTAACACCTAACAGGGTCATAGTATAAATATTCTCGGCACCCAAGAGGATATTGATGAATGATGACCCTTTAAATGCTATCTTTTCGCAAAATGTAATACTTAAAAGGTTCATAACATAGATTTTCCTAGTATCCGATATAACATAACAAAAAGGATGCCCAGCCAATTTTTAAAATGTTATCAGGCATCTGACAGTATACAATTGTAATATCTCACAGGAACTGGTGCCCTCGTTGGTGCCAGGGGCGTCATGTCAAAGGGGGGGGGACGCCCCCCCACAAGTGGGGTCGGCCAGTCGGTATAAAATGGCCGAGTCGTCCCGAAGCTCCGCGATTTTTCGTAAAAACAGTCGATTTTTTTCTTGGAAAGAGTCTTTTTTTTAAACGGTCGCTTTCTCGTAAAAATAGTAACAGCCGATTGTTCGTCAATACAATCGTTTTTATGGCTCTTGCACTTCGGGGGGGGGGGGGGGGGGGAATTTGGTAGGCATATCAGGACCCGAACAGACTGCCTTAAGAATAGTCGTTTCCCCGATCCGATCATCGTAGGGTGAGTGGAGGGATGGGGAATCCCGAAATTAGTAACATGCATTACTTTGGAAGGGGTAATCGGACGTGCATGATTTTCAAATCCGGACCAAATACGATACCTGGGGGGGGGGGGGGCTGGAAGGTGGCACGAAATCTTCTGAAAGCCTCAGATTAGAGGGATCGGGATGGAACTTGGTAGGAAGAACATGCTGAAATCCTAGATACATTACTGACAAAACAGGACTGTATCGTGTCACGGTGGGGGGGGGGGGGGGGAGTTGGAGGGGATTTACCGGAATTCCGGTGATCTCGAGTTAAGGTACTTCCAGATGTGCTAGGTCCATGAAACTTGGCAGGCAGCTTAGGAGTTCTTTCATACTTGAAAATAGTCCCTTCCCCGATTCGATCATCGTGGGGGGAGTAGAGGGGTGGGGAATCCGGAATCTAGTGACATTCACAACTTTGGAAT